>QEPC01002152.1:32712-70048 GCA_003113815.1 Sphenodon punctatus | reverse complement strand
TTCAATGGGGACACAGCGCCCCATTGAAATCAATTAAATAAATCCGGTACCGGTATACCGGATTTAATCCGGGAATCCGGTTTTCAGAGAACCGGTAACCGGTAAATCCGGTAGCCGGTAATGGGCCCGGGGTCCCACCTCATTCCCACTGAAATCAGTGGAACTCCTCTGGAGTTGAGGGCTGTAGCTATTGATTTCAATGAGTGAGTGGTTGCAGGATTGCAGCCTGATTTCTTTACACCGTGTGGGATGCATGTTGATGCAAACTTCATAGTTTGAGTTTTACAGTGGGAGATGAGGATTCAACAAATAACAGGAAGGGAAATGCTTTTATTATTTAAAAGAAAATGAGTTACTTTTAAAGCTTTCTGCTGCAATACTGAAAAAAAAAAAACCAACAGTATTGTGCTCAGGCACGAAAAGTAGAAAATAAAACCAACTGTCCAGGAACCAACAGTTTTAATGTCCATACTGAGCAAAAGTGGTGAAAATCAGCACTGTTATTAACTCAGGCAAAGTATTCTTAAAATTTCTTTAAAATCTTAACTGTCTAAACTTGACAAGTTAAAACCTAGCATTGCTGTTTAAAGGGATTGATCCCCTTAAAGACTGAAAGAAAAGCACAAAACTGAAGGGCTACTATTCAGCACTACTAAAATTCTTCTTCTCTATTGTATTCTTTTAAATATTTGAAAACTGATATATCACATCCCCTTGAGTTGTCGTTTCTCTAGACTCAACAAACCCAGGTCCTTAAACCTTTTCTTGACTGTCTTGTATTGTGAACCCTTTATTATCTCTGTTGCTCTCTAAATCATCTCCAACTTGCCCACAACCTTAATAAATAATGTTGACTGATCCCGCCAAAGACAACAGGCTGATGTATTTGAAGAAATTTGGTCCCCATTTTACACACATTTGGATAAACACACGCACACATACAGAACACTGGCATTGTCTTGGAAATCCCAAACCTATATGCTGCCTTGCTAATCTTCCCATTGCCCTTTCCCAGTCTCTTCCTGCTTCCCTTCTTGCATCTTTTCTCTCTGTATATATGGGCTTAGTCACTTTATAACTAAACCCCTTATTTTATTGTATTTGGACTATTCAGGATTGCTATAAGTTTTTATAGCTTCAATAGAATTATGTAATTTACAGACAGGAGAGATATGGTAGTTACTGTGTTGGTTCCAAATAAAAACGATGGAGACAAAGTATTTCAGATGAGATCTTTTATTGGACCAACTACTATTGGTGAGATATGCAAGATTTTGGGCCACACAAGACCCAAATTTGCAATCCCATGCAGTGTGTATTATCAGGGATCAAGAGCATGTATTAAACTGTAAGGCTTTTTTAAATGTAATTTTTAATTGGGTTGATAACATTTAAGTTTATATATATATAAAAAAATAAATTAAAAATCACAAAAAAGTGGTGACAAAATTACACAAAATACTCCAGCTGATGATTAACCAGAAAACAGTACTGGCTACAGAAGTACAATTACTTCTTGAGTCTTGGATATTATGCTTCCCCTAATACAGTCCAAAATGGCATTTGCCTTCTTTGCAACAGCTGACTCATATTCAGTCTGTGGTCCACTATAACCCCTGCCTAGGGATCTGCTGCAGTCTACCTTACTGCTAGTTTTGGCATCCTTCCACTTGATTTGTATAATTGTTGGTCAAGTACTTCAAATCTCTTTCTTGTTTGACTGTTGGTTTTTCTGCTACGCTTGGAGACATACTGCTCAAATAGTAAACATGGTTGATGTAAAATGAACATGATTGTGCAACTGAGGTAATATTTTTTTCTATTTAAATGAAGTGGCATGAGCACAAAGGCAGATGTAATCAAATGAGTAATATCAGTGTTCCGGATCTTCATTCCAGCTGTGTTATCTTGGAATGCATCCCAATATTTAGCAACTTAATTTAACTTGCATCAGGGCTCGTGTCCTTATTCTACCTCATTCAAACAGACATAAAATGCATGCTAACTGAAGATACAAATACTGAAATTTGAGGGTTTGGTCCCTGTATTTCACTCCTGTTAGACTCCTCATGGCCATACTGCCTAGAGTTCTGCAATTCTTACAGTCAGTCCTAGTCATGCAGAACTGTGTTTAAAAAACACCACCACCTTACAGAAGTTGAGGTATGTTATTCCTCAATTGTATTCCTCTTTTCCACTAAACTAGTTATCCTGTCAAAGAAAACAAGGTTGGTTTGGCAGTCAGGCCGGAGAGGGGGTGGGGAGATGCACAGATGTGGTACACCTGGTCCTGTATCTGTGCTGTATGGAGCAGCCCCCTCACCCCCCGACTGACAGTCAGCCATCGTGGCCAATGGCTGCCCAGAACCAGCAAAAACCCCAACTGGCTTGAGTAAAACAGCCTTTCATACGTAAAAGCACACTTTACACCCACTCAGAGTTCTCCCGAATCACAGTCCAGGCTAAGTGTCAACACCGCCCAGGAAATGGTCCAGACTAACAGTTTCAGAAGTGACAACAGCCAGCAATTCTACGCAGGTCAAAGCATGGAATTGCGGGCTACTGTCATGTCTGAAAACAAACATACACACCTCTGCTTTCTGTTTTTGAGGGACAAAATACCAAAATGTATGACAGACTGGGATTCCTGCAAATTTATTTTGTAATTTCACACACACACCCTCTATATCATGAAATAATGATACACAAGTCATTCCTGCACAGTGTATTTAAACTAAGGCTGAAACAAAATCTCACAAAAAATGAGAATCTTATCAAAATTTCACTTCTCAACTCATCTGAGATGAGATGAGAACCAGGACTTTTTAATTGAGTTCTCGGTGAGAAAATAAAATAAAATAAAATAATAATAATAATAATAATAATTAATAATAATAATAAAAACACTGCACATTCACAAAAATGGCCACCGTCCTTAACTAAGACAGCAGCAATAGCATCACCACCATTTTGGTTAAGGGTAGCAGCCATTTTGCACATGCCTTAGTTCTCAAGTGAGAAAATAATAATATATAATAAAATAATAATAATAATAATTATTATTATTATTATTATTAAATCATTGTGCATTTGCAAATAGTTACCAAACTGTTCTGTGCATGCACAAAATGGCTACCGTCCTTAACGAAAATGGTGGCAATAGTGTCACCGCCATTTTGGTTAAGAATGGTGGCCATTTTGCCAAGGCCAGCCCCAGGGTTTGTGAGGCCATGTGCAAAGTCTTGGTGTGGGGCCTAATTTGCATAATTAGGCACCACCTAATTATGCAAATGTATACATTTACATAAAACTTACTCCTTCTGGACAGGAAGGATTCCCATTCTCCACCTCTCCGAGCAACCATGGAGAAGCATGGCCTCCTAATGCTTCCCCACCCTCCCCAGCCGAGTGTCTACCACCACTCCCCAGGAGTGGTTCCACTGCAGGGGCAGCCAAGCGGGCAGTGACGCAGGCACAGAGAGACTGACTGCGTGCACTGCCTTACTGGAGGAGGGGCCAGGGGGTGAGCTTAGCCAGTCTGGCCTCCAGGGCCTGTTGCTTCTTGCTGCCAGTGTCGCCTGTGTCTTGTGCACGCATGCAGTGTAGCCAGTCCAGAGGTGTTGCTATCACACACACAAGACATACAAAATGCAGCTAGCTTATTAAACGCATTATGCCATGAAAAGAGACATATAACCAGTTCAGTTGTGCCCCCATAATCAGTTCATGCTGCCCCCACCCCATAACCAGTTCATTTCTGCCCCCGCCCCCATATAATCTATTCACGCTGCCCCCACCCATAACCATTTAATTTGTGCCCACGGGGCAGCGTGAATTGATTATATGGGGGTGCAAATGAACTGGTTATGGGGTGCGGGTTTAAAGACAGTATTCCTGTTAGCAATAACTTCATTAAGAAGAGTTAGTGAAATAGCAGCCATAATAATCTCAGAACCATATTTGCAGATTTATTTTCCAAGACAGAATAGATATTGCTTTACATCCTAAATTCCTACCTAAGATAGTATAAGTAAGACAGTTGTGAGAATGTGGCCCTTTTTACACGGGTCTCTCCTCCCAGCCATAAACACGCAGATTTCTGTGTGTTCATGGGTGGGGGAACCCCATGTGAATGACGTGGTGCACGCGCCCATGGTGAGTGGGGGTGCGTGCGCGCTCGCCTAACACGCATCCCCACTCACCCCCCCACTCATCCCCACGCACGGAGCAACCGGGGGAAATGGTGGTTACTATGTGGGTGTGGATGAGTGGTGGGTGAGTGGGGATGTGTGTGCAGCTGTGTGCATGCCCCATCCATGCACTGGCGCGCCCACGGACTCCCCACCCGGCGGAGCCATGTAAAAATATCATGTGAGGAGCCACTCGAAGAAGAACAGAAGGTTGCTACCTTGCAAACAAGGTTCTTTGAGATGGCTCCGAACATTCTCACAACACCCACCCTTCCAGCCCCGCATGGAATTCTTTTCTTATATTTCTAGAAAGGGTTGAAAGGAACTGTCATTCAGAGGGGGAGGGTTCTTTCTATACTAGAGGAGCTCAAGACCATCATGTGGTCTATTATTTGAATAGGGTGAGCGCGCACAACCCAATTGTGAGAACGTTGGGAGCCATCTCAAAGAACCGTCTTTACAAGGTAGCAACCTTCTGATCAGCACGTGGGGAGGAGCTATTTGTAAACAGCCTTATCTCCCAGCCCGATCCAGTGTCCCCGCTGCTGCTGCTGCTGCAGCTGCTATAGAAGGCAGAGGCAGGTGAGGGATGGGGTCTGGAGCCAGGGAAGGGAGGAAGAATTACTTTCTGGGGGAGAAGGTGGCTGCAGCCTGTTTCCCAGCCAGGCAAGTGCGGGGCCCCAGCCGTCCGCGGGGCCATTTGCTGCCGCACATGTGGCACATGCCTGGGGCCGGCCCTGCATTTTGCATATGTGCAAAACAATCCAGCAGCCATTTGCACATGCACACTGTTTTTTTATTTTATTTTCTCACCTAAGATCTCGGTCCCAGTTCTCGAACTTGTGAGTTTTCTGGCAAGAAAAAATGTCTCATTCAGCCCAAATTTTAAACTAGCTGCTGAGCTCTCTGGTACAGAGCAGGCAGAAGGAACAGTGCGGAGTGCTCCTATGCCAGGATGCATGCTCATAAGCAAGCCCCAACAATCAAGAATTTATCTGCTCCTGCTTCCTATAGCAAAAGAGATTTTCTGTTCTTTCCAAACTGCCTCACTAAGCAACATTATGTGAACTGTGGCAGCACCTGAAACCCCTAGTCAAGATCAGGGTTCCATTACACTAGTCACTATAATCACCAGCTTACAACAATTTTGCAACTCTTGTTTTATAAAGCTATAATTACTTTTTTTTAATGACAGAAAAACGTTTCAAGAAGTTTTATTTTTTAGGGCAGGCTAAATCTGAGTTCTAAAATACATCATGTTAAACGTACAAGGTTAGATCCAGAGCTTGTGTAAATATGCGTAGCTCCATTGTCAATAGCTGAGTACCTGGCTTATACCATCAAATGGCTTTTTGATTCATGAGCAATACATTCCATGGAGACTAATAGATAGAGGGTATGTTTTTCTTCTGTACAGGAGCTACTGATTTGGAGGGGGATGTGGGAAATCATGAAAAGAAAGGCTCTGTAGGGCAATGGAAATTGCCTTTCTAGTTTTGCTGACACTAGTCAAGGAGGAAGGTTTGTGCAATAGCCTTTTTCCTGTTTAAACCACCAGATTTGCTGGTCGTGAAACTGGAGCCCTGTAAAATCGTGCTAGTTGGTCAAATACTTGTGTCAGGAAGACTGATTTTTAACCTATTTCCTATGGCCTTGGGATGTTATTGGAGTTTCCTGTTCACTATGTAGCGTGGAGGTAGGATACAATAAAAGCATTGCTTGTATCCTGGTGCTGAAACACCATTGTTGTTAAGCAGATGCAGGATGTTCCATGTGTGATGGCAGCAGAACCTCACACTAGAAAAATCAAAGTCCATATAAATTTAAGTAAATAAATAAAATAAAATATGCTCTTCTTCTCATAAATGCATGAAAGGGGGAACCCTAACTTTGTGTAACCTTTCAGAGTGTCTATTTTCCTGCACTCTCCCACTTTTTGAAATGAGACAACAGGCCAAGTGAGATGTCCAGGGGCACTGGCTGCCCTTTCCTCATGGAAGCTGAAGATAATAAAAAAAAACATATCAACTGAAGCACTTTTGCTTTCAGTCTCCGTATTCTTGCTTGTTTCTCAAGAAAGGTCTGTTCAATGGATCGTTCCTGACTGTGTGGGTCACTCCCTCTTGTGGTCAGCTAGAGTAAACTGACCTCCTGAGCACAAGGTGTATTGTCTGACTGTACCATTGCACAATTATTTCTTATATTTGATGAGGATGGAAACAAGGGTGGGGCTTATTTGTTCTGTGTCCTGCAGGAAGTTCAGTGGGCTGTTGCACTTGTTATATCTGTCTCTATCCTGGCTCCTGAGCATAAAATATAATTAAAATAAATTAATTAATTAATTCATCAATCATCATCATCATCATCATTCTAATTTAACACTATCATGCCTTGTTGTTTGAGTGAGAGTGGCAAGGTTTCAGGACCTGTTGTAACACTGGTTCACAGCTGCACAGTAGATGCTTAAGAAAACTATATTAATAAAGAAGATACTTAGGGATTTTATTATTTTAGTTAAGGTGATAATTTATGCATTTAACCACCTCTTATCAACTCTCTCCCACAGAGAAAAAGGCCAAATTCCCATGGACAGCTACTTTGATGTAGTTGTGCCTTCGGTTGTATTTCTGTTTCGTTCAAATGAATAAAGCACTTCACTGAAGTAATTGTGGCGTAGGGAGGGGGGTATGTATTAGCAGCACTGGTTCATACTCCCCTGCCGACTGTATGTTATAGTAACTGTGTGGAGTGGAATGGTATCTGGTGGCACTGGCTTTATCCGGGCAGTGATCCATGCAGCCTGCAGCAGCAAGAATCCCTTCCATCCTGCCAGAGGCTGCCAATGGGATGAAGAGGAGCCACATGGGCACACCCCAAGGCAGCCACTTTTGGCGAGAGCCACAATAAAGGTGACCGAGAGCCACAAATAAATAAAATTACTGAATACCTGCATCCGGTAGACCATTATTCATAGGAAACCTCTTATTTGTAATTGTCTATGTCTTTGTGTCTTGATTCGATTGTAAGCTCCATGGAGAAGGGACTGTCTTTATGTTGTGTGTATCTGTACAGCCCTGCTTACGACTAGTAGCACTATAGAAAGGATAAATAGCAGTAGTAGGAGGTGGCTTGTTTGTTTAAATTGCAACAGTTTAACCATTAGAGTAACATAGATAAATACATTAAAGCTAAGGATATAATTATTCTCTGTAAATAATCAGCAGGAATAAGCAGGATCAGAACCAGAATTGAAGCCTAAAATTGTGCTAGAGAATAAAATCCTTTTGGAAACAGAGAACCTGTTTTTTTATGTACAGCTCTGTAGTGGCTACTGGAGGGGAGGGAATTGATCTGAGAAACCATAGCGTATAGGTGGCATGATTTAGATCCCAATGCCAGCTAAGTTACAAAACATTTTCTGTTTTTCTCTCATATGTCTTTTAACACTTAAAAGATCTACCTACATCATTGTTTTTGTCTTATTTTAATCAGACATATGATCTCTTTTAAAAAATATTATGCAAGCCATCAAGTATTTGAAGTAATGTAAAAAACAAAAAGACAAACCCAACCCCATGCATAAACCTGACACACAACTGAGCATTCTGCTACTATCACAGGACATGCTAGCTTTGGTTTAGAAATGAGTGTGAACTCATCAAAATCACTTGGTCACTTCCTCTTTGAGCAGGAAAAAAAAGAGAGAGTGTCACACAACTGCATTAATTCCCCTGGCCTACGATCTTTGATATGGAAAGAAAGCTATCTGAATATAAACCTAACACATGTCATAATCCTACAAACACCTTCAACATAAATGACGTCTATAAGTAATTGTATGAATGTCCTTGGGATTACTTATGGTAGTAAGCACTGTAGAGACGACATATATATCCTCAGTATATATATTGAGAGCCAGTGTGGTGCAGTGGCTAAGTGCAGTGGCTAAGTGAACTGGGAGGTCGAGGGAGGTCCCCAGTTCATTCAAGTCTTGCCTTAGCCAGAAACTCACTGGGTGACCTTGGGCCAGTCACAATATTCTCTCAGCCTAACCTACCCCACAGGGTTGTTGTGAGGATTAAAAGCCTGTGTTAAATTGTTCTGTGAAGTACTCTGAGTACCATAGCTGGGGGGGGGGCTTTTTAAAAATAAAAGTACTTTTCCCCCTTCCACACTAGATCGGAAAATTATTATGAATTATTAATTTATTATTAATTATTAATTATGATTATATGAAACTTCTAAAAATTTGCCAAGACATTTTCTTCTTATGTCAAAGATCATAGTCTAGGGGAGTCACAGCAGGTGTAGATCATGCCCATGCAAACTTACCCTTTCTCCCCAACTCTCCAAATAGAGTCTATAGCAGGCTAATCTACTAGGCCACAGTGATCTCAAAAGCAACATTCCAACAATGGGTGTTTTCAGACATTACGCGGTCCCGATTCACCACAGTGGATTCCCAGCGGTGGCGAGCCGTCCAACCAACCCCCATGGTCCAAAAAGGCCCCGAACAGACGTGACGGGACCAGGACCACAGCAGGGAATCAGGCCAACAGACCATGACCTGGGGCAGTGCAACAGATGTGACGCCGATTCTGGCCCATGGTCAACACACCCAGAAGACACCGGGGAGGGGCGGGAGGCAGACATGGCCGGCTGAGGGCAAAGGAAGCCAAAAGCGCCTACAGGGAACACCCACACAAGAGAAACCGGAAGGGAGGGGGAGGAGGGAGCCGCAGAGGCAGTACACACAGCAGGCACAGAGACAACGAGGTCACAGTGGAGCACACAGCACACACACACGCCCGGGCACATACACACCCATACGGGAAAGGCAGGGAAGGGGAACACAGCGGGACAGACAACACACAAATGGCACAATGGGAAAAGGGTGGGTGGGGAAAGGGAGCAGGGGGGGAACCAGCCCAGGGGCAGGCCAGGACACAGGGAACAGCATCCAGAACCCCCACAACAGCACAGCCTGCACGGGCACCCCCACAGCTACACAGGCAGTCCCGGAATGGGGGGACCCCTCAGGGGCAGAGTGCAGGCACGGGGGAGACCTCACGGAACAGGGAATGGCCTGGGAATGGACCAGGAGGCTGGCAGAGACCCCACGCACTGGTGAGGGCATGATGGATGGGATGGAGGCGAGCCGGAGCTGAAGAGCAGAGCAGCCGGTCCAAACCCGCCCCCCCCCCGCAGGATGGCGGGAGGTGCAGTCCGGGGGCCCCAGAACCCCATGGACACAGAGGTACCCATGGGAGGCAGGGGACCACGGGCACTGGAGGGATCGAGGCTGGACTATGAAGGACAGCAGCACCCAGGGCGCTGGGAGCTGGCTTGGAGATCAGGACACAGCCACAGGAGAAGGCAGCCACGGAGGGGAAGACCAGTTGTAGAGGCGGACAGGGGTCCCCCGCGGAGGGGGCCCAGAGCCACAGGCAGAGGCAACGAAATCCCAGGAACCAGACAGCACCACAGCGAGCCCCAGACAGCAGGGAGGGAGCGGGCAGTGACTCACAACATCGGGGTGGAGGCAGCAGCTCACAGCGGGGCCAGCATCCAGGGCCTGGAAGGCACAGGGGGTCTCACAGCCAGCTGCAGGGGGCCATGAAGGGGCCCGGGGCTGGGTGGCCCACCAGATGCATGAAGTGGGGCCACTGGAGCATGCCCCGATGGTATCCCAGCACAGATATGTGGTGGGCGACCAGGTAGTAAGCCTTGAAGGGATCCTGCATGGTGAGCCCCACCTGCACATCGGATCGGGACCACACACCAGTCAGCGCCACCAACTCCACCCCGGTAGGATCCAACAAGCCATAGTCAGCAGCTGGGAGCCACAGAAGGTGACCGAGCTCCAACAGCCAGTGATAGACTGTCCCACATGGTCTCCGCCGCCGACCACCCTACATGCATGCACCTCATCTCCAGGATGCGCCCATCAGGAAAGGGACAGAGGCCCAGCGTCTCCGCATGCAGCTGGCAATCGCGGGTGCTCATCTCATAGCCAAAGTAGTGCAGCCGGAGCTCAGACTCGCATAGGCACCTGTGAGGCTGTCCAGGCAGCTCAGGAGCAATTGCACGGTCGGGGAATGCCACAGGTCACACAGAGCCATGGTCTTGCGGAAGGCCCAGCTATGTGGGGTGACAGGGGTGGTGGGGCCCGCGAGCCCTGGGGAAGCACTGCCAGCCATGGTCCAGCAAGTGGCGGAGACTAACAGCAAGGAAAGGGGGGCCCCACAAGCCCTGCGGGGACAGGAGGGGAAGCAGGGGAGCTTCAAGGTCAAGCGATAAGGCCACAGGCCACAACATGGCACGGCAAACGAGCGAGGCATGGAGTGCGGACCCAGCACAGCTTCTGGAACCAAGCACACGCACAGGACAGCCTACACACTAATCAGGGTGACGAGAACAAAAGGCAGCCAACACAGAGAGGTGGGAGGTGATGACAGCAGGAATGCAGCTGCTGTATGTACGCCCGGGCGCAGGCTGGACCATGTGCAAGGCCCCGGGAAGGGACCACAGGTGTGCACAATGGGATGCCCGCTGCCTCCCCACCCCGCTCGCCCTGCAGGAGCCAGGCCAGCTGGCTGGGAGGGTGGTCAGGGCAACTCCCCCCCCCCGGTCACCAAGGCGTGACCAGGAGGTGGGACAACACAAGGCTCAGCCTATAATGGGTGCAGCTCCAACCCACCCGGGGTACAGTTCACCATGGAGCTCAGAAGGCTGGGCGCATGCGGGATGCACCTATCTGCCTGAGCAGAGTGGTACTGCTCACACACGGACCTCCTGCGCATCCAGACCACAGAGGTGCACCTGGCTGCCCGCCTGTGGGTGTGCATGGCCAGGAGCTCAGGTAGAGCCCAGAGAACCCACCACAGGCGCAGGCACTCCCTGGCCCAGCTCAGGGCCCTGCAGGTGTCCGGGGCGGCCCAATAGGCTCTCCTCCACACCAGGAAGTGGGCTGCTGCACTCTGCGAGGTGGCCGGCCGGCTCCAGTGGTGGAGGGAGACCATGGGACATGAAGCCCTGCTCGCTATGCCCATTGAACGGCGGGCATGGGTCACAGAGCAGGCACAGGAGTGGTGGTCCAGGGCGCTGGCTCAGTAGGATGAGGCTGCCTGGAGGGCGCACTTTCTGATGGACAGGTGCATCCTCCTGTGACTCACGGAGCTGTTAATGCCCTGGATGGAGTGGCAGCACACCCCCATGCAGGCCCCCATACCCATGGTCCAGCGGGTGGCCATTGGGGTCTGGGCCCTAGCAATGCCCGACTCCTGCCGGTCTGTCTCGCAGCACTTCGGTATCGGGGTGAGCACCACCACCGGGATCCTGCGGGATGTCTGCGAGGTGGTGGAGGGCATGCTCCTGGACCAAGTGATCCAGCTGGTGGACCAGGAAACCGTGATGGCTGGCTTCACAGCTGGCGGGTTCCCCAACTGCATGGGCACCGTGGATGGCACCCACATCTAGATAATCTGCCCAGCTGATGGGGAGGCCACGGAATATGTCAACAGACACGGGTATCACTCCCTGCAGCTGCCAGCAGTCATGGACCACTGGGGTCGGTTCATAGACATTTACATGGGCCACTCCGGGCGCAGCCACAATGCCCAGATCATGACCATCTACCCCTTCTATGCCCGGATGTACTTCAGGGACTTCGCGGACATGGGGATGACCCGGATCGAGGGGGTGCTGATGCCCCACTGCATCCTGGGGGACCCGGCTTATCCACTCACCCGGTGGCTGATGAAGGCATACCCGGTTGCCAGGAACCCCGTGGACGTGCTCTACAATACCAACCTGTGTGCAAGCAGGACTGTGGTCGAGAGGACCTTCGGGGCCTTCAAGCAACGCTGGAGGTGCCTCGTGGGCCGGCTGGACTACACGGTGGAGACCTCAGCCCTGGTGAACTGAGCCTGCTGTGGGCTGCACAATGTGTGCGAGACTTATGGGACTGCCCTCAACTACCCCATGCCCCGGCGCCCTCCTGGCCCTGTACCTCTCTATGTGAACGCAGAGAACCCCCGGGAGTACCGATATGAAAAGCGCATCCATGCTGCCCTGGCCAG
This sequence comes from Sphenodon punctatus, assembly GCA_003113815.1. Classification (NCBI taxonomy): domain Eukaryota; kingdom Metazoa; phylum Chordata; class Lepidosauria; order Sphenodontia; family Sphenodontidae; genus Sphenodon; species Sphenodon punctatus. Next base: position 57,777 of record QEPC01002152.1, on the reverse strand, counting down.
ACGGATCAGCTGGGAGGCCGAGGTGTGAGGGCGCATACCCCCGTCTCCACCACCCCAGGGCCCCCACCAGCACCCTGGGCGCGCCCCTCGATGACCACCCACCCCCAGCCCCGGGACCATGAACAGAACCATGGAAGCAACTGTGGTGCCCGTACATTTATTGTGACCACCACCTACAGGTGTTCCCACCATCCACCTCCCAGTGCCGTGTCCCCCCCTCCAGGCAGCTCACCCCCTTCCCCCCTACCGCCCTTCCCCCATGACCTGCATGTCTCCAGGGCCTCCCTCTTGGCCGCCCTGTGTGTGCCGTGGAGCTCTGGGAGCTCCCCTCCCCCCCGCTGTCCATGTCACCAACAGTGTCTTGGGAGGCCTCAGTGTCCTGAGGGGCAGGCGGTGTTGGGAGGGTGGCCAGACTCGGGGCTTGAGGGGCCCCCCTGGATGACTGCTCCTTCCAGAGGCCTACAGGGAATGGTAGGCAGATGCACGGGCCCAGTGGGTGTGCCGGCGGCTGGGATGGTGCGGAGGTGGTGGGGGCACCAAGGGGCCCAGCATCGGGGCCAAGGCAGGTGGCTGCCATCACATAGGCACTCATTGTCCCCACATGCAGGAGCAGCAAGGTGCCTATGTCATGGGACCAGTCCATCTTGGCAGAGTACTCCCTCACCATCCGGTCAATGGCCTGTTCCAGCTGCCCAAATGCCTCCACCTGCCTGCTGTGCTCCCGGCGCTCCTGCCTCCATTCAAGGCACACCTCTGCCTGCAGCCTCCAGTCCCTTGCCTCTGCTTGCTGCACGGTGCTTTCGGTGGCCGCCTCCATGCGGTCAATGGCTGCTATCATCCGCTCGCCCTGCTCGGTGGTGCTGCGGACAATGTCCTCCACCTGATCCTCCCTCCGGTGCCGTACCCATGCTCGGTGCTCTCTCATCTGCTGGGCCAGGGGCACGGGGCCGCCTTGATGGGACCCAATGGGTTGCCCTGTCGGGGTGCACAGTAGGGGTTGGTTAGGTGCCCCGACCGCCTGCCCCCCATCCCATGCCATGGCTGGTGGGTCATGGCCCCCCCCTCTGTTGGCCAGCCAGTGCCCTCCCCCGGCATCCCCCAGTGCCCAGCCCCCTTCCCTCCCCCACACCACTCAGGCCGGGTCCCCCCCAGCCACACCTGGCCTCCCCTCCCCCCACTTGCCGAGGTGCCTCACCTGGGACCTCTGGATGCTCCTGGGGCTGCTCACCACCATCCCCCTCACCTTCCTGTCCTGGGTGCTGGGGCATGGCGTGACCTGCAAAGATATGGGAGGGGTGGGTGGGAGTGGGCATTACATGTTCCCCGGAAGCCCCAGGTCCCCCTGTCCGAGGTCACGGGTTTCAGGGGTTGCTGGGGGTGACCCTGTGGCTGGTGTTCCCCTCTCCCTTCCTTGGACCATCCCCTCCAATCTGTTTCCCGTTCCACCCGCTCGCTTACCCTTGATGTCGGTCTTGGAACCCTCCGAGGCTGGTCCCTCCATGTTGCTGGGGTCCCCTTGTGTCCCCTGTCTGGGGGTGCCTGGTGTGCCGGCCTTGACCCCTCCCAGTCTGGAGGTTGTCTGGGGGCTGCTGTGGCTGGTGCGTATGGGGGGTCTGCTGGTCCCTGAGGTCCTGGGACATTCCTCTTGGGGGGTGGGGCTCCTGGAGCTGGTGCCTTCTAGGGGGGTGACAAGGTGAGGGGTACTTTGGCCCATTCCCTTCCCTGGACCACGGCACTCCCCATGAGGTGCGGGGCGACTATGAACCCCTACATGTGAAGGATGCAGTCCAGGGCATCATAGTAGGGGGTGGTCCGGGCTCTGTGTCCGGACCGCCGGTTGTTGTCCTTAATGGCCTTGTACCCCCTCTTGAGCTCCTTGACCTTTGAGAGGCATTGGGTCACTGTCCTGTGGTGCCCCGCTGCCTCCATGTCCTGCACAATCTCCTGGTATATGTGCTCATTCTGCTGGTTCACAGCTAGCTCCAGCTGGTGCTCCAGGGTCCCTCAGATCCTGATAAAGTCCTGGGTTTCCCTGTGCTCCCATTGCCCCCCTCGGTGGTATGGCCGTCTCCTGCGTGGGCCCTCCTGGTCCCGGTCCTCCTCCTCCTCGTCCTTGTCCTCCTCCTCCTCCTCCACCTGCCCTCCACCCGTCTCCTCCAGGGGCTAGGCCTCCCAGGCCCATTTCCGTGTCTGTGGGTCATAAGGGGGGGGAAGTTGGTTGTCGGGTTGCCTCAGCCCCGTGGCCCTTCCCCTGTCCCCCATCTGCCGATCCACCCACCCCCCTTGGTTCCCCTGTGCCGCTCCCCCCCCTTTGCTCCCTTTACTCGTTTCCGGGGTGCCTTGTCCCCCGGGCAGGTTGCCTGCGCTGGCGTGGCCTGTCCTGGCTGCTGCTGCTGCTGCTGCTCTCCCCCCACCGCCTCCATGTACAGCACAACCACCTCCTGCGCCTGCACCTCCTCCAACTCCTCCTCCCTTGCTCTCCTGCCCTCCGCTCTCCTCTCCCTTCTGCCTCGCTCCATCCCGCCACGTCCCCCTACTGCTGTGTGCCCTTTAAATCTCCCTCCCCGGCCTGTGTTGTTGCTTGTTGCCTGGCAGCGACGCTGCATGCTTTGTTCCCGGCTGAGAATTGTTTTGATTGATTCCGGTTGGTGGTTGCTGTTCAGTCATTATGTTTTGTTGTTTCCTGGTGGGAATTGCTTTGACCACGCTTTCGGAGATGGTCCAGGCCAGACCTCCGGAAGACTGGTTAATTTTGACCCCTACTGGGAATTGTCTGTGGTGAACATCTGGTGCCCACCGAACAGATGTTCAGTGCCCTTTGGCCCCGCCGCGGGGTTGAGTGTGGTTCACTGTGGTTGACTGTGATCTCGTAACATCTGAAAACATCCAATGTGACATTATTATGATTCTGAGATACATATTCCACTTAATCTACAGTTTTCTTGAGCTGTTTTCTATACAAGGGATCACTGTAAAATAATACACAAGATTTATGAGTTTTGTATAACTGTGTAACAATACAATTTATACAGTTACCCTAATGTTTCTGTTCCTTAAATACTTGAGTGTTTCAAAAATATGAAGGGAACAGATATATTAGTATGGATTTTTGCTTGTTTGTTTTTGCAGACTGTTGTATGCCAACTAACTTTATTGACATGACATGCGAGATGCCCCCTGTCACATGAGCATTTTTTTTTTCTTTTTGCAGAACCTTCACTGTATATTGAAGCTCAGCCACACCCTCATGTAGAGGCGTTTTAATTATTATGCTGTCTTTAATACAGGAGAGTAAGGCCAAGATGCAGAGGATCAGGTTGTCAGGAGGATAGCTGGAGGGAATCAGAATATATCATTACCTAAGGGAGTGGTATCCTCAGTCTTCATCTACTTTAATTCCCTCACCAGACACATCAAATGATAATGCTGTAGGGCTTGAAGAAATTGGGGCAAAGCAGGGGCAGTGGGTGGTTGATAATGACAGCCTGTCTAGATATCTGAGTGACAGACAACTTTGCTGTATGGCTAGCTCAGATGAAGCTGTATAATCATTATTTTCAGCTGCTATTTTAATCAAATGAGATGTGGGTTTGGTTCTGGCCCAGGCTGTGGGCAGACTCTGTAGGAGAGTTTGTTCAGGGGTAGCTTTAGCAAAGGTTTAAATCTTGGATTAGCCCACAGTTAATTAATGTGGAGAACAAGAGTGTTGTGGATTTGCTTATCTGTACAATGTGATGGATTGACTGATCCACCAAGGACTGAAACAGGGACTTCTGCATCTTAATACCTGGATTTCTGGTGCATGGGTTGCTTAGCTCAGACAAGTAGCAGACAAACTAGCTTCTGTGTGGTTTTGAACCACCATTAGAGGGAGAAAACTCGGAATTTGTAACCCAGTCCCTCATACGGGTTATGCGGATACATGCACAGCTGTGCCCAATAACTATTTACTGAACAAGATGACAAAGCCCTATTTCTGCTACTTCTATGATTAGCCATCTTGCCCAAGTCTCTGGGTAAAAACAGTCTCGCAACTGGCGGGACTGCTCCCCAGCCTGCCCCAGGGTGAGCGTGGCCAGATACATACATTTTAGAGGACACTTATGAGAAATACAGGTTGCAGGGCCGCACTGGAGCCGATGCAGTCCTGCAACCTGCATTTCTCACAAGTGTCCTCTAAAATTTGTGTATCTGGCCACCCTAACCGGGGTGAAAAATCACAGGCAAAACAGCCCCGGCCGTGTTGGGGCACCAGACACACATGCCGGTGGCTGGAGCACTGCCCCACCGCTTGCACAACCCAGGTAGGGCCAGGAGCACTGGTCTCACATGCACTCTGTTCCGAGTGCCCCACCCCCTGCCATGGTGGACAGCCAAGGCAACCAGTGACAGATGGGAAGCTATGGTAGTCAGCCATGGCCGCCCTTGACCTGGGGCGGGTATGGCGGGTCTGCACAGATGTGCTAACCTGCATGGGCGGCCCTTAGGCCAGACTGTGACCTCAGAGATTTTCCAAGGACACAACCCAGGATAACCATCTACCTGTCACAGTGCAAAACCAGACCAACATCCAGTGGCTCCCAGGCCACAGCAGGCCAAAGTGAGTCTAAGCGGGCCACTGGCAAGTCTACTTTTACCCTTTGTGAGCTCCACTAGATAAGATGGACCCATAAACATCTTAAAGAAAAAACACCCTATTCCTGTATACTACAGAGAGGCAGGTCTTCTTTTAGCCTTCACAGACCAGAAACTACAATACTATTTCTCTTGCTAGCAGTGGAGGTAGACAGTATAGGCAGGTGACTGGACAACAGCACTGGAAGAGGTGGAAAACCGTTATAAGCATACCTTCCGACTTTCCAAGCAGCCGAACGACTAGCCCTGCCCCCTCAGTCAATAAGCACCACCCTCTAACGCACCCCTCCCAACATTCCAAGTGCGTACCGAGGGACAGCCACTCTCCTGCTTAGCGTTTCACTTAGTGCCTTGTCATTTCATCATCTTCCCATTATCCTCTTCAGTGCTTTTCCTGGGAGGCAACCAGAAAAGAGGTGCCTGAGGCTTGAATACTGGCCTTTTTGTCTCTCTCCTGAAAGAGGGGCAATGGGATTGAGTACCAAAGAGGGACTGTCCCTCCTAACTAGGGGCTGCTGGGAGGCATATGTTATAAGTGTATCAATGTGCCACACAGCGCACATTCTTTTTGCATGGATGCAGGTCTTTGGAGCACTGAAGCCAGCAACCTGTGTGCAGTGCACTACATTTTCCCCATTGGCAGCAATAGGGAAAACAGTGAATGTAAATCCCTGACTGAGCCTTTCTCAAGTGCTCGCCTCCATGGCTCCAAAGGGGGAGGTATGGTTACCATCCCTTCAGCTTTGACCCAGTCACTAGATATTCATTGGTTTTCTCTGAGGAAGCCCAAGTTTCCCAGGGAATTTTTTTTAGTGGGGGCAGGGCCATTCAGAAAGGGGGGATGCAAAGAGATTCTCCGGCCCGCTTTCTAACGTGGTCCTGCCCCTTGTGGAGCATTGGGACATAATAATGGGTGTGGCCATGTCAGAAAGGAGAAGTCCACTTGCCCCACCCCCTTTGTGACATAGACAGCCATGCCCTTTCAAAGGATCATGAAGTCACAATACTCCACAAGGGGGTGTGGCCACATCAGAACAGGTTGGGAGATTCCTTTTACTCCTTCCTCTCCAGTCATTGCTTCTAAGAAGGTGGCAACCCGGTGTGTGTGTGTGTTGTTCCATAGGGGCCTTGTCTGCTTCCTAGGTGTGGGAAGCCCAACCTGGCTCCGTCCCTCTTGCTGGAGAAATTTATTCACGCTGATATAATATGTGGAGAGCCAAGCATAATTCACAAATACTTTACTGAGTCAGCATATTTTGGCTCTGTTTCCCCCCCCCCCCCATTACTCACAAAACATATTTGCTCTTCATTTGAAGTTAGATGTAAATTTCTTCTACAAACCTGAACTTTTGCAGCTGGTTTGCATAGCCTGTTGTGCATTCTAGGGCAGCGTTACATAAATCACCATATTGTTGTTTTATTTTCTCTGACTGAGTGGTTTAATTGTGAACAACCCAAAGTCCATGACAAAAAGAAGGGGAAAAATCACTAGTTTTAATTTCTAGCATTACCTCTGTTTCCTTTCTTGATTTAATTTGTCTATAGTTAATTCCAGATTTATTTATTTATTTATTTTAAAAAGCTTTCAAGTACTTTCTTACAATGCTTCTCCCTTCCGGGGGGGGGGGGGGGGCAGATAAACACAGGTTTGCTTGTGCCCCCAACCCTTTTCATACAGTACCCCTGTTCCCGCCACTACAGGCTGTCTTCATGTCAGTTTCCCCCTCCCAGCACTGCAGGAGTGTTGTGAGAGAGTACCCTTAGTTACTAGGACTTGGAACTATGGCCCTTTTCACAGAGATGCCCCCACCCATCTCCACACAGTTTCATTGCATGGAGATGGGTGGAGGTACCCGTGTGAATGCCATGGGGGATGGGTGGAGGTGTGTGCATGCTCCCACACTACACCCATCTCTACCCATTACCCACGCATGGAGCAATGGGCTCCAATGTCGGTTGCTCTGTGGGTGGAGATGGGTGTGCGCCCAGGGAACAGGCACACACCTACCTCCACCCACCGCAGCCGCACACCCATCCCCCCACGGTCCATTTAAAAATGGCCTTTGTGGGCAGATCCAGTTGCAATGGTTGGGACCAAAGTTATCTCCATCAACTCTGCAAACCAGGGAAGTCTTTCTTCTATGTCTGTCCTCTCCTGCCAAGGGGGCATTTGATAGAACCTACCTGACTTGGGGAGGACAGATACATGGAGAAGTACAGCTGCTTCTCATTATCCAACCATTAGAGAGGGAAGCACTAGCAGCTGTTAACCCTAGTGGCCAGCCTCTCCTTTTCTCTAGTAATTTGGTGGTTTGGGTTTGAGAAATGGAAGCAAAGTGCTACTGTCCCATAATGAGGGATCGCTCACAAAAGCCTGACGGTCAGCCTGGATTTTTACATTCTCCCCCAAGCAGAGCCATCAGTTGTTTGCATGAAGCAAAGGGGCCACAAACATGGTCAGATGTAAAATCTGGCTGCTTATTTCATTTGTTCAGTTTTATATTTTATAGTCCTCATAGCCCAGGCGAAGGCCAAACCAGGAAAACATAGGTTTGTGCTTAAAATATAACTTGAAAGTTACCCACATAGCAGGAAAGGTCCAGCATGAAATGATTCACTTCCCTCTTCATTCTGGGGTGAAGAGCAGTCTTTAAACCAAGCAAACCATAGTACATCCGCAATAAGCAAAGGCAAATTAAATTATCAGCTTCCAAATATAGAAAATGCCATTTCACCAGAACCTCTGCATAAACTAAGTCTTCCATTCTTGCACTAGAAAGAGGAGGTTGACGAACAGCTGGCTCTTTGGGATGCTAACCCAAAAGAACAAACATGTGCTGCTAATTTGGATCAAAAGCCCTTTCCGACTTTCATTAGCAATTTTGTCTAGCTCCAGAAATGAGCACAGCACTTTTTGGAAAGAGAGATGTGTCAACTAGGAAAATGCCCCAGTCCTTGCTTACTATTTGTAGGGCACAACTCAAAGACAAGCTGTCCATGGGCATAGCTATAATAGGTACAATGGTTCAGATGCACCAGAGTCCACAAGCCAGGGTGGGGTTCCACATTCCCTGATGCAGCTACGCCCCTTGCCGGTGAGAGTGGGCAGATGGGGGCCCCATTCCGTCTTCTGAACCAGGGCCCATTCCAACCTAGCAACACCTCTGAAGCGAATGTTTCTTAAGCACCGAAGATAAAACCCACCCTAGTGGATAAGATCAGCACAAACCTATGCACCACTTTAACATCAGCAAAAGTCCTGTCCTCGGGGATAAAGGAAGATTTGAAGTCTGATCAGCAAAGTGCTGTGCTAGCATAAGCCCCACAGATTTGAATGAGGTTTTTTATTTGTACAGTGTCTTTGAGGATAGGGTTTTACTCTCACTATGAAAGCAATGGGACTACTTTAGAGTAAATTGCTTGAGACTTGGAGCCTTGAGTCTTTGGAAGCAGGATTGGCATATATACAGAGTTCTGCAGAGTTTGTAGAAACAACATATCAAAAGCTAAGACTAAAAGGAATTGATAGTCCACATGATCACAGAACTACTGGAGTTTATGAATAAATAAGAACTATGTCTCCAATTTATCCAGTCATCCTTTGCTGACTGTAGAATAAATATTCTGAGACTGATTTCCACTTACTAAGACTTCTTAACTCCACTCTACTCATGGAAGGGAAAACTTGCTTAAGGCCATTTTAAACTGATGGGCTACAATCTTGAACCTATTAAAGTCAATAGCAAAACTCCCATTTACTTTAATGGGGATTGAGAAGGGGCTGTAGTGTAAATGAAAATCATGACCTCTATCTCCAGTGCCATGACCCCAAACTTAACAAAATTCAATCCTTCCTCTTCCATCTTCTTTCTCATAAAGGCCTTTTTCAGTGGGCGCTGGGAATTGATTCTGGTTTGGTTTGCGGAGGATGCACATGGAAGCAAAAGAGCACAGTGGTCTTAAGTGATCCTTAGGTAAAATGTTGTAATCTCATGCTCACCACTCGAACATCATCTCTGGCTCGCTCAGGCACTCTCCGTTTCTCTAGTTGCAAGCTTTGAATTGCTGCAAGGTAGAACTAGGTAGATCTCCTCTGGGTTCACCGAGAGTCTTCACTATCATATCACTAGCTTATGGAGTCAGACTTATTATCAGGTTGTAATGAAGGTAGGGGTTGCACACACTTAGGGTAATTTTAGACATGGTGGGCCATTTGGCCCGCCACGCTGAATCCTGGACCGGGATCTCACTCAGATCCCAGTCCGTGATGAAGCTGGCCGTCCTTTAGACGTGCCAGCTCCATCACGCTGGGGAATCTAGGCGGGGGCGGGGCTGCGCGGCACAACGTGCGGCCGCACAGCCCCGCCCCCCGTGCTCCCTCAGCCCCCCACCCTTGGGGAGATGGGCGGGCGCAGCTGCCAATGCGATCGCTGCACCCGATCCCATACCATGGTCAGGGCCATGATCTGGAATGGACCAAGGTAACAGATGTTACTTTTGTCCCATCCCGGATCGTGGCCATCTAACCACGGTTCTGGACGTTGGGCTGGCCGGAGATCCAGAACCATGGTCAGATTTGATCCACGCTAGGTATTCACCGTGGTGAACATCTGGCGAGGATCATTCAGACGTTATCACAATCGCAGCCATTGTGGTTGACTGTGATCTCGTAACGTCTGAAATTACCCTTAGTCTGTTGTAAAGGAGGGCAGTGCTGAAGAATATGCCTTGTGATTCTGCAGGCAAATGATTCTGGCATTGTACATTCTGGTTCCCTCTCCGCTTTCAACAGGAATTGAGAACATCAGCTATTTTTACATGTCTGAATCTTCCCTGTACTATTTTTCAAAAGTTACATCTAGCTGAGCAGAAAGACTGATGCCCAAAGCCATTGACCCACCCTTCTAATAGGTATGATTAATTGATCAAATGTAATAGCACTGGGACTGAAATGGTCTCCTTGCCCATGTGTGATTGCTGAATTAAGCCTCCAAGTAGCTATTAACACAGAAGAACACCCACCCACGCCTCAGTAGTATTAGCTGTACTTATTGATGAGTGAAGCTGGAAGGACAATTCACTAAATGGCTGCTGAATGGCCAGATATGCAAATTTTAAAGGACACTTATTAGTAATACAGGTTGCAGGGTTGCAATGACAACCTGTATTTCCTGCATACCCTGGAGGTTGCATACCCTGCAACCTGTATTTCTCATAAGTGTCCTCTAAGAGTTACATATCTGGCCACCCTAGCTGGACCTCAGCTCTGGAAATTAGCCACCCAGAGCCCAGTTCCACCTTGGGATATGGAGGAAGGTATGGACACACAGACTGGCTTCAAGTGGGAGCCCTGTCTGCTGAGCTATGAACATAATTTGGTTGTTAAAATGAAGCTAATCCTGAGGCACGCTTGTTGTTGTCTCAGACAGGAGTTCAGGCTCTGTGCAACTTCTTTTCTTTCTTTTTTTTAATTCAGCAATAACAAATACTTTTGTGGTCACAATTTTTTTTATTTTTTTTTAAATCAACCAACTCCTCTGCCTTTAAAAAGAGCACACAGCACTTAAAGCACAACTGTATTTTTCTCCTAGGTACAAAGCTTCAGCATTGTCCTTTATCTGTTGATTTATGAAGCTGTATTTCCTGCTGAATGGGTGAAAAGAATTAAAAACAAACAAAACAGCACCTACTCCTCAACATTCAGCAGATGAAAACAGTGCACTCTGCAGGGGCCAAAAAAATCAGGTTCTGATATTTTTTCTCCAGTTGAGTAACACTTAATTCTGTGCATAACAACTATGGGTGCTTTTAGACAAGCTCCTCCCCACCCACCTCCCACCCATTATTTATTATTAATTTATTATTATTATTATTATTATTAGCAAACATTTATATAGCACCAGCAATGTACCTGGTGCTTTACAAAGCAATGGAATAGACATGGTCCCTGCCCTAGGGCTTACAATCTGAAAGGGGGGATACGAAGGAAGGGGAACAGAAGGAGAGACAAGGAGTGTAACATTCACGAGGATGTGAGGTCCCAGGTGCACGTGCTTGGCTTGGTTACATAGAGAATGATGGCTGGTTGGGCCATGTGGTGAGGATATGAGTATAATATAGACCTCAGGTAACAGATTGTTCTGGATGGAGGGTTCATATCAGCAGGAGTTAGGTGAGGGGAGCGAGGAGTTGGGGAGGGCAGAGTGGAAGAGGTGGGTCTTGAGGAGGAATTTGAAGGTACGAAGGGAGCGGGCACCCATGTTGCAGGGCACCCATGGGGCACCACTGCAGCCCTGCAACATGGATGGTGGGTGGGGAGGAGATTATCTAAAAACACCCAGTGAAACCAATGGGTGAAACCATGGGCTGACTGAAAACAACAGGAGCTTTGCTGTTGCCCTTAGTGGAGGGTAGAGGTAGTATTTTATCTAGTTAATCTACTTGCAGAGTAACCCGCTGCATGGTAGCCAGGAGCCGGGATCTTTGTAACAAGAATTTGTCCCACACTGTCCCCAACGTCTGTGTGACCCTCGCAGCTTATACTAGTTTTCAAAGTGGCCCCTGGAATGGAGAAGTGTTCCCCACCCCTGCCATATGGCTTAAAGGATCAAATGGATTTTTTTTGGTTAAAGGACTAGGATTCAAGGGAGCAGATTCTAGCCTATGTTGCCTTTTTGCCATTGTGGCTGTGTGAAGGTGACAAACATTCATCTACTTGAGCACCTAAGGAAATTTAACAACATGGAATCCAAGGTACCATACCCCTTTTCACTCCCAACTCCACTCTTCATGCAAAAGTAGACAGAACTATTCATTATTATTGTTGTTGTTTATCATTTCTGTAGTGATTTCAAGGTCAATGTGCTTTAAAATCCTTATCTAGTTCACCCTCACAACAACCCTGTAGGGTAGGTCATTAATCATTAGTGGAGGGAGCATGTCTTGAAGCATCCTGTGCTCTAGAGATCGCATGAGAGAACAACCATCCTTAGTGTAATCAAGAGCAGCCTTGAACAAGGTGTGATGCTATTGTCCTGGCTCATATTTAACTTCCTAGAAAAATTACCAAACCTGGGCAAGAGCTATTGCTGAGTGTACAGCAGCAAGTACCAGGTGCGGTGCCAGTCCCCGGGTGCCAGGGGCACTGCCCCTACTGGCCTCCGTGCCCCCAAACATTAAAATTACCTCCTTGTCGCCCCGTTGGTGGTGCAGACTGGCATTTAGTAGCACCCCCAGCAGGTGTGGCGCGGCTGTGTTAAGCCAAAGTGCCGAACCTCCGGGTTTGATGTGCTGTGCATGCATGAGCTTGTTCCCTTGCTTGTGCATGCACAAAGGGTGCATAGAGCGCCACTATGGACAGGCAGGTCATGAGGGGGAGGGGGGACTCAGGAGGGAAGGAGAGACAGTCACGGAGCCCTGTAAGGGGCAAAACGTATCAGAACGCACGTTGAGCGGCTCAGGGCCCCGTCCAGCGTGCGTTCAGAGAAATAGCAATGCGTGCCAGTCTCGCGGGGGCACTCTTCGATTAAAGTCTATGGAGGCAGAAAGTGGCAGTGCAGTATGCAATTTTGGGCTGTAGCCCTTGGCGCCCGGGGCGGGGGGGAGCAGCAATACATCATGATGTGTGTGTGTGTGCTATTGGCTGGTTGGTGGAATGGGGGGGGGTGGAGAGTGCTTGTGTGACTGTTTACAGTTTACTTTCAAATTTATTAAGTGTCTCTGCACGGGCTTTTCCTCTCACACAGTATGAGAGGGTGGGGGTTGCCTGCTGCAGAGACTGAGAGAGCATATATAAAGGTGATTCCACCAGGCACCATTTTATCTCTCTTTCTGAGTCTGACTCAGTGAGTTGGTTCTTCTTGAGAGAGAGTGAGTTTGCAGTTGGCCATCCTGGCTGAATCTTTTTCAGTCCAGGATCAATTCACTCACTGTTAGTGATTTATTTAGATAGTATTTTATTATTTTTAATAATAATCATCTCAAGGAAGCAAGTTAGGTAGTGTAGTGTGCCACCCACTTGGCAATGCCAAGTGGGTCCAATCCATCATTACTGAAGCCCAGCATCATCTTGTCCTCGCTCGAGTGGGGAAGAAGATGCTGCCCCGAGCTCAGCCTGTCTCTCAGTCCTGGTGGTGAGTACGTTGGGGACCCGGCTGGGGTTGGCCTTTGCTTTTGGGGGGGGGGACCTGGGGGCTGCGTGGCTTGTCTTGGGCTATTTTAAATTAATGTTTAAATTGTGAGTTATAGTATGTTTTAATTATGAATTGTAATTGTTGATGGTGTGTGTTGTAAGCTGGAGGTTGCTGGATAAAATATTATTGTGCTGCCAGCTGCCTTGGGGGGATTGGGGGAGGGGGTTGCACTGGTAGACATGGGGGAGGCAGTGGGGGAGTGGGTTGCACTTGGAGACATCGGGGAGGGGATAGTGTGGAGTGCCATAGATGAAAATTTGTAGAGGGCAGTTATCATCATCATCATCATCACTTTTAATTTATATCCCACACTCTCCTGCAAAAAGCAGCTCGAGGCGGCTTACAATAAAGAAATTTTACAATAGAAAAAACATATATATATAAATTCCCCAAAGCCCTCACAGTCTAATACAATACCCCAAAACAATCATAATAAGTAGAACAATCTATAATAACATAAATAATAACTGTCAGTATAACATTCCCCTCACTATACCCAAAGAGCCATCCACAATATCCTATCCCCCATCCTGTTGCCACCAGAACGGGGCCCTCCAACCGCCCCTCCTCCCGCTCTCACCAGGAGGGGGGCGCCCACCACACATCCCCATCAATTCCATTACATCCTCAATGTAGCAGTTTAAATTGTCCAGAACACAGTCCCATCTATATTATCTATACAACAGTTTACACAAAAACATATCAATTTTATAAATAAATCTCCAATAATTTCCTCAAAACAATCCTAAACCAATCCAACAGATTACATTTAGTACACTCCCTCCCCTCCTCCCACCCCCCTCCCTTCTTCTACCATCTGAACAAAAAGAGCCCTCCCCACTTTCCCCCAAAACACGCATTCCCCTCCGCCTCAATTCCATCTCCCACCAAAAACCTATGATGTCCTTCTTTGGACCCAGCCGCCATACCCCGCCGAAGGGCATGTCCCTTTGGACATGCCCCTTTGGCATGTACCCCCAGCACAGCCGCTGGCACGGCTGTCAGCCACCCCCTGCTCTTCTAGGGGCTGTCCAGAAGTTAGCTGTTCTCGGCCCCACCACCTTAATGATCGTGGTGACAGCAGTGGCATCCGGATCCCACTGTCCACCACAGCACCCTGGGTCCAGCCACGGTCAAGCTTCGGAGGAGAGGGAGAAGGGCACCAGCCCCACGACCCACACACCCCAGGGAATTGGCAAACAGGGACTGTTTACCCCACACCTCCTGTCCTGGGGGGTCCCCGCTGCCATGCACCCTGATGGAAATATTCAAGGGGGGGAGGAGTCCATACACTCTCCCTGGGCTCCTGTCTCGTCCCCTGCCCAGCATGTCCCTCCCAGTTCCGCTCTCACCAGGACCAGGATCCATTCTCCACCACTCTGCTCCACCGGGCTGATGTTCCCTCTGGACTGGGTCTAGGGCTGGGCTGCAAGGTGATCATGATAGTTATGAAATATTCAGGTTGCAGGGCTGTAGTGGAACCAATGCAACCCTACAACCGGTATATCTTATAAGTGCCTTCTAAACATTTGTGTCTATGGCAACCCTAAGTGGGGGGAGTGGGTGCACTGAGAGACACGGGGGAGGGGAGAGGGGGGGACACGGGGAGTCTGGCTGGGCAATGGGGTTGGGGGTGGACTGGAGGAGGGGCATGTGTGCTTTGTTGGCAATGGAGGAGCCCCAAAGGGGGCCTACCTTTAAAAAAAAAAGAAAAAGGGCCTGTGTGCTTGGGCGGGCATTTTGTAACTTGGAGCTGATGCTGGTCTGATGGAGGGGCCTGGCTGCTTTGATGGCAGTGGGGGAACCCCGAAAGGGACCAAATTTTAAAACAAGAAAAATGGCCTGTGTGCTTGTGCTTGGGCAGCCAGCCAGGCATTTTGTAACCAAGTGAGGAAAAACTGATAAATAGTTAAACACTTGTTAGAGGTTTTTAAAATTGTTGGTGCTGCTAATGTAGTTTAGAAGTAGTTAGTTATTAAGAGTAGGTGGCTTTGGACCCACACCTGCCCCCAAGAAGAGGTACAGTGTGCATTCATTGGGAGGATGGAACCTCTTCTTGGGGGCAGGGGTGGGCCCATGTCCAGTGGATACCCTAAAGTCTTAGAGCACCCCCATCAACTCATGTGGGCTCCAGAACCCCAGCTATAGGGGCCTCTACACCAACTGCCCCCACCACCACCACCACCACCACTCTGCCTCCAGATGCAGTGTTTGACTTTAGGAGTTACTGGGCTTCTATAGGTTCAATGAAGCCTGAAGTCACACTGTGTCTGGCGGCCTCAAGAAGACCAGCTGTGGGACCTGAACAGTGAATGGACTGGGAGCCTACCCTAGAAAACTACAGGCAGCCAAGGAGAGCATGAAAATGAAAAGCATTCAGGATAACAGTAAGTGATGGCATGGGGATTGGGAGGGTCTTGGACCTCTTCTTTGGCAGAGAGGTCCACAAAGAAGCAAAATTTAAAATGTCATTCAAAATGAAAACATCTAAAGTAATTTGCTTCTTTTTTCTATCTAGTTTGTCTGAGATCTGGCATGATTCCACACCTCACCTTGCTTTCCTTGTGAGCAGAGGAGAAAGTAGGTAGGAGCGCAGCAGAAGAGAAGGCTGCAGACAACAAGGAAACCCTTTTCCCCTGTTCCCCACTGAAACCATCTCTTCCCCTTCCTCTTCTCATACTCCAAAACCAAACCCTTTCCCTCCTACTTCTCCTCTGTCTTGTCCTTCTCTTCCCTTTCATTGTCACAGAACAGGGAGCTAACTCAGTCCTCCCGCTTCTCTAAGCCAGAAGGAAGGCTTGTCCCAAAGCCTACACCTTCAGAAGACTACAGGTGGCCAAGCATGCCATGAAAATCAAGGATTCGAGGGTTCAGGATAAAGGTAGGCGATGGCAACGTGATCTATGTTTTTAACCTACTATGGGTAATTTAGACCCGGTAGGAAAGAGAGAGGAGAGTGGACGGGACCCCAGTAAGAGGGTTCTCTATTCCCTGGTAGCAGTGTTTCACACAGCAGTGCTCCCAGCATTAAGTAATGTAATGTCCATCCAACCTTAAACCTTGGAACTCCTTGCTGCTGGGTTATGCCCTGGCTCCGCCTACCATTGCCCTGGCTCCGCCTACTGTTGCCCTGGCTCCACCTACCATTGCCCTGGCTCCGCCCTTTTTCACAGGTTTAACCTGCCCACTGCCCCTCCAGCCTCCAAACCCACCAGCTGCCCCTGGCAAGTACACAGCTACATAGTCACTATGCTGCCAATGTTTTCAGGGGCAGGAAGTTGAAGAGAATGGCACTCTCACCCCCCACCCCCAGCCATCCAGCTGCTCTGCTGATGCTACCGAGAAGCTCTCTGCTGGAGGAGGGTGGGAGAGGTGTCCTTTCCCCCAATTCAGTGTAGTGGCAGCAGCAGTAGGATCAAAGACAGGAGAGGCAGCAGTGGAAGCCGGATGGGGATAGAAGAGGTGACCCCCCCCAAGTGGCTCCACCCCCAGTCTAGCTTCTGCTGCTACCTCTCCTGCCCTCGACCCTGCTGCTGCCACCACTAAACTCCATGCTGGATCAGGGGAAGGTTCACATAGGGCAGCAAGTTGAAAGAGGCGCCTCTGCCGTCCCCCTCCAGCTGTTGCTGCTGCTTCTCCTGCACCGATTCTGTTGCCAAGCTTTATGGCAGAGGGAGGGGTGTTGGTGACTGCCTAGTGCAGCAATATCTTCACACCGGCCTGAAATCCATATCTCTATTGTGAACTTCCACTTTCTTGGTTGCAAAAGGTAATCTAGAAAACCAAATTCTATTCTCCTCTGCAGTCTGAAAGACTACTGAACCATTTGTTCCTGGTCTCTCGGAATGGCTCAGCTTTAAGAAACCGATGAGTTAATCATTAATGAGGCACTGGCATTGGCAGTTGGCATCCAGTGTAACTTTGCACAGTGGTCACATAATTGGGGCCAAGAGAAATGCATTGGATAGTCAGAGAGAATGTTTCCCATTCTAGAATATGATTGGCCCCAGCTATCTCAGTTCCTTTTCTGAATAATAACACTGCAGCTTTATTAGTTAATCAATAAGACATGATACAGGGCATGGTTATCATAAGATAATCACACCCGAGAGCATTTTGAGGCATAAGCCTCATGCATCTAATCAGATTGGGGTGAGATTATCTTTTGATAACCCCACTCCTGGGAACCGTCTCATTTCTATTATAAGAAGATTTTATGATAGGGGGAAATGTGCATTTCTTTGGGAGAAAGATGAAGCTGGTAGTTTAAAATTAGCAGTCATTTCTGCTGAGCTGAAAGATTAGCTTCCCTTATAAAATGCTCAAAGTCAAACAGAATCCATCCCCCAGTTTTAACAATTTCAAAGGGAAAGCCAATTATGTGTAAGCGACATGACTGGAAGTCAGTTTTAGTCTAATATATATGCACCAAGGAGAATTAAATTGCAAATATGAAGAAAAAGCAGCAGCAGGTTTGCTTCAATGCCACAACTCTTTCTGAAGATAATTTTTTCTGGTGTCAGAAGAGTCTGTTTTTACCTTCTTACCAAAATAACGAAAGCTGTATGTATAATTTGTTATTTCATTTTTACTACATGCAACACAATTAGATTCTTTTAAATACAGTTTACATTTTACTTTAAAATTTTAAAGAATTGGAACTTTTTTACTTGGAATTTTATGAAATGGGGAAGTGGGGAGGATTCCAGTAAGGTAGAAGTACACTTAAAAATATAATAAATCTTTGCTAGCTCTGGGTGAATATTAAAGCTGATATAAATATTCAACTGCAAATTCAGCCTGTTTAAATTAGCAATTGCAAGGCAAATTCAGAGACTGGATTGAAAATCTTCATTTACGAATTTGGCTGAAGGTTTGCTTTTGCATGTTTGTTATTTGCTGCTTTATTTACTTTGATGTTTGGTGCTTTATCTCTTTGGGGTATTTTTTGTATCTGTTACTCATGCAGTTGTTTTTGGATTTGTGCAAGTCCTAATAGAGCCATCAATGATACAGAACATATTGACAAGGAGAGAACACATGAACAAAGACCCAAAGACTTGAATTAACAAAGTGCCAAATAGTGATCTCATGAACTAACCAAGTAATGAAATAAAGAAAAAATTGACAAAGTAATGACTAACATAGTAAATGAAGCATCCAATAAAATGATTGAAGTGAAGTAAATGAAGTGGTGAATCACAAACTAATAAATATCAAAACAATATTAATCGAACAGCAAATTTTGCAACTGCAGTGAATTTGAAATCAGATATTTTTTTCTGAAAAGAAATGTCAAAGTGCCTTCACTATATCTACCTTTTATATTTCTCCAGATGCACTTTTGCTTTCCTTTTTTGAGTCTTGCTTGCTGCAAAAATATGGGTGATCTAATTTTACTGGCATGGACATTTGTGGAAAGTAAATCTCAAACCTGCCGATAAGAATAGCTGCAATTTGCCAATGTGCATGAGTGGAAACAATGCATACACCATCCAATGGGGAGTGGTTGAATTTGATGCAGTCCAGCAAGAAGTAAATAATGCTTTAGATAGGTGTTTAAAGTGACTCCAGGCATGATTAGGGCTGAGGGCCTAACTTCTGAACACCACCGCTCAATACTTACTTTTGCAATTTTCATCGGTCAGCCTTCACTTGATTATCCCAGCAGCTGTGTATATGCACTCCCATTGAAATCCAACCCTACGCTTACTTTGGATTTAGGAAAATACTGTTGATGGACTCCATTCCCTGCTATGAACTTGAACAGAAGGCAAGGTCTCCATATATGGGCTAATCTTAGACCCACACAAAAGTAGAGAATGACTAGTATTGACTACAAAACTCTCAAGTTTCTAGGCTAACTGCTATGTGTATGAGATAAGTCATAGAAGCTACAGGTGGAAGAGATCTTTTGGCTCTTCTAGGTAATTTCTCTGGTCCTACAAGGTTATTCTGAACATCTCCCATACGTCTCACCTTGTTGCACAGGCTATCTGATTTTACAGCCAGGAAGCATTTTCTAATACTCACTCAACATTTTCCCTTTCTTAATGATTATTTATTTTCAGTGTGCTATGTCCTTTACAGAACTAGGAGAAAGATGTGGCTCCTGTCTTAGAAGAGTTTATAATATTGCACAGACATGATGCAACCAGAGAAAATAAATAGCAGGGAGAGGATGGGATCTAGCAATAACACCACACTGATTTATTATTAGCATAGCACATTCCTTGTTAGTTAAACTTTATTGAACTACTGCCATATTAAGTTCTTCTGTGGAGTTTACATCAAATATTTGTGGACAGTTACTATGGCTGCTCTCTACACTGCTTTGTCATGGTAGCCAAGCTGTAATTAGCTCCTCCTTTCTCTTAAATCAGTTCCTCCAGCCTCATTTGTGTTTCTCTTCTTTGAACTCCTTCCAGCGTATTAATATCCATGATGTGGAGACCAGCTGGTGTTACAGTTACACCATCCTTGTACAGGATTACCACATGACCGGAGGCTTTTGCATTTACAACCCAAGTATTATTGCTTCTTAGTGCCCCATTGCACTAAAAATTCTTGTAATACCCAGATAAGATTTGGGTTAGAGATGGGTCCAGGTAAGTAGGGTTCCACTAAGATAGTAATAGACTGTATACTTGAGAGTTAGGAGGGACATAGCATATGTGCGGAGTAAGAGAGTTCTGGACAAGCAGGTTCCTACTGTAAATGTGCTGTCAACCATCACCTCTTAAATCGATAGGCAGGCCTGACAAGAGGGGGGGAGGGCTACAACTGCACCAGACCTCCCAAAACAGCATGATTTTTCTTTCGTATTACTAATGCAAAATGATTAATAACATAACAAGTAACATTTGCAAATAAAGTACCAGTATGATCTCCCAAAACTGATTTCAAAACGTCTGATGGGAGCATGGGAGGTAAAGGGCCCCCACTTTCCAGGATATACAAGGCCCCAAATCTAGCATTGCCATTTATTTAACTGAAGTCAGAATTTCACCTAGATTTCTTTCAGCATTACTCTTTTCAGCTCCAGGACTCAAATGGTAAATTTGCCTGACTGTGGTGGTGTTTACCTGTTGTGCTTTACGGAGCTCCGCAATTCTCACTTAAGGGTTATTCTGCTGCTCTGCAGGCAACCAGAACACTTAACTAAAACATCAGTTACTAGTCAGACTGTATAAAAACAGTCTGGCAGGAGGAGACCACTCCCCCATTCCTCTTCTAAGTGCAGGGTTTTTCTTCGCGCAAAAGGAGATAAAAGGAGGAGGTAAAGCCTCTCCACCTCAGTTATTTCCAGCCACCTCTGGCAAGAAAGACAGGAACGCTCCAAGCTTATTTCTAATAGAGCAGGTGCCTGCAATGTTTTATTCCCATGTCTGAGGCCAAAAAGTTTGAAGGTTGATTCTTACTAAAGAAAGCATGCTGCTTCCAGAAAGAATAGTCTTAGTGTTCTGCATGGGGACGTTTGGCTGCTAGAAGGCTCTGAATATGAGAAAGTGATGTATCATACGTGTTGTGAACATACCTCTCACTGTTACATCTCATGATGAGTTTATGAATATGGTAGCCTCCAATATACATTTTTGGGTCTCTTACTGTTGCAAGTTTTCAGTTTTCTAGATCCCTCACAGTCTGGTTTTCTTCTGGGTTATGGCACTGAGACTGCGCTTGTGGCCTTGGTTGACAATTTTTGCTGTGAGTTGGATCGAGGCCAGTCGATCTTATTGATCCTGTTAGATCTGTTGGCTGCTTCTGACACGATTGATCATGAGATGTTGGTGGCCCACTTGCGGGACCAGATGGGAGTAGGAGGAATTGTTCTTGAATGGTCCATTATCAGCTATTAGCCAGATAGAATTGGGGAACAAAATGCTTTACTGTCGGGAGCCTGGGGATGACCCACAGGGAATGGATAGCATGGTGACCTGCTGGGTGCTTCTCCCAGGCCCCCATGATTGGCCACTGTCCGAGACAGGATGCTGGGTTCGATGGACCATTGGGCTGACCCAGTATGGCACTTCTTATGTTCTTAATGGTTCCGCTCTTTTCTGTCGAGGAGGACTCAGCGAGTGGTGCTGGGGGACCATTCTACGTCTCCCGGGGGCCTCACATGTGGAATGCCGCAAGGTTCAATTTTGTCTCCTCTCTTGTTCAATGTGTATATGCAGCCGTTGGGTGAGGTTGTGAGGGGGTTTGATATTCGGTGTCATCAATATGCTGATGACACCCAACTTTACCTCTCTTTTTCAGCTGACCTAGGCCTGGCAGTCTCAGTGCTTACTCGGTGTCTGACAGCTGTGGGGGACTGGATGAGGGTGAGCTGTCGGAAACTGAATCCTAACAAGACAGAGATGATGCTGGTATGAGGGGTTGGGGACTTGGCAGCTCCCATCATTGATGAGGTTTGCCCCCCCCCGCCTCCCTCCAGGTTCGGAGTCTGGGGGCACTCCTCGATTCACGGCTCCCTGTCAGCTACATCTGATATGCTGACTTCGGCCGTATATCTCAAACTCTGACCTGGCCACCATCATCCATGCCTTCATCACCTCAAGACTGGACTACTGCAACGTGCTCTATGTGGGGCTACCATTGGCGATGGTCTGGAGACTGCAGCTGGTGCAAAACGTGGCGGCCCATCTCATTACAGGGATGGGGCGCCAAGAGCACATAACACCAGTGCTCCGTTCATTGCACTGACTGCCTATAGTCTTCTGGGCCTGATTCAAGGTGTTGGTTCCGACCTATAAGGCCCTGCACGATCTGGGCCCTACTTACCTGTGGGACTGCCTCACTCCCCGGGTTCTGAATCGGCCTTTGTGGTCGACCAGGAGCTCCCTCGTCGAGGTCCCCTGCGTGGCAACTATGGGGAGGGCGTTCTTGGTGGGCAGTCTGAGACTGCGGAACTCCCTCCAGGTGGAGGTTTGTCTGTCCCCAGACCTTCCCTCCTTCCATTGACAGTGTAAGACCTGGCTGTTCTGCCAGGCTTTTGGTGAGGGATATTGGTAGTGGGTAGGAGGGTTGGACTGAGGGGGGATGGTCTTAGCTCCACTTTATATTTGTGGCTATATTTATGGCCATAAATATAGAGAGAGACTTACCATCTGACAGCTGGCTGGGATCCCCCAGGGTCCGTTGCTGCGTGCCGCTTGCTGCTGCTGCTGCCTGTCCAGGACTGCTCCGGGTTGCCACCTGAGACCCCGCTGACGACCTGCGGGGAAAAGAAAGAACAATGGTCAGTTTCAGGGGGAGCAAAGAAGCTGGTGCACTTGGGCTGGCTTGTCCCCTGACCGAGACCGGAAACTGCCCGGGGGGGCACAAAAGGGAGCTGCCTGCGGCTTCACCACAGGCCATGAGCCGAAGGGCCACGGCCAAAAGGTGCAGCCCTTTAGGGACTGTGGGAGGACCGGGGGGTGTGTGTATTATGTTGGTAAGTTGTTCTGCTCAGGTTTTAAGGGGAGGGGGGTTGGGGAGGGGCAGTTGGGGAAGGGGGGATCCCCAGCACTAACCTCTGGTGGCAGCGAGGGATGGTTTAGGGGAGGGGGCTGCCTAGTGGCAGCAGGTGGGGGTTGATCTTTGTTATTGAATGGTGGGGGGGAGAGGGGGGAGGTTTCCCTGGAGCCAATCCCTGGTGGCAGCAGGGGGGTGCACTGGGGGAGGGTTCACTTGGTGGTGGTAGGTGGGGTTTTTTTGCCCAACTCCCAGTGGCAGGAGGAGATTGGGGGGGAAGGGTAAGATATTCAAAGCCAGCCCCTGGTGGCAGCAGGAGGCTCCGCTAAGGGTAGGAGGTTTGGGGGGAGGAGAAATGGGGAGGGGGAATATGGGGAGTGGGAGTGGGGAGGGAAGGGGCTTGAAGGGGGAAACTCTGGAGGAAGGGCCAACTGCCAAAAGGTGGGGGTCAGGAAGGTACAGATGGGATGGGGAGAGTGGCTATAGGGGTGGTTATGGGGCACGGATGGTATGGTCCAAGGGGACAGGTGACTCGTTCTTCCAGGGGATCATGGCTCCTGGTGGAGGTTAGGAGAGTCGCCCACCACCACCACCACCACCACCACTGAGGGTGAGGGAGGATCAGGGTCTAGGGTCTGCCTGTAAAGGGCTGCTGCTGCTGAATGCAAGGTCCATAGCGAATAAGGCCCCAGTGATCTGGGATTTGATTCTGGATGGGGCTGCTGGCCTTGCATGCATTACAGAAACCTGGCTGGACAAGGAGGCAGGACCAGTTTTGGCGGACCTCATTCCGGGCGGGTATGCTGTGCAGCACCAGTCCTGCACGGGAGGCTGGGGGGGAGGTGTAGCTATTGTTTTTAGAGAAGGATGGCCAGTTAGGAGATATCCAGTTCGGGAGATTCCAGGTACTAAAGCCCTCCATGTAGTGTTTGATTTGGCTGGGGGAAAGCTTGGGGTGGTGCTGGTATACCGGGCCCCTTCCTGTCCAGAAGCATCCCTTACTGCTCTAGCAGAGCTGACCTTGGAGGTGGCACTGAACTCCTCCAGGACCCTGGTCTTGGGGGACTTCAACACCCATGCCGACGCTGGCCTTGTAGGAGCGGAGCATGAGTTCATGGCTGCCATGGCAACCATGGACTTGTCCCAAGTGGCCAACTGCCCGACCCATGTGGGGGGCATACTCTCGACCTGATTTTCTGTTCTGGCCTTGAGGCAGGTGATCCATTAGTGGGGGATGTGAGGGTTATGCCCTTGTCATGGATGGATCATTATCTCCTGCAGGCCAGTCTCTCAGCACACCTCCTCCAGAAGTGGAATGGACCAGTTAGGTTGGTCCGCCCTCGGAGGCTTATGGAACCGCAGCGGTTCCAGGAGGCTCTGAGGAAATTAACCTTAGACCCGGACGGCCATTCTGTCGATGAGCTTGTCCAGCATTGGAACATCTGGCTGGAGGGGGCAATTGATAGAGTGGCTCCGAGACGTCTTCTCCCTCCATCTCATCACCGCAGGGCCCCTTGGTTTACTGAGGGGCTGTGGTGTATGAAACAGGTAGGTAGAAGGCTAGAGCGATGCTGGCGTCGAACTCACTCTGAATCTGACCGACTTCTCCATAGGACCCATTTGCAGTCCTATGTTGAGGCTGTGCGGACAGCAAAGAAGGAGTTCTTCACTGCCCTCATAGCATCTGTGAAGTCGCATCCAGCGGAGCTGTTCCGGGTGATGCAGGGGCTGGTCAGTCCGGCCTCCCTCCACCTGGACGGGGACTTGTCCCAGGCCCACTGTGAGGAGTTTTCCACCTACTTCGCAGACAAGATTGCTCAGATCCAGAGTAACTTTGACACCGGATTGGAAGCAGTAGGTGAGGAGCATGAGGTTATGGAGGTGCCGTCTGGTCGATCTTTCTGGGATGAGTTTCAGGAAGTGATGCAAACCGATGTGGTGAATGCCCTGGGGTCTGTTAGAGCCACTAGTTGTGAATTAGATCCGTGCCCATCCTGGTTGGTGAAAGCCTCCAGGGAGACCTTGGGGATGGTGCTGGCGAGGGGAGGTTGTCACCCAGTCTCAAGGAGGCTGTGGTGCGCCCCCTGCTGAAGAAGCCATCTTTGGATGTGGACGCACTCACCAGCTACCGACCCATCTCTAATCTTCCCTTTTTAGGGAAGGTTATTGAACGGGCAGTGGCACTGCAGCTCCAGGCGCATTTAGATAACATCAGTTTCCTTGACCCTTTTCAGTCTGGGTTCTGCCCTGGCTATGGTACTGAGACAGTGTTGGTGGCCTTGGTGGATGATCTTTGCTGGGAGATGGATGCAGGATGTTCAACATTTCTGATCCTGCTAGATCTCTCAGCTGCATTTGACACTGTGGACCATGGACTGCTGCTGAGACGGTTGAGAGACCTGGGGGGTCTAGATGGAACTGTCCTTGGGTGGTTCCACTCATTCCTCTCGGGGAGAAGCCAGTGGGTGGTGCTGGGGGCTGAAACATCAAGCCCCTGGGCCTTATCCTGCGGCGTTCTGCAAGGTTCGATTCTGTCTCCATTATTGTTTAATGTGTATATGCAGCCCCTGGGGGAGATCGCGAGAGGATTCGGGGTGCGATGTCACCAATATGCTGATGATACTCAGCTGTACCTCTCATTTTCAACTGACCCAGGTCCTGCTGTCCCATTGCTTTCCCAGTGTTTCGAGGCCGTGGCGGATTGGATGAGGCAGAGCAGACTGAAACTAAATCCCGATAAGAACAGCGGAGGAAGAGCGGGGGAGGTTCTGCCCCCCCC
>QEPC01002152.1:0-20380 GCA_003113815.1 Sphenodon punctatus | reverse complement strand
GGTTTGTTCATTCCCCTTCCCCCGTAGAATCTCCTGCCCCGCGTCCCCGCAGCGCAGGCTGGAAATTCTGCGCTGGGGTAAGCGGGGCAGGAGATTCCGCGGGGGGAGGGGAATTCCGCGGGAAATCTGCGATTCGCAGACCCGCGGATCCCTCGGGGCCCTGCTTACAAGCAGTTTTAGCAAAGACGCACACACACACAGCAGAGGTTAAGAATGCTGCTTCAGAAAGAAGGGACTTGCTGCATGTATGTTGGAGGGACCCCAATCCCTGCTTCAGAAGTCCCTTCTGAAGCAGTATTCTTACCCTCTGCTGCGTGTGTGTGTGTGCATGTGTGTTGAAGCCCCCCCTTCAACACACCGGGCGGGATTTTAAGGCCAATGAATCACCAGACTCACAGTTACATCTCAGGATTTAAAATGCATCCCATTTCCAGCATTGTGAACACACAGCTAAAGATCTCTAGACTCACAGTTACATCTCAGGATTTAAAATGCATCCCATTTCCAGCATTGTGAACACACACCTAAAGATCTCCAGACTCACAGCTACATCTCGGGATTTAAAAAGCATTCCATTTCCAGCATTGTGAACACACACCTAAAGGTCCCACCCTTGGGGGTAGGAGCAGTGTGGGGGGACCCTCAGGGGTGGGGGGACCCTCGCAGGGGTGGGAGCAGGGTGGGGGGACCCTCGGGGGGGAGCAGGGTGGGGGGAGGGATCTTCACTTACCTGGCTGCAGCTCCGGCAGTCCCCGGCAGTCCCCGGTGGCTCAAAGTTCCCAATCCCTGCCTTGCCGCTCTCCCCACCCCCTGTCGCTCTGAGCGGCAGATTGGGGAGGGGGAGCGGCAGTGGCAGGGAAGCAAGCAGTTGAGGCTGGCGGTGCGCTGTTGAGAGCACGCGCACCAGCCTTGTCCTGACCTGGACTCTGAGACTCCACATGCAACTGAGACAGGGAGAGTGCGCATGCACACTGCTCCCTGCCTGAGCCACCCGGCCCAAAGCTTCTCACCTGGGCACTTACATCAAGTGCCCAGGCAAGAAGTTCCATTGCGCCCATTAAGCGCAATGGAAGAATTCTAGTCCCTCCCTCCACAGCACGTCCTATGCGTGCTGTGGACTGAGGGGCTCAGCTGCCCAAATCGCGTTTTCAATAGAAAACGCGGTTTGGGTGGCTGACCAGCTCAGCCTTTTTGTCCCTTCCAGGACCCACTCTCAGAGCAGCTCTGAGAGTGGGTCCCGGAAGGGAGATAGAGTCTGACAGCAGCAGCAGCCTCTGAAGCAGGTCAGAGTCTGCTGCTGCTGTCAGACACGGCAGCGCAGGGTTTTTTTGGGGTTTTTTTTAATGACGGCGTGGTGGGGGTCCCCCACGGCGCTAGGGTGGCAGTGCCCCAAACATCCTGGGGGGGGAGCCACCCCTGGAATCCCCAATCACCACCACTCTTCTCTGCCTGGAAATGGCGACTTGTTTCTTCTGAGGTTCCTTCTCATCTCCTCTTTCTTCTGTCTGCAAATTCTCTTGCCTCCTCTTTAGCCTTGTAGTTGTAGAACTTTCATTCTTCATTGAACTCCTATCTTTGACTTGCTCTGTCATTTCTTCTGCTGGGACTAGCTTTCCTCCTTATCAGTTCTGACTTCTATCTGTGTCTCTTCTTGTTTCACTAAAAGAGATAACCTGTTCTCAGCTCTACCTCTCCTTTACTAGCTTATCTTTTCAGCTTCCTTTTCCTTTTCTTCATGGGTCACACTCCTCTTGTAGAAGTATTCTCTCCTGGTCTTGTTGCTCGGGAAGTGTTTGGAAATATTGCATTCGTGGTGTAATCTCCTCACTTCTTGATTTAACAAGCTCTTCCAGTTCCCTTCGAGACTCCATGAGTGTCTCCAGCTACACCTCCAACCCTGGATTTTCTCTTACATGAGGTTGATGAGCTGTCATTTTATACACACATAAGACTTTTCTGGTCCACAGTCAAGGATGATGTACATTCCACAACCAACCATCATCTTTGTCTCTATTCTTCCAGAGATTCCCTCAGCTTTCACTGCAGCAGCCATTGTTCTTGTTGCTTGTGGATTTCTAGTTTTTTTTCCCCCTGTAAAGTGACTAAGAACCAGGAGCCAAAGACCAAGGGTGATTTAAGACGATATGAGCCTGAAATTCACCCCGCCTGAACCACAGTCAAACACGGGCCGCGTTTGACTGTGGTGAACGTCTGTTGGCTCGCTGCCAGATGTGCATCACAGTCAAATGCGGCTCGTGTTTGCATTCACCATGCTTCTGGACCTCCAGACGCGAGGAAGTCAAGAAGTGTGGTGAAAGGCCACCACAGTCATGGTGAATGGAAAGTAACGTCTGGTTACTTACTGTTCACCGCGGTCAATGGATTCCACCCCCGCCTGTGGTTGCGGTGTCAGGAGGGGGGAGGGCCTCTGGGGAATGCAGGGGGTGGGGCCGTGCGGCAGCACGCTGCGCTACACGGCCCCGGCCCCTCCTGAGGGGTGCCGCTTTAGACATGACAGGCGGCCGCTTTCACCACGGGCCATGGTTTGGCGGTCCCCACGGCCAGGGGCAATGGGGCGCACATCTGTTGGCACGCCCCTTCACCCCTGGCTGTGGTCTGAACCACCCCACGGCCCATGGTGAAAACAACCGCCCATCATGTCTGAAATCACCCCAAGCTACCACTAGCTGCCTCTGCTCGCTAACTCAACTAGAGCTCCACGTATTCTCACTAACCATCCATCCTTCCCCTCTTACTAAGAATATTTACCTCAGTGGTTGGAAGTAACTGAGGCAGGGAAGCTCTGCCTCCACCTTTTATCTCCCGTCATGAGAAGGAAAGCCTGCGCTGAGGAGAGGAATGGGTGTGGGGAGAGGGAGGGAGGCAGGTAGCAAGAGCCTTGGTTTCTTCCAGACTGTTCTATACAGTCTGCCTAGCAACTGCTGATGTAATAAAGTGTTTTGGTTGCCTGCAGAGCCGCAGGATAACTTCATAAATAAGAATATGCAGAGCTCCCTCAAAGAACTCAGTTACTGGTAAGTAACCTGCATTTTATATCTTGTACATTTTGGACATAGATTGCACCCTTAGATTGTAAGTCTAATGGTGCAATCTATGCCTTCTTGCTATTTGTTTGTACAGAGTCTACCACAATAGGACCCTGGTCTGGGACCCCTAGGCATTACTACAATATAACTAATAAATTAAATAAATTTGTTTCAGATTATTTTTCCTCAGCTTTAGTAATTTAAGTTTTCCAAGCTGAATCTTATTTCTGTATATGTTTCTAATCTCTTTAGGTCCCACTAAAATAATCCTCATTTCCTATATTCACTGGTAGTCACAGCTCCTCCAAATGCCATATCATCTGCTTTTTATTAATAATTTTGCCTAGTTCTTTTTCTCTATAATAGAGGTTAGACATTTTCTGTCATTGATCCCTGTGGGATATGGGACACTATTCTAGAATAAGACATGATTTTATTTTATTTTTGGTCTCTTTGTGACAATTGTTCTGATCTTGAAGATTAGCTATGTGTAATTCCAGTGATTTTCACAGGAATACCCAAGTCCAATTCCGCCATCAGCTACATCTAATATTTCTTAGATGTTAGACATGACTCGTCTCCCAAGACCAGAAAGAACAAGCTGTACAACAGTACATCCATGACTGATGATTTTTTGTATGGCAGACTGATGGATCAGTTCTGTGAATTTTATTCCCCCTGAACAGCTCATGCAAGCCCCTCAATATCGCAATATGCCTCATAAGATCCTTGTTTGATATAATCAAATATGCAGTGTGACAGTCAATTTCTCTTCTATCTAATACTGATGAGGCTTTATGGGTTCTCCATTGTGTTTTAGTGAGATATCCAAACTAACTGCACTCTACTAGGTTATGGGTAGGGATCCCCATTGGTGGTAATGGGGAAAACACCATGAACAGAGGTCCCTTGTTTTGGGCATCCAATATCAACTCAGCTGTGATGGAGTATTTGAGGCTCTATGGGGCTCTCTAAATAATAAATAAGTAAATAAATAAATAATGCTAATGCCATTGTTATGGAGCAATTGTATCAATCACCATTGCGCTACCATGAGGTAACGTTAGAAAAACCATATGGAAAATGGCTTCTGACTTAAAAGCATAGCTTCACTGAAATTAATGGACTGACTCCCACCTTACATCAGGAAAAAGATCAGAATTTAACCCCAATCAGGATCCAGAAAGTTAATAAAAGATCAGTTCTTTAAAGAATTATTTTTTCTGTAATGCAGCTCTTGTGTTGGGAGTCTTCCTTCATTGCTCCTTCTGTCTATGTTCATTATTCCTTCTATGTTCATGTTCTATGTTCATTATTCCTTCTGTCTATGTTTTATGTCTAGTCACTCCTAGATCAGTAAGTGCACGTTGTCAAAAATCTTTTAGATTATCTCAAACTGGTTTGTACTGTTGCTCAGAACATTGTCACCAACATATTAAACAACAAAGGAATGAGCTCATATCAGATTGTGCACATTTTAAAAGAGTGTTGCAACGAATGGGTTAATGCTACAATGATAGCTAGCTACATATTGCACTCTAAACATGCAATCCTGTTCCCAATCACACCACCTGCAGGGGGTTACATTCCCAATATGATCCCAGATGTTAAAATGAGATGAAAGATTATAAAGTCTCAAAATGGGGCCATGAAGGCAAGAGTGTTGGCAGAATTATGTCCAAGGGGAGGGGAAGACACTTTGCTCTGCCCCTTTCTGATGTGACCATGCCCTTCACCGAGCATTGTGATGTCATGGCACTTGGAAAGGGGGCCGGAAAGGAACAGGGCAAAGGTGGTCCCTGCCCCTTTCTGGTGTGACCATGTCCCTTTTCTGAGCATCATGAAGCCATGACGCTGGAAAGGGTGGGGCAAGGCAGGAGCCAAGGGGCTGCAAATTTCATTTCATTTATTTATTTAATATATTTATACCCCGTCCCTCCTGCGAACAGCTCGAACAAATGCACCCCTTTGTGCCCCACTCCTGGCAGCCATGCATGAAAACAAACCACAGCATGACACTCAATAGTAGTTTTGCCATTGACCTCTATGGAGTCAGAATTTCACTTTAGGTGTCCGGAGATGTGCAGGATTGGAGTCATGTAACCAACAGGGCAATAAATGGGAATTCAGCAGCTACAACCTCGCACATCTCTTTCAGGGTGAGTTCTCAGAGAAGAGATCAACATAACTGCATTAAATGTACATTTTCATTTTACCTTATGCACATGTTGCAGCAGAATAGTGAATTACAGGGGTTTTAAATACGGAGACACTGGATTAGACTTCATTCCCTTTTGTAGCCAAAATGCCCATACACTTACCTTCATGGCAGTCTGATATGCATGCCCTTTCCCAACAATTTCAGTTGATATGATAAATAATAAAAGACCTATGTGATATAGATAGCTGGCTCCTGATATTTTTTTAATTACATAAAGTAATACTTGGTGGTGTCGGCCAAGAGTGAAGTCCTGGGATAGCACAGAGGAGATCTGAGCTCTCTTCCCAGCAAGCACTTCTGTGTGACTTTGGGCAAGTCCCTTCACCTTGATGTGCCTAATTTTCTCCATCTGGGAAATGGGAGTAATACAAACCTTTTTTCTACAGTGCTTTGAAATGGATAGTGAAAAGCACTCCCTATAAGATCCAAGGAATTTATTTATTTATTTATTTATTTATTTCAGAAGTACTTAAAATGGCTTTCCAGATAAAGTGCAAATCTCTGCTATTTTGAAGATTTTCGCAATAGGGGCATGTGGCAGGGTTAGTGGCAGGCCCTTTAAGAAACAGGCTGCAGGCACATCCAATTGGCAGCTGGGTTCAACGGCATGAAAAGCCAGTGACCCAGAGATGAGAGGAAGGTGGAGGAGAGTGCTGAGCCAGGGATAGGAGGCTTGGACTGAGAGCATCAGTCAGAGTCTGGGGTGAAGAGTCCAAGACACTGC
Source organism: Sphenodon punctatus (assembly GCA_003113815.1). Classification (NCBI taxonomy): domain Eukaryota; kingdom Metazoa; phylum Chordata; class Lepidosauria; order Sphenodontia; family Sphenodontidae; genus Sphenodon; species Sphenodon punctatus. The sequence goes on along the minus strand of QEPC01002152.1, from coordinate 14,388 downwards.
AGAGCGGGAGCCCACCTGAAGCCAAACACAGCCAAAAGGAAGCAAACCTGGCAGGATACAGGTTGGAGCATCCCGTGTGGGAACTTTTTGCCCAGGTGGGCAGAATCTTTAGGTTGGGGTGGCAACCTCAGGGGACCCACCCGGGAGTAGGAGAAGCCCCTACCAGGCAGACTGGGCTGACTGTAGGGGAGGTGGAGGCCAGACTTAAACAGCCCAAGAGCTCCCACCCAAGTGCTAGGGAAGTGGAGCTAAAATTCACAGCAAGATACAGGCAGGACCAGCAAGAAACCCTGCTACAAGTGGTAGAAAATGCAGGCAGCCCTGGCATCTGTCACCAAGCAGATGAGTTTATAGGGGTTTGCACTGCTAAAAAGGGGGTTCAGAGTTGCAGCTTGACAGCTAATCACTCTCAACTAAGGGGAGATAAGGAATTTAGAGCAGCAGGATGGAGCCAGAGGATCCTAAGCAGGGGCTCTATGCTATAGTAGCACAGCAACAAGCAGTTGTGGTGCAGATGCTCCAGCAGCAGCAGTACAACAGCAGCAGCAGCAGCAGCAGCTTTTGTAGGTGCTAACTCAACAAGTGGCACAACCCTGCATGGAGGTTGAAGCACAGGATCAGGACCCTGGGACATTTGCCCTCAGCAAAATGGCTCCCAGCGATGATCAAGAGGCCTGTTTGGTCACTTTTGAGAGAATAGCTGAGATGGTTAACTGGCCATGGGAGTCCGGTAGTGCGGCTGGCTCTGTTCATGATGGGGAAACCCAGGTGGCTTACTGAGCCTTGAGGAAGGAAGACGCCACCCAGCATGTGGAGGTCAAGGAGGTGATTCTAAGGCAGTATAACATCTTCAAAGAATACTATCAAACGTAGTTCAGGAGTCTAAGGTATGGCAAAGCAATGAGCACACTGGTAATGGGACAGATGTTTGAGGACATAGCTGCTAGATGGCTCAAACCAGATCAAAGGACAGCTGAAGAAGTGGTGGGGCAGGTGGCCATGGACGTGCTCCTGCATGTTCTCCCTAAGGAGATGCAGATCTGGGCATGAAGAAAGAAACCAATCTCCATGGAAGAGGTGATTGGCACCACCAAAATGTTTTTGGCTTCCACACTGGAGTCTGGTGAGGCACAGGGAGATTGGGCACTCCTTACCATTGAGGTCAGAGTGCAGACACCATGGAAAGGGGAGCTCTGCAAAACCTGAAAGGGGACCCAGACCCATGCCGCTGGGGGAGAGTCCAGTCTGGGTGGTGGAACCCTGGGCATTCCCATACAAGATAGGAGAGGGGTGACGAGACTTCTGATGTTTCCGTTGTGGTGAGTGGAGCCACTTAATGAAGGACTTTCCCACAATGGAATGCAACCAGGCCCAGAGTGGCTATAGCCTGACAACCTGTGCCAACGTGGTGGAGCAACAAGTTTGGCCTTATACCCATCAAGTATATGTGGGGAAACAGCTAGTGAGGGCGATGTTGGTCTCCCAGTCAAATCAGATGCTGATCCTGAGCCATTTGGTTCAAGGCGTACCAAGAGAGGTGGTGGTGCTCTGATGTGTCCACAGTGATCAGAGGCAGTATCCTGTCACCTGAGTACTGATGACTGTGGGTCGTAAGACCTTAAGATCAGGGTGGTGGTCATGCCACTAGTGAGAGCCAATGTGGTATTAGTGGATAAGGTGCTGAACTTGGTCCCGGGAAGCCACGGTTCAAATCATGCCCTAGCCATGAACTCACTGGATGGCCTTGGACAAGTCACAAACTCTCAGCCTCAGTTTCACATCTGTAACAAATGGGAATGTGGGTCTGGGTGTCTCCCTCTCCCTGAGTTTCCCTCATCCTTGTCCACCTTAGATTGTAAGCCCACTGGACAGGGATCTGTCTCCAAAATCTGTGACTGTAAAATGCTGTGTATGCCTAATAGCACTAGAGAAATGAGTAGTATTAGTAGTAGTAGTAGGAGGAGGAGGAGGAGGAGGAGGAGTGCCACAGTTGCCATGGCCTGTGTTAACAGGCTAGACTTTCATGGCCTCTGGACCACAGCAGCCTAGGACAGGAGGCAAACAGGGACATGACAACACACGGCAAGGAGGGGAGATGAAGAAACCAGCAGGAACCCATGATCACCAGTGACCAGGATTAGGGTACAAGCTGTGGCAGGACATGAAGGGGGCTTGTTACCACTTTCAGGTCTCTATGGAGAACAGCGAGAGAGTGGAGGGGGAAGTCGAATGCCCCGAACCTGGTGGAGACTAGGGAGATGAACTGCCAAACTGAGGGTGCACCATGGCTGGGAAGAAATCTGTACAGGCCCAACCCTGGGTTCAAGAAGCCAGGATCAGTGTGGAGAGGCATCCTCACACTGGGATTGTGGACTTTGGGAACTAATAAAGAGAGACTGAGGCTGTTTGCCAACATTCAGGGAGGGGCAGGGACTGCCATGAGTTTAACTCAAAATCCAGCCCTGTATTGCGTTATTGAATTTAACGGGAGAACACTAAAAATATCGTGCACACAAGTAGGGATTTCATGTGATGCCGCTAATGTGAGTTAAACTCACGGTAGTCACTGCCCCTACCTGAATGTCAGCAAGCAACCTCAAGCTCTGCCAGAGCAGAGAGACACACCCATGAATATGGAGCCACCCCTGCTGATCTCATGGGTGGGGAGGCTAAGCAGGCTCCAAGGCAACAGCGGAGGACAGATGGATGGTGGAACTGATGGTACCCCAGTCCTTCTGGAAGAAGGGGGAAATGAAGAATGTGGCCCTGAAGAAACCTACTCGGTAGACAAAGAAACCAAGAAGGCCCCGGGGGTGAAGACCCTCAGGGGTGATGAGTCAGTACAAACCCTGGCCTCTGAGGTTATTGGGGATGACAAAATAGAGAAGGCCGCAGGGGTGACAGATCGCAAGGATGTCAAGGTGGAACAAACCCTGACCCCATATTGTCCTGTTTTATGGGGATCAGTTTCAGTGGATGTCTCCCTCTGATGCAGAGGATGTTCTGGGGGCTGTTCAACCCACTTATTGTGAACTGGACCCATGCCCATGCTGGCTGGTCAAGGCCATCCAGGAGACATTGGGGCCGTTGCTGGCCAGGATAGTCAATGCCTCCTTTAGGGAGGGCAGAGTGCCAGACTGCCTCAAGGAGGTGGTGGTGCGGCCTCTGCTCAAAAAACCATAATTGGATGTTGACGTCCTGGCCAGCTATCAGCTGGTCTCTAACCTTCCCTTTTTAGGGAAGATTATTGAGCAGGTGGTGGCTTGACAGCTTCAGGAGCATCTTGATCGAATCAGTTTCCTAGATCCCTCGCAGTCTGGCTTTCATCCGGGTTATGGCACTGAGACTGCACTTGTGCCCTTGGTGGATGACCTCTCCCAGGACCTGGACCATGGTCATTTGACCCTGTTGATCCTATTAGGTCTCTCGCCTGCATTTGATACCGTTGATCAGGAGTTGCTGGTGTCTCAGTTGTGGGACCGAGCCTGAGTGGGCGGGACTATCCTTAAATGGTGCCGCTCCTTCCTGGCCAGGAGAACACAATAGGGGTGGGAAACCGGTAGAATCCGGTATCCGATAATGCCGGTATCGGGCGTACCCGCATTATCGGATTCGGCCCGGTAATCCGGACCCGGTACCGGATTTCAGGGTACCGGTTTTTTTACATTGCAGCCATTTTAAAATGGCTGCAATGTAAAAAAAATTAAAGCCCCAGCAAAAAAGTTTTTTTTAAAAAAAACCTCCCCGAGTCCAGGCTGCGCGGGTGGAAGGGGGGACACCCCCCACCCACCCTGCCCAGCCTGGCTTTTTGTTTTAAAAAAGAAAAGACTAAGAGTAAGATGGCGAGGCGAGCCCCCCCCAGCACCAGCGGCCGCGGCGTCCCCGCAGCTGCCGGTAAGTATGACCCGATCCCTGGGGGGGGTGGGGGTGTTTAACACCCCCACCCCCCCCCAGGGATCACCCCTACAGTGCGCTTGCCGCTTACCTTTGGGAGCTCCGGCGGCGGCGGGCGGTCCGGAGGCCTCAGCGCCGGCTGTGGCTGCCGGCGTCAGGACGCTCTAGGCCTTCCGGTGAAACCCGGAAGTTCCCCGGAAGGCCTAGAGCGTCCTGACGCCGGCAGCCACAGCCGGCGCTGAGGCCGCCGGACCGCCCGCCGCCGCCGGAGCTCCCAAAGGTAAGCGGCAAGCGCACTGTAGGGGTGATCCCTGGGGGGGGGGGGGTGTTAAACACCCCCCCCAGGGATCGGGTCATACTTACCGGCGGCTGCGGGGACGCCGCGGCCGCTGGTGCTGGGGGGTGGGCTCGCCTCGCCTCGCCTCTGGGTCTTTCTTTTACTCTTTTTTTTAAAACAAAAATCCAGGCTGGGCAGGGTGGGTGGGGGGTGTCCCCCCTTCCACCCGCGCAGCCTGGGAGGGGGAGGGGGAGGGAATTAATTTATTTCATTGGTTTCAATGGGGACACAGCGCCCCATTGAAACCAATGAAATAAATCCGGTACCGGTATACCGGATTTAATCCGGGAATCCGGTTTTCGTAGAACCGGTAACCGGTAAATCCGGTAGCCGGTAATGGGCCCGGGGTCTCACCACTAGAACACAACATGTGGTGCTGGGTGATTGTTCATCTTTTCCCTGTGGCCTCACATATGGAGTCCCACAAAGTTCCATTATATCCCCTCTCTTGTTCAACGTGTATATGCAGCCTTTGGGGGAGGTCATCAGAGGGTTTGGTGTATGGTGTCATCAGTATGCTGATGACACCCAACTGTTTCTCTCTTTTTCATCAGACTCAGGCCTGGCAGTCTCAGTGCTTACCTGGTGTTTGTCAGCTGTGGGGGACTGGATGAGGGCGAGTCACCTGAAGCTGAATCGCAACAAGATGGAGGTGATGGTTGTGGGGAAAGTTGGGGGCGTGATGGGGTCTGTCCTCCCCTGGTATCTCAGTTCTGTAGTCTGGGGGTGCTCCTAGACCCGCAGCTTTGCCTGGATGCCCAGGTGGCAGCTGTGGCAAAGGGCGTTTTTTCGCCAATTACATCTAGCATGACAACTTAAGCCATATGTCTCAGACTCAGACTTTGCCACGACCATCCATGCTTTTATTACCTCGAGCTTGGACTACTGTAATGGGGCTACCCTTGGTGACAGTCTGGAGACTGCAGCTGGTGCAGAACATGGAGGCCCGTCTCCTTAGGGAGATGAATCTTTGTGAACACATTATGCCAGTGGTCCGTTTTTTGCACTGGCTGCCGATAGTCTTCTGGGCCCAAATCAAGGTGTTGGTTTTGACCTTTAAAGCCCTCAATAGCCTGGACCCCACTTATCTGTAGGACCGCCTCACCCTCCAGATCCTGGATTGACCTCTGTGGTTGCCCTCCTTGAGTTCCCCCAGGTATTGTCCACGAGGAGGGTGTTCTCCGGGGCTGCTCTGTGGCTTTGGAACTCCCTCCCGTTGGTGGTCTGCCTGGCCTTAGACCTCCCCTCTTTCCATAGACGGTGTAAGACCTGTCTGTTCTGCCAGGCCTTTGCTGAGGGAGATGGGTGGGTTGGGTTAGGGTGGGAGCTTTTTCTTGTTTGGGTTATTTTAAGGTTTTATATTTGTTTATATTATGATGTTGTTAGCTGCCCTGAGATGCATAGCAGGAGGGGACAGCATAAAAGTATGACAAAATAAAATAAAATAAATAAATAAATAAGGGACAGCTGTATGCAACAGGCATTTGACCTTCGAACCTCCTGTGCACTGGGAACATATCAGCCCAGTCTACCCCAGTTGGTGGACTCCAGAGCATCCCCATTGGATATTAGGAATACCCATGAATAAAGGCTGGACCAAACTGCGCACTTGAACCCAGCCTGAAAGGTTGTTGAGCTGGATCCACTTGTGTGGTCACATCTCTTTCATGGAAAGGGAGGAGTGTGGCAGGGTAGAGTGGTAAAGGGCTGCAGATTCTTTAAAAATTGGGCCATGTGTCTAATTGACAGCTGGGCTCAGTGGCGTGAAAAGCTGGCAGCACAGAAATGAGAGGAAGGCGGAGGAGAGTGATGAGCTGGTTCAGGTTGAAAGTGTAAGATGGAGTCTGGTGTGAAGAGCCTGACACACCACGAAATGGGAGCCCACCTGAAGCCAGAGACAGCTGAGAGGGAACAAACCTGGCTAGATGCAGGTGGGAGCATCCTGTGTGGGGACTTTTGAACCTGGGTGGGTAGAACCGTTATGTTGGGGTGGCAACCCCAGGAGACCCACCAGGGCATGGGAGAAGCCCCTACCAGGCAGACTGGACTGGCTATAGGGGAGGCTGAGGCCAGAATTAAAGAGTCTGAGAGCTCCCACCCAGGTGCTAACAGACTAGAGCTAAATTCTCCAGCAAGATACAGTCAGGACCAGTGAGAACCCCTGGTACAGGGCATTCTAGTCTGATGGCTTTGCATAATTGCTGCTGGTCATCTTTGCAGTATGGGTTAAGTAAAGTGGTTTTTATTCTGGCCACTTTCCCCAATGCTCCTATACCAAGGAAGACGGTCCAGCAGTACATTGTATGGCACCTCACAATATCCATACACTAGGCGTTCTCATGCCTCCATATACAAAGCTGAAGCAGAGGCTAGGATGTTGCCCACAATATTTTCCCTATCAGATCTCTCAGTTTGGAATCAAAACTAAAGTGGCTAATGACAAGTCCTCAACTGCCTGTGGTTGTTTAAAACTATGGACAACACCAGATATTTTCTTGCATGGATTTGACTGAGTTTTTTAATTATCAGTTTTTTTCAAAATCAGAAATCAGAAATTGCTAGTTTTTTCCCCCCTCTTTAGTCCTGCTTCAGTGCAGGGTGATGGACGATAAGACCTCACGAAACACCTTCCAGTCCCATCATTCCATTTGGCAAACATTCACTCTCAGCATATGTTTGACACTGCCTGAGTACAGTTACCGCTTTCATAAGAATTGATACTACACACAAATGCATTTCTGGCAAATTAAGTGGGCTAGGATAAGTCTGCAACAAACCATTTTTATTCCATAGCTGTTGCTGGCCTTAATTTTCCAATACTTCAGTAATCACAAAATATATTTCAACCATCTATGTGTATTGATTATTTTTTTTAGTGAGAACTTCTTATTGCTGTGAACACAGAGTATTTTCCCAAAAGGTAACACACTTAAAAGTTGGTAAAGGAAATGGAGGCAGGGGTGGAGAGGAGACTGGAGAGAAAAATTATTACAATAGGTTAGTCAATTAGTCGGCTCTGTGACAGTGTGAAGGGTCACCCACAGCATTCTGTGCTGAACCACAACTGGTGCATTTACTAAGGGAAAACATAAGAATGGAAGAGCTCAGGGATCATCCAGTCCAAGCGCCTGCAGTAAGACCCATTCACACATATCTCCCATCGTCAAGGTTAATTAGTGCAGGTTTGCTTGCACTGCCCCCTTTCACACAGGACACTCTCTCTCTCTCACACACACACACACCCAGAAGTAATAATAGGCTACATTTCATGTCAACTCCCCCTGCAAAGGGTGGGGGTTGTGCAAGTGAGCAATGAGAGAGGAGCAATTTGATCTAAAACATCCCTGACAAATACCGGTCCAGCCTCCTCTTAAAAACTTCCAGTGAAGGAGACTCCATGACCTCCCTCAGCAACTTGTTCCCAGTGCTCAAATATTCTTACAGGTAGGTTGAATATTAGGACAAACTCCCCAAATCTGCTTTTCTGCTACTTATACCCAGTTCCTCTTATTCTTCTCTTGGTGACACCTGCTTCCTCTCTTCTTTAGAGAGTCATCAAAATATTTGAAAACTGCTATTATAGCCCACACTTAGTCTTCTTTTCTGTAGACTCAACATACCCAGTTCCATCGATCATTCCTTCATACATCTTGGATGCAAAACCCTTTACCATCTTTGTCACTCTCCTCTGAATGCCTCCAGCTTCTCCATGTCCTTTCTAAAAAGTGGTGACCTAAGCTGGACACAAAGCTCTGGCCAAGGCCTAAACAGTGCTCATTGCAGCAGTGCAATTACTTCTCGTATCTTGGAAAGGTGCTTCTACTAATGCTGCTCAAAAGGAATTTGCATTCTTTGTGACATCACCCAGATAGTATGTCATAGGTATTTCATAGGTCTTTTCCATTCTGCTTTAACTGGGTCAAAGCCAAAGACAATTCTCATAGAGAATCAAGTTTTTATTGCTGTAATTATTGTATGATCTGCACAACAAACATACTGTAATATGGTTATTCCAAATTCTTGCCATTAAAAATGTTGCAATTCACACTGTCACATTGTATTGCTTTGACAGATATGAAAGATATACATGTTTTCATAAAATGTTAATCTGGAGAGTTTCTAACCATTTGGTTAACCGTATACATTTTGGAGACTATATTTTGTATACTTAAATAACGCTAACCATCTGGGTTGCATGAAGAAAAGGATGACATTCTGTCCTTTACTCTCTCTCCCTGAATAACACAAGAGTCAGTTCAAGATTTTTTGTATATGAAAACTTCAATATTGCTTGTCTTTTATATATATATATATAGGCATTCAAAGAATGACATGTATAGCAGTAAACATGAATGGTCTCTTCCTTATCCAACAGGCAGGCGCTGTGGGAGAGAATGCCCGTCATTCTGACCATGCCCTTTGTACACATCTAGCAATCATATTACTTCCCTCGACAACACGTCCTTAGAGTGCAGCTTGTCCAATAAAACCTTCATGCTTTTATGGAGTCTCTGTTCTTGATCAGATGCAATCCTTAATTTTCGTCTTAGCTCACGATTCTCTGCTAAAAGTCCATCCAATTTCCTCTTCAGTGTTTTTGGACTGTGTGTGATATGGTAAAGGTGGTCCGTCTAAAATAAAGAAAAAATGAAGCATGGCTAATCTTTTCGTTTCTTAAAACTAGAGTGAATTAGAATCTGTATTTACTAAAACTTTGCCTCAGTGAATGTGAAACCATGTTGGATTTGGGAGGACCACATCCCTTGATCTCCTAGATTAATTTGAAAGTTCTAGCAACTGTAGAATAGAGAAAACCATAGAGAGACAGGATCTTATATGGAAACCTTTTCCACAGGCAGCTGATACAGATGTCAAACCTACTTCTGCAACTTGCAAGGCACGTCTTCAAGAATATTTTTATTGTTTGTAGCCTTGGCCTGGTGAAAGGATCATTTTGGAAGGTGAGAGAGTGGTTCTGTCTTCACAATAAGGGTGTTAACAAATGAGATGGCAGCCCACACCAGGTGGGTGCCCACCTGCTTTTATATTAGGTGTTTGGCCCCATCAGCCACCACACACTGGCGACACAGCCCCCATTCATGGCAGGGTCCTGGAGTATATGGAGCCTGCCATGTGGGTGAATGTGGGCTAATGTGCACCCACATGTCCATGTCCCACCAATAAGCTTGCATGCAGCATCTGCCAGCACCATAAAGTTGCAGGCAACCCCACCCTCCCCTAACCTGGAGTGTTCTAAGGTGTGACCACTTCTGACCCCTCCCTCTACTCTCACTGGTGTGCACGTAATGTCTGCCTTAAAAGTCTACCGTGCCATTTTCAAACATGCGTTATCCTAGCTCATCCTGGCTGGCAATATGTTCCCGATGCTTGTTCTTTCCTACCTGTTGCATTCTCCAGAACAACTTGCAGAAGTTGCCATCACTGAAGACATGGCTCAAACCGAGAGCCAGGCAACAACCAGCACCACTACCACCACCACAAAATCGCAGTCACTCTTTGCCTACCAATCCATCCACCAACATTGCATTCCCTACACTGAGGCAGAGGCCAAGGCCTTCATCGCTCTATGGGGGGAGCAGAAGGTCAACTATACACTGCTGAAGTGCTACAGGAATGAGGCAGTGTTCCAAGAGATCTCGGTCCAAATGGTGCAACAGGGATACACCTGGGACATGAACCAGTGCCAGCAGTGGCCCAAGAATTTGAGGCATGGATACAAAGAGATCCCAGACAAGAACTTTCTCTGGCCACGGGAGGCAAATATCGCCCTATTACGAGCTCCTTGACCAGTTTCTCTGTGTGGATGGAGTCATCATTGCATTCCACCTGTATAGCTGCACCTTCATCATGGACCAGAAGTGGGCAGTGGGGGAAGAGAGAATCTGCAAGGTAGTGAAGGTCACTGTGCTAGAAATGTATGTAGGAGCAGAACTACCCATTGGTCAAAAGCTACTCATATATTTTCTTATCTTTTAAAAAGCAACAGATTTTGCTTGCAATGAGTATAAAGGACCACAATGCAATAGAAAGCTATTGCTGTGGGTTGTTTGCCCGGGAAAGCTTCATTTTTTGTCTATGGATGCTGTGGCTGCTCAGGATAGGGGCTCACAGAAGATATGGGGTGATGGATATTCTGACTTTTGCTGACATTTTGGTGAGGCCTGATGTACAGAGAGATCTGTCAGACTCATTCTCCATGACAGCATATGAGCTCATAGGGTGGCACATGCACACAATGGGGTTCCATATATGCATGATGGAGCGTAGACACTGTGCAACCCTGCTGCAGTTCTAAGTTCAGCAGAATGGAAGAATGCAAGCCCTGGATGAGATGAAAGAGTGGAATGTGAACAATATCATGATTTTTCTGGATGTTTGTGCACTGCCAGAAATAGAGCAGTCACTAAAGGAGGCTGGACCTTTTCTGCAATTTTTTCTCATTACTGATTTGATGACTGCAAGAGGATACCTGCAGGGGATGACAAAGGTGAATCTTTCGGGGAAAGAAGTGACTTGGGGTACAGGGAATGTGAACCGGTTGAGGGAGAGCTTGTTGCCCTATACAGGGTCTGGATACTTGAAGTGCAGAGCACCCTCATGAGCAGGGATGTTTTCCACCCCAGCTGTATGGTAACAAAGAAGATGATAGAGAGGGCATACATGAGGTGCATGTTTGACTGGGTATTTTAGGAGAACCAAGAGGGATTTCCAACACCATGACAGGCAAGAACCCAATAAAACTGGGTGCTGCTACCTACCAGTATAGTGCTGTGAGCCACAGATGTGAAAAACCAGGTGGTGACAACATGCAAATACTGCTTTTGATTTCAATTTTCACTTCTGCCTTCAATTGTCACTACAGGCTCTCAATAAAGTATGTGATTTGCTCAATAAACTCAGCATTACATGAATAGCAAAAGGTTATTGCCAGTCGCCACATGCTCGCAGGTATAAACCCAGGTATGAACCTCAGTGCGTGGGTGGCAATAGCAGGTGCTGGACTGCCTCCAGAGCCATAATAGCCCAGAAGAAGAAACAGTGATTGCAGCGTCCTCCATGGTTTGCCATGGCTGCGAGTCATCCTAGGGGACAAGATATTGAATAGCAAAAGGTTATTGCCAGTCGCCACATGCTCGCAGGTATAAACCCAGGTATGAACCTCAGTGCGTGGGTGGCAATAGCAGGTGCTGGACCGCCTCCAGAGCCATAATAGCCCAGAAGAAGAAACAGTGATTGCAGCGTCCTCCATGGTTTGCCATGGCTGCGAGTCATCCTAGGGGACAAGATATTGAAAAGGGGGGGGGAGAGCGGAGCATGGCAGGGAAGAACACTTGCCCATGTATTAGGCTTGTCACACTAAACCTGTCAGTGGAAGCTAAGTCAGGGGTGCCAGAATGCACAAGAAGTACCCACAGGTGGCTGCCCATTTATTAGGCTCTACACGCTCAACATGTGAGTGGGGGCCGCACAGACTAAACCAAGACTGCAGGGGGCTATCTCATTTGTTAACACCCTAAGTTAACCTTTGGGAGTCTTTCTACTGAGATGGTGACAATGGTAAATGCAATAGTGGTTTTTGAGATATAGATATCTGTCCACTAGAAAATGAGCCAAGTTAATTTACTATAGAATAGTCTCCATTCTGGGTGCCAACTAAAGAGACAATAGCCTTGTGTGGGGGCTGTGAGTGCCATGGCAGAGTCAACCCCATCCTCTAGGTGTCAGTACCCCTCGGACCCCTTCCTACTTGACTCCTTCCCAAAGGAGCTGAGTAGCAAGCAGGCTGGGGTGCTAAGTTGCCTTACTGCCACCCGGCTGCTTCCTGAAACAGCTGGGAGTAGTATAGGGGTACATCTTGAATACAAATGAAGTAGGCGGGGCTTAATTTGCATATTCATGACTTCATACCCATGTGACCGGAAGCAGACGTGATGTAGCTGGAAGCGGACGTGACGTAGAATCGTGTAATGCTTTTGAGTCAGGGTGGGGGGTGGAACCAAAGGTTACATGTGATTGGTGGATCCGCTTGTGGGTCCGGGGGGAGCCGAAGGCTCTCCCACTCCTTGATCCCACAAGGTCCTTGGATGAGAGTCATCTGACTCCTCAAACTGCTCAGTTGACTGAGCTGGACCAATGGGAGAAGGTTTCATCATTCTAGCCCACCCCGTTTTGGAAGAAAAAAAAATGAACCAATGGGGTGGCGAATCGTGGGGGGGTAGGTCAGATTGGCCGAAGGGGGTCATGTGAGGTTTCAAACTCAGTTGACTGAGCTGAACCAATCAGTGACAGTTTTGTCAGCCTAACCCCGCCCGTTGTTGAGTTCAGGCCAATGGTGTGAACGCGGGTGTGCGCAGTCTGGACTGGTCGAAGGGGGTCATGTGAGGTCTCAAACCGCTCAGCCCACCACCCCCAACCAATAGGAAAGGGTTTAGGACCCATAAACCTGCCCCTAGGGAGGTATGAAAGAGGGGACCGCCATTTTCAGAGCACTCTACAAAGCAGAGCCCTTTGTAACCACTTACACAAAAAATTAAAATAAAAATGGCATTCTCTAGTGATGTGACCCCAATGAGATCTATGCTGTTTACTAGTCCCCCCCCCCCACCCCGCTGTAGTGAGATGTTTATACAGAAAACGTTATATTTCCAGTTCAGAGGAGGAAGATGGCGAGAGCGCCCCTAACCTTAATGGAGCCTAACCTTGACTGAGAACCCTAGATGGGGTTTCCGAGCCCTGCTGAGGTTCCAGTTTGCTCAGAGGTGATAGAAGACAGTGTGTTTTTCAACTGCTTTAAAAGGCTTCTGAGTGTCACAAAACATTGCCTTGTAAAAAGACTAACTCATTACGACTTTTTAAAATCTTGTTCCAGGAATTGTTTGAAAGCCATCTGGCGAAAATGAAGTGAAATGCCCTGGAAGTATTGAGAGGAAAGATGAAGACCAAGAGCCCCATATCATGTTGCAGAAACAGCTAGGCCTGAAAGTCTGTGAAGAGGACTATATTGCCCCTTCAAAACGAAAATCCACCATAAGAGCCATAGTAAGAGCAACCGTCTATCGGGTTTTAAGGCACTGTTTGATGGAGAAACTGTATGCAGACTGTGAGGGGTGTACTATTGACGCTCTGGGCCAAAGGGATTATGAATGTGTGATATGGACTTTTGAGGACTTTAATACTGTTCTGCAATGCTGATTCTAACCCCGACCCCGGAACTGTATTGGATGACATTAAGCTGGGGGATATACGTATGTTCGCATTTGTACAGAGTATCATTAAGAAGAGACATTTTAAATCCTTTTTTAAGAACAGACATGTGTAATAACGTTGAAAATATAATCCAGCACATTGAATCGCATTATATAAATCTGTAAATTAAAAAAATAATTAAATTCTGTTTAAGTCTGTGTTTGTGCTCTTATGGTTTTTGACCTGGAAAAGTATGGGTAAAATGGGGGACAGATTAATTTTATTAGAGAATGTTACACTGAGCCAGATGGCTGAGAAGTGTTTCTCGGTCAGAGGGTGGGTCTTGAAAGTAAGTTTCTAGAAGAATGCCTCTTCCAGTGTAAGAGCTAACTTAATCAGGGTGGGTTGCATTCAGCCATTGAGGGGAGTGGTGATTTTTTGAGACAAGTCTGGGCTAGCATTTTTAAGACCCCATAGCATACTTGACTTTTTGTCCTTTTGTGGAAATCCAAAATAAAAAAAGGGGGGGAAGGCAACAAAAATAAAATGTTAGGGGTTAAAGCACCATTGTGCTTCCTAAAAGCCTGTGGGGGAAAAAAATCACTTTGCCGATAAATTTGTCTAGCCATGTTCATTTGTAATACAATACTGCCATCTAGTGGTGAAGCACGGCAGCGTAAGGTCAAAAAAAATTATCCCATGATAAGCCTTAAGGCACATCGGTCAATGGGTGTTTGTGGGGTGGGTATCCATGGGAGCTTTTAAAAGACCCCCTCTCTCTCACACCCACTTTCTCACACTGTCTGCTTGGAGGAACTCTACATGCTTCATGGAAGGTGAGCACATGGCCATTTTGTGTAGAGGGGTTATGCATAGGCCTCATTACAGGTCTCGGGGTGGGTGGGTTAACTATGATCTAGTTTAAAGGCCCTAGAGGGTTACGGTCCACA
>QEPC01002151.1:1197570-1213750 GCA_003113815.1 Sphenodon punctatus | reverse complement strand
AATTCAGGTTCGGGTTCGGTCATCTGAACAGGCCGAGTTCGGGCCAAACTCTGAACTTCTGAACCGCGTTCTCCCATCCCTAGATGTCGCCCTTCAGCTGGCACCCAAGGTCCCCAGCCCTATGAGAAATACCTGCAGAGGGAGGAGGGGACAGGGTTGAATGGCGGGCAACTCCTGTTCCAGACACACCCCTCCAGGCTTCCCCCCAACTGGCACACACACACAACTATCAAATATGCACAACTATCAAATGCAGGACAGTTGGCTAGGCAGTAGCACTGCAGAAAAAGAACTGGGAATTATGGTGGATCATAAATTGGACATGAGCGAACAGCATGACGCTATCACAAAAAAGGCAAATGACTTTTGGGACTGTGTAACAGGGCATGGTTCCCCTGGATTAGGTCCTTGCTGGATCAGACCTCTCCCCCCCCCCAAAGACATATCCAATTGGGAATTTCACTCAAGTGTCCTCTAGTTATACATAGATTAGTCTCCAAGTATTTAGACACAAGATTCTCCACCCTTTAACCTTTCTATAGCTATGACACAGCCCTCTGGTAACCCCAATCCCTAACCTCAGCTGGGCCCCTGCCTCAGGCTGACCTACTGGGCTTTCTGGGTTGGCACCCTTTTCTGCTGCCCAGAAAACCCTTGGTTCCTGCTTTTCTATTCAGCTATTCCTGGCTACATGTAGGAGTGCTCTTTTGAGAAGGTCTTGCTCTTCTGCTTCCCTCCAGAACTGAGCTCTGGCTCAGCTTTATCCTCCTGGGCTGGCCCCTGCCACACCCAACACAGCTGTCTGCCAATTAAGCACTGTTCTGAGCTTCAGGCAGTGCTTGCAGGTCAACTAGCCCAATCTCTGGTGCTATCTGTTTGTCTTAAAGGGGCAGCACTCCCACTTGGCAGCAACTTTCCACAGGCTGCCTAAACAGATTTATCCTATTCAAAATAAAGGAGGAAATGACAACATTTTATTCAGCACTGATGAGATCCCACGTGGAATACAGTGTCCAGTTTTGGGCACCACAATTCAAGAAGGATTTTCAGTTGTTGACAAACTGAAGGATATAGAGGGGAGGAATCAAGATGATAAGGGAACTTGAATGCAAGCCATATTAGGAAAGGCTGGAAGGTTTTTGGTATATTTAACCTAGAGAAAAGAACAGCAATTTTAAAATTCCTAAAAGGATTCCACAAAAAAGATAGTGAATATTTGTTCTCCACTGTCACAGAAGATGGAACAAGAGGAAATGGGCTTAAATATATGCAAGGTAGATTATGGTTAAATATTAGGAAAAAACACCGTAACTGTAAGAACTGTTGAGCAATGGAATATATTGACAAAGGTGGTCATAGAATCTCCTTTTGGGGATGTTTTCAAAGACCACGATGACAAGCATCTCTCTTTGGTACTTTAGGCAGAGGGTATCCTGTATTGGAGCAAGGGGTTGGAGCCCTGCCAACTCAGCCTTTGCCTTGGAGGAATGCTTGAATGATATAGTCACCTGGATCCATCAAAGCTACCTCGTGCTCAACCCAGGCACCAAAATGATCACGGGCATGGAAAGGCTCTCATATGAGCAGAGGCTTGATAGGTTGAGGTTCTTCAGTTTGGAGGAAGAATGACTGAGAGGAGATATGATAGAGGTCTATAAAATCATGAGTGGTGTGGAACTAATAAAAAAGGAGCAGTTATTTACCCTCTCCGCTAATACTAGAACTAGGGGACACTCCATGAAACTCATGGGTGGCAAGTTTAAAACAAATAAAATAAAATATTTTTTTCACTCAGCGTATAATTGGGTTGTGGAATCTACTGCCAGAGGTTGTGGTAAGGGTCAGTATTATAGCTGAGTTTAAAAGAGGTTTGGACAAGTTTCTGGAAGATAGGTCCATTAGCATCTATTAGCCAGACAGGATCAGGGAACATGATGGGAGCTGGGGGAAAACAACAGGGAATGGATCCCCCATTGTGACCTGTTGGGTACTTCTCCCAAGCCACTGTGATTGGCCACTGTTGGAGACAGGATCCTGGGATAGATGGACCATTGGTCTGACCTAGTATGGCACTTCTTATGTTCTTATCTTTGTGA
The DNA here is from genome assembly GCA_003113815.1 of Sphenodon punctatus. Lineage (NCBI taxonomy): Eukaryota > Metazoa > Chordata > Lepidosauria > Sphenodontia > Sphenodontidae > Sphenodon > Sphenodon punctatus. Next base: position 1,211,654 of record QEPC01002151.1, on the reverse strand, counting down.
GATCTTGCTGACGGTTCTCGATTCTCATGAGATTCTTGCAAGAATCAAACCGATTCTTGTTTCAGTCCTAGTCCTAGGATGCTCCAATCCATTTTTTAATTCTTATTTTTTTTAAATCATTTTGCAAGAAATCTCACAAGATCTCACACTGGGACTGAGATTTTGATGAGATTTTGGTTGTGGTGTTTGATCGAGTGAGAATTTATTGCAATAATTTTTTTAATTCTTGTTTCAGCTCTAATCTCCTTACCCACTTCTCTACATTTTCAGTTTGCTAGATGCATAGACAAAATTTTAAACTCATGTCTTATATTTTAAACCTATAGGAAATAATGGGTGTTTTTAGACACACATTTCTCCTGGATGTTTGCTGTAACATCCAGAACTTTCTGTATATCTAAATCTACTCATCCAGAACTTAAACATCCGGATTTTTGAACTTCTGCGTGAAACTTCTCCCAGAACCTTTGTGAGTAAAAGGTTCTTCTGGTAAACTGCTTTGCTCCAGGCAGCTGTGGTCACTTGGTTTCCATGGCAGCCTGTCACGTTTACAGCTGCAGCTACTTTAGGCTGCCTCAGGGCAGTGTTTGTGTGAAGAATGAATCTGGAACTTACTTGTGGACTTGTAAACCCAGAAGATTGAAACATCCGGAACTTTAATGTATGTCTAAAAATGTGATATGTTCCTCTAGCATAGTGGGTTTGCCAGCCTGCAATGCTTTGGTTTCCAGCACTGGTTAAACATGCCAATCAACAGGCCAGTCCTCTAAAGGAGCATTTCAAGTAACCCATTTATGACATGCAAAAGTACCCAACCCTTCTCTTGCTGATTTACAGTTGATTGTGTGTCTTGCATTAAGCAATCTTTTCAGCAGGACTTCTAAGTAACTCCACTGTCTTAGTCTCACAAAACTGTGCACTGGCAACGGGCTGGTCATGTGATGTTTTGTAAGAACTTGGGACAAATGAATACTTCAACATGCTTTAAACAGAATTGAAAAATGGATAGTTCCTATCTGGTCAGTAGAGGATTTTCATTTCCTGAAACAAAACCCTCTACATCCTACTCTGTTCCTGACAGTTAAAAATTTAAAAGTATATTTCTGAATTCTTGAAGAAATCATGAATACAGCCCATTAAGCTTGAAATACCATTCTCTGTGATATTTTAAGTCTGGTTCCTAGTTGGTTTTTCTGATTTTATAATTTTGTGTCCTTTCTAAGAGTTTTACTGCATCTGCAATATAGTGTCTGCTCTATCAAACATCTGAACTGAAGATAAGTACCATTTAATATTCTAGGTGAGTTTGTGCATACGGAAAGAGCCACTTATAGCAATTGTATAGAATAGGCACAATATAGACACCCAGAAATTTATGCTGTGCAGCTTTTGCTGATGCATCTCACAATAAAGCTGTTGGTTTTCACTTGTTGCCCTACTTTTGTATTATAAAACATCTGTGTAGGCAAGTTAATTTATGTATTTATTATTTATTTATTCATATTTTTATCCCACTCTTCCCTTAAAATGCAGAGCAGGGTACAAAACACAAAAATAAATTCACAATTTCTCAAATGACACCAAATAAAATCCCCTAACCTGTAATATATTAAAATACAGCAAGGGTAAGGCCACACGAGTGGAGAGGCTCAGATCCCTGTGAAGCTCTGTGATGGGCAAGTATCACCACCACACTCCACAGCAAGCACAGGGAGCAAGTCACAGGGAAGCAGGATGAGGTGGCCCCTACCTCCTTGCCCGGCAGGACCAAAATCCTACTCTCCCCCATCTGTGGCGTGGCCACATGAGATGGGCACCAGCTCCTGCTGCTCACAGCCCTGCTGTGGAGCTCACCACATGGTGGGCAGAAGGGGCTCAGCCACACAGGTTACCCCATCCTGGACAGCTTTACCCTATGTGGGGTAAGGCTGCTACATGACACGTCCTTGGAATTTTTCCAAGGACGCATTGCATAGCAGGAAGCTGTTCACCCCGCCATGGGATGGGGTGGACATCTGGCTGCCACCACTGCATTGCGTGGCCCAGATGCCCAGGGGGGTGGGGTCAGGCTATGCCTTCTCAAGGCATGGTAGCTTCCCACCCCTGTCTCATCTGACTGCACCCCAAAAGTTGACATTTAACTCCCAAGGGTTTTTATGAGCAGAAATTCACACACACACACACACTGAACTCTCCTTATGAGTTCTAGTTTTCAATAAAGATTGTTTTCCTCAAACCTGCCTGCCTTGTAAGCTTTGTGAAACAGCAGCATCTCTAGTTAATATGTGTTTATGAAGAGTGTCTATAACAATGGGGCAAATTCTTTAACAGTGCAAATTAAATACCTCAATATCAAGGTATTTAATTTGCACTGTTAAAGAATGTGCGAGTGGAAATATGGCACATCTAGGCATGTCTAAAAGCTGCCCATGGCACTTTTACAGGGTGCATGATTTCACGGTGTGAGCAGACGGCACTCATCTAAAAGNCTGTTGGAGACAGGATCCTGGGATAGATGGACCATTGGTCTGACCTAGTATGGCACTTCTTATGTTCTTATCTTTGTGAGATCTTGCTGACGGTTCTCGATTCTCATGAGATTCTTGCAAGAATCAAACCGATTCTTGTTTCAGTCCTAGTCCTAGGATGCTCCAATCCATTTTTTAATTCTTATTTTTTTTAAATCATTTTGCAAGAAATCTCACAAGATCTCACACTGGGACTGAGATTTTGATGAGATTTTGGTTGTGGTGTTTGATCGAGTGAGAATTTATTGCAATAATTTTTTTAATTCTTGTTTCAGCTCTAATCTCCTTACCCACTTCTCTACATTTTCAGTTTGCTAGATGCATAGACAAAATTTTAAACTCATGTCTTATATTTTAAACCTATAGGAAATAATGGGTGTTTTTAGACACACATTTCTCCTGGATGTTTGCTGTAACATCCAGAACTTTCTGTATATCTAAATCTACTCATCCAGAACTTAAACATCCGGATTTTTGAACTTCTGCGTGAAACTTCTCCCAGAACCTTTGTGAGTAAAAGGTTCTTCTGGTAAACTGCTTTGCTCCAGGCAGCTGTGGTCACTTGGTTTCCATGGCAGCCTGTCACGTTTACAGCTGCAGCTACTTTAGGCTGCCTCAGGGCAGTGTTTGTGTGAAGAATGAATCTGGAACTTACTTGTGGACTTGTAAACCCAGAAGATTGAAACATCCGGAACTTTAATGTATGTCTAAAAATGTGATATGTTCCTCTAGCATAGTGGGTTTGCCAGCCTGCAATGCTTTGGTTTCCAGCACTGGTTAAACATGCCAATCAACAGGCCAGTCCTCTAAAGGAGCATTTCAAGTAACCCATTTATGACATGCAAAAGTACCCAACCCTTCTCTTGCTGATTTACAGTTGATTGTGTGTCTTGCATTAAGCAATCTTTTCAGCAGGACTTCTAAGTAACTCCACTGTCTTAGTCTCACAAAACTGTGCACTGGCAACGGGCTGGTCATGTGATGTTTTGTAAGAACTTGGGACAAATGAATACTTCAACATGCTTTAAACAGAATTGAAAAATGGATAGTTCCTATCTGGTCAGTAGAGGATTTTCATTTCCTGAAACAAAACCCTCTACATCCTACTCTGTTCCTGACAGTTAAAAATTTAAAAGTATATTTCTGAATTCTTGAAGAAATCATGAATACAGCCCATTAAGCTTGAAATACCATTCTCTGTGAGATTTTAAGTCTGGTTCCTAGTTGGTTTTTCTGATTTAATAATTTTGTGTCCTTTCTAAGAGTTTTACTGCATCTGCAATATAGTGTCTGCTCTATCAAACATCTGAACTGAAGATAAGTACCATTTAATATTCTAGGTGAGTTTGTGCATACGGAAAGAGCCACTTATAGCAATTGTATAGAATAGGCACAATATAGACACCCAGAAATTTATGCTGTGCAGCTTTTGCTGATGCATCTCACAATAAAGCTGTTGGTTTTCACTTGTTGCCCTACTTTTGTATTATAAAACATCTGTGTAGGCAAGTTAATTTATGTATTTATTATTTATTTATTCATATTTTTATCCCACTCTTCCCTTAAAATGCAGAGCAGGGTACAAAACACAAAAATAAATTCACAATTTCTCAAATGACACCAAATAAAATCCCCTAACCTGTAATATATTAAAATACAGCAAGGGTAAGGCCACACGAGTGGAGAGGCTCAGATCCCTGTGAAGCTCTGTGATGGGCAAGTATCACCACCACACTCCACAGCAAGCACAGGGAGCAAGTCACAGGGAAGCAGGATGAGGTGGCCCCTACCTCCTTGCCCGGCAGGACCAAAATCCTACTCTCCCCCATCTGTGGCGTGGCCACATGAGATGGGCACCAGCTCCTGCTGCTCACAGCCCTGCTGTGGAGCTCACCACATGGTGGGCAGAAGGGGCTCAGCCACACAGGTTACCCCATCCTGGACAGCTTTACCCTATGTGGGGTAAGGCTGCTACATGACACGTCCTTGGAATTTTTCCAAGGACGCATTGCATAGCAGGAAGCTGTTCACCCCGCCATGGGATGGGGTGGACATCTGGCTGCCACCACTGCATTGCGTGGCCCAGATGCCCAGGGGGGTGGGGTCAGGCTATGCCTTCTCAAGGCATGGTAGCTTCCCACCCCTGTCTCATCTGACTGCACCCCAAAAGTTGACATTTAACTCCCAAGGGTTTTTATGAGCAGAAATTCACACACACACACACACTGAACTCTCCTTATGAGTTCTAGTTTTCAATAAAGATTGTTTTCCTCAAACCTGCCTGCCTTGTAAGCTTTGTGAAACAGCAGCATCTCTAGTTAATATGTGTTTATGAAGAGTGTCTATAACAATGGGGCAAATTCTTTAACAGTGCAAATTAAATACCTCAATATCGAGGTATTTAATTTGCACTGTTAAAGAATGTGCGAGTGGAAATATGGCACATCTAGGCATGTCTAAAAGCTGCCCATGGCACTTTTACAGGGTGCATGATTTCACGGTGTGAGCAGACGGCACTCATCTAAAAGAGACCTAAGTCCACTGCATTTGATTCACTCCCAGCCCACAAATAAAAAAGACCAAGACTGATGTTTGGATTCATTATCTCATGTGGAAATCTTAATGTCTCATACTTTTGGCTCTGATAATATTTGAACAAATGTTGATTTGTAAATGTATGATAGAAACAGATTTCTATAGCTATGATTTATGGCCCTGTATTAATTCATTTAGTCATAAAACTGATTCACCATTTTCTCTCTTTATTATCATTTTACAAGGAGAGCTGAGCGGGCTGGTGTAGCGGGCAGAGCTCCTACTTACCTGGCAGCTGTGAGCGGCGGGAGCAGGGCAGAGCCGGAGACCTGTGGACATGCAAAGGAGGCAGTGAGCTGACAGCCATGTGGGGAGCTGAGTGGGCTGGTGTAGCGGGCAGAGCTCCTACTTACCTGGCAGCTGTGAGCGGTGGGAGCAGGGAGGAACCGGAGACCTGTGGACATGCAAAGGAGGCAGTGAGCTGACGGCCGTCTGGGGAGATGAGTGGGCTGGTGTAGCGGGCAGAACTCCTACTTACCTGGCAACTGTGAGCGGCGGGAGCAGGGCAGAGCCGGAGACCTGTGGACATGCAATGGAGGCAGTGAGCTGACGGACGTGTGGGGAGCTGAGTGGGATGGTGTAACGGGCAGAGCTCCTACTTACCTGGAAGCTGTGAACGGTGGGAGCAGGGCAGAGCCGGAGACCTGTGGACATACAAAGGAGGCAGTGAGCTGACTTCTGCGCCATTGGTGCATGCCTCGGCCGTGCACCTAAGGGTCACGTACCTAAGGGTCATGTGTACAAGGGTGCATGCCCTTAGGTGCGCCCTTTGGAACAACCCGGAGCCAGAGCCCAAACTCTACTTTCCCGACTGAGATCCTTTTCTTACTTTTGATTAAGGGTTCTACTCCAATGGACTAGGATAATCTTGGATCTCCACTGGAGGCAGAAATGCCATGGATTGTTGAGGATAGATTTTGTTTCTGCCCGAGGGGACCTTCCATAGTATAACCCTTGGGGGCGAGGTCTGGCGATAAGGGAGAGTGGTGGGCGGGCTGGCACTCAGAGAGTGTTGCTGCCTTGAACTTTGTGCTCCGTATGTGTCCAACAATACCCCAGAGGAGCCCCTCAGCTGTGGAGCTGCAGTGCACTCAAGTGACTAGAGGCAGAGCTGTAATGGATTAGTGGAAGGGAGTGCCTGGAACTCACAACTAGTGCTTTTGGGGGCTGTACTGTACATCAGGTACATCAGGTATACATCAGGCATACTGGAATTAGCCCGTTGCAAGTAAGGAATAATGGAGTTGAGGTCCAGAGCACTTTGGGGCCCTATATCTCTGGTAGAGGAAATAGCCCAGGTGGAGAGCGCTTATGAGGCTCCGAGATCTCCTTTGTTAAATCAAACTAAACTTACGCACTTTTTTTTGCTCAATCTCTGCTAAGAGAATGCAAGGAGAGACCCTGCCAGAAACTAATCGGCATAGTCAAGAGGGCCTTTCTGATACCCAAATGCAGGATTACATAAGGCTGGAGTAGGCATCCCTACCATATAATTTGGAGCAGCAATTTAACTTGCTCAACTTTAAATTTGATGATTTCAATGTGAAATTGGAACTTGGTATTGATATCCAGTTTAAAGAAATGGAAGCGAAACTCTATCAAACTAGTGAGCTATTGTTTGCGATGAAAGTTTTGGTAGGGGGGTTGTGGCTTGAATTCAGTACATGGACTGGTAAGATGAATTCCCGTGAGGTGTCTAGTTTAAATCAAAAAGATGCAGCTACACAAACACAGCCCGGCCTACACTATAGTAAGAATAGGGCCAACCCAGAGAATAAGTTAAGGACGGGTGCTAATTTGATGGAAGAACTACCTATAATGCAGGAAACTGGGAGTAGCACCCAGCTTGCAGCAGGGACTCCTAAAGAGGTTGAACGAGGGGCTATTTGCCCCAACCCCCTTGAGAGTAAGGGGCGACTACCTCTTGTTACAATTAGTAGAAATAAATTGATTGGTAGGAAGAACTTTATGCCTCCAAAGATCTGGCCACAAGATACTAATGCAAGGTGGGCCCCTGCGCTGGTATTCCATTTTAATAAGAAGAGGAAGTACCATTTTTTTTAAAATGGAGTTTTGGATGTTCAACAATTCGTAGCATTTACCCAGGAGAGAGCGCTATTGGGTGTACTAGCGGACAGGGGCGGATTGGTAAATCAAAGTGGCCCGGGAAAATATAGTGTTAGTGGCCCTGTGCCGGCGGCTTTGCCGCCGGCGCGCCGGAAACGGGCCAAGGGGGCGTGGCTTGGGGGCGTGGCTTGGGGCGGGCACAGTGCNTCTCCACTGGAGGCAGAAATGCCATGGATTGTTGAGGATAGATTTTGTTTCTGCCCGAGGGGACCTTCCATAGTATAACCCTTGGGGGCGAGGTCTGGCGATAAGGGAGAGTGGTGGGCGGGCTGGCACTCAGAGAGTGTTGCTGCCTTGAACTTTGTGCTCCGTATGTGTCCAACAATACCCCAGAGGAGCCCCTCAGCTGTGGAGCTGCAGTGCACTCAAGTGACTAGAGGCAGAGCTGTAATGGATTAGTGGAAGGGAGTGCCTGGAACTCACAACTAGTGCTTTTGGGGGCTGTACTGTACATCAGGTACATCAGGTATACATCAGGCATACTGGAATTAGCCCGTTGCAAGTAAGGAATAATGGAGTTGAGGTCCAGAGCACTTTGGCGCCCTATATCTCTGGTAGAGGAAATAGCCCAGGTGGAGAGCGCTTATGAGGCTCCGAGATCTCCTTTGTTAAATCAAACTAAACTTACGCACTTTTTTTTGCTCAATCTCTGCTAAGAGAATGCAAGGAGAGACCCTGCCAGAAACTAATCGGCATAGTCAAGAGGGCCTTTCTGATACCCAAATGCAGGATTACATAAGGCTGGAGCAGGCATCCCTACCATATAATTTGGAGCAGCAATTTAACTTGCTCAACCATAAATTTGATGATTTCAATGTGAAATTGGAACTTGGTATTGATATCCAGTTTAAAGAAATGGAAGCGAAACTCAATCAAACTAGTGAGCTATTGTTTGCGATGAAAGTTTTGGTAGGGGGGTTGTGGCTTGAATTCAGTACATGGACTGGTAAGATGAATTCCCGTGAGGTGTCTAGTTTAAATCAAAAAGATGCAGCTACACAAACACAGCCCGGCCTACACTATAGTAAGAATAGGGCCAACCCAGAGAATAAGTTAAGGACGGGTGCTAATTTGATGGAAGAACTACCTATAATGCAGGAAACTGGGAGTAGCACCCAGCTTGCAGCAGGGACTCCTAAAGAGGTTGAACGAGGGGCTATTTGCCCCAACCCCCTTGAGAGTAAAGGGCGACTACCTCTTGTTACAATTAGTAGAAATAAATTGATTGGTAGGAAGAACTTTATGCCTCCAAAGATCTGGCCACAAGATACTAATGCAAGGTGGGCCCCTGCGCTGGTATTCCATTTTAATAAGAAGAGGAAGTACCATTTTTTTTAAAATGGAGTTTTGGATGTTCAACAATTCATAGCATTTACCCAGGAGAGAGCGCTATTGGGTGTACTAGCAGAGGAGGTTGAAGAAGTAAAGGCATTGTTAGATAGAGGGCAGTTTCGAAGGTGGGAAGTTATATTTTCCTCCTTGCAAATCCAGGACAATTTATGGAAGAGTAGGGTTCGTATGAAAGCAACAGGAATTTTCCTACAAAGGGTGGAAAACACCCTGGCGCAAGCACTAATCTCTAGGCAACATAGTTCAATTAAGAACCTGGATGATTCTGATAAAGAAATGGTAGAGCATAACCCTGATATGCAGAAGTGGCTTATGCTAGATAGAACTGGATCATCGGACCCTGTAGATTTAATTGATTTGGACTGGCATGCAGTAGGAGGAATGGGTATGGAAAGTGTAGGAGGGGGCATTGCGCAGGTGCCAGAAACCTGATTTGACTCCTCCTTTTTGGAGTGTACGGTGGTCCATAGGCCTCAGTCTCCCTCTAATGAAGATAGTCACCTCATAGAAAGCATCCCTCTGGAAAGGGAATAGGGCCCGATAAGAGAGTTGCTATGTACAGAGCCAAGATCTACATATTGACAACCACAGCAATTAATTTTAGGCTGTCTGTCTTGGAACATTGTGGGGCTGAAACCAAAATTGGGGGATGATGACTTCATTAGGAAATATAAGGCTGTGTGCCCCCAAGAGGCATCAATGTCATCCAAGGCAATTGCCTTAAGCAAGATTGCTGGAGTAAGGAGAATCAAAATTTTATCATGGAATGCTGCGGGCTGTAAGCAGAGGATGAGGGACACAGAATGGATTAAATTTTTGACAGATTACAATGTGGTATTCCTACAGGAGACCTGGATAACACAAAGTGAGAGTATGCAGAATCAGGGCTTTAATAGTTATTGCCAGGNGGGCTGGTGTAGCAGGCAGAGCTACTTACCTGGCAGCTGTGAGTGGTGGGAGCAGGGCAGAGCCAGAGACCTGTGGACATGCAAAGGATGGTTGTGCCATTGGCGCATGCCTCGCCCGTGCGCCCAAGGGTTCCACGTACAAAGGTGTGCGCCCTTAGGCACGCCCTTTGGAGCAACCCGGAGCTGGAGTCCAACTCTACTTTCCTAACTGAGATCCTTCTCTTACCCTCGATTAAGGGTTCTACTCCAATGGACTAGGATAAGCTTGGATCTCCACTGGAGGCGGAAATGCCATGGATTGTTGAGGATAGATTTTGTTTCCATCCGAGGGGACCTTCCATAGTATATAACCCTTGTGGGCGAGGTCTGGCAATAAGGGAGAGTGGTGGGCGGGTTTGGACTCAGAGACTGTTGCTGCCTTGAACTCTGTGCTCCGTATGTGTCCAACAATACCCCAGAGGAGCCCCCCAGCTGTGGAGCTGCAGTGCACTCAAGTGACTAGAGGCAGAGTTGTAATGGATTAGTGGGAGGGGAGTGCCTGGAACTCACGATTAGTGCTTGTTGAGGCTGTATTGTACATCAGGTATACATCAGGTGTACTGGAATTGTCCGTCGCAAGTAAGGAATAATGAAGTTAAGGTCCAGAGCACTTCGGGCCCCTATATCTCTGGCAGAGGAAATAGCCCAGGTGGAGAGGGCTTATGAGACTCCGAGATCTCCTCTGTTAAATCAAACTAAACTTACGCACTTTTTTTGCTAAGAGAATGCAAAGAGGGACCCTGCCAGAAACTAATTAGCATAGCCAAGAGGACGTTTCTGCTACTCAAACACAGGATTACGTAAGGCTGGAGCAGGCATCCCTACCTGGATGCCTGCTCCAGCAATTTAAATTTGGAGCAGCAATTTAACTTGCTCAACTGCAAATTTGATGATTTAAATGTGAGACTGGAACTTGATATTGATACCCAGTTTAAAGAAATGAAAGTGAAACTCAATCAAACTAATGAGCTATTGTTTGTGATGAAAGTTTTGGTAGGGGCATTGTGGCTTGAATTCAGTACATGGACTGGTAAAATTAACTCCCGTGAGGTGTCTAGTTTAAATCAAAAAGACACAGCTACACAAACACAGCCCGGCCTACAGTATAGTAAGAATAGGGCCAACCCAGAGAATAAGTTAAGGACGGGTGCCAATCTGATGGAAGAACTACCCACAATGCAGGAAACCGGGAGTAGTTCCCAGCTTGCAGCAGGGACTCCGAAGGAGGTTGAACGAGGGGCTACTCACCCCAACTCCCTTGAGAGTATGGGGCAACTACCTCTCACTACAATTAGAAGGCATAAATCAATTGCTAGGAAGAACTTTATGCCTCCAAAGATCTGGCCACAAGCTACTAATGCAAGGTGGGCCCCTGTGCTGGTATTCCATTTTAATAAGAAGAGGAAGTACCATTTTTTTTAAAATGGAGTTTTGGATGTTCAACAATTCATAGCATTTATTCAGGAGACAACATTATTGGGTGTACTACTGGAGGAGGTTGAAGAAGTAAAGGCATTGTTAGATGGAGGGTGGTTTCGAAGGTGGGAAGTTATATTTTCCTCCTTGCAAATCCAGGACAAATTGTGGAAGAGTAGGGTTTGTATGAAAGCAACGGGAATTTTCCTACAAAGGGTGGAAAACACCCTGGTGCAAGCACTAATCTCTGGGCAACATAGTTTGGTTAAGAATCTGGATGATTCTGATAAAGGAATGGTAGGGCATAACTCTGATATGCTTATGCTAGATAGAATTGGATCACCAGACCCTGTAGATTTCATTGATTTGGATTGGTATGTAGTGGGAGGAAGAGGTGTGGAGAGTGTAGGAGGGGGCATTGCGCAGGTACCAGAAACCTGCTTTTTAACACCTCCCTTTTGGAGTGTACAGTGGTCCATAGGCCTCAGTTTCCCCCTAATGAAGATAGTTAGTCACCTCATAGGAAGCATCCCTCTGGAAAGGGAAGAGGGCCCGATAAGAGAGTTGCTATGTACAGAGCTAAGATCTATATATTGACAACCACAGAAATCAATTTTACGTTGTCTGTCTTGGAACATTGTGGGGCCAAAACTAAAATCGGGGGATGATGACTGCATTAGGAAATATAAGGCTGTGTGCCCCCAAGAGGCATTGATGCCATCCAAGGCAATTGCCTTAAACAAGATTGCTGGAGTAAGGGGAATCAAAATTTTATCATGGAATGTTGCAGGCTGTAAGCAGAGGATGAGGGACACAGAATGTATTAAATTTTTGACAGATTACGATGTGGTATTCCTACAGGAGACCTGGCTAACACAAAGTGAGAGTGTGCAGATCCAGGGCTTTAATAGTTATTGCCAGGGGGCGATGAAACGTAATAAGAGGGGAAGACCGTCCGGTGGTCTGGCAATTTTAATTTCAGCAGATTATAAGGACACTATAATAGAGGAGCTCGCAGGCAGTGCAGCGTACCAATTATTTAGGTGGGGACTTAACCCAGGAAGTTGCTTTTTGTTATTGAATGTATATAGTCCGCCTATACAATCTAGTTATTCCGACCCAGAGGTTTGGATTAAATTGAGGGATGTGATAAAATGGGTGTTGGAAGACTTTCCTGGGGCAGTCCCAGTCATAGTAGGTGACTGGAATGCAAGAATTGGCGATGGAAGTGATTCAGACCTTGATCAGAGTATAAAGCTGCTAGATCTATACCCAAGGAGGAGATCAAATGACCCAATAATTGATGAGAAGGGAAGGTGAATATTAGAAGTTATTGCATCCTGTGGGTTGATTATATTGAATGGGAGGGGGGAGGATGCCTCAGGAGGGAATTTTACTTTTATTAACTGTAATGGGAGGAGTGTGGTGGACTTTATTATAACAGATTACAGTCAGTATGACTTCTTCACTGATATGCAGATACTAATTCAACCCGAAAGTGACCATATGCCACTTACGGCATTGATAAAGGTGAGGAGTGGTGGTAGAGGGAAAAAGGGAGCGGGCCCTGCTGCCCCAGGTGGACTAGCAAGATGCTGGAGAAAATGGAGCAGTCAAGTGGCTGCAGAAACTTGGCACTTACTGCATGGGACTGATATGGCCAAGTCTAGGCATGAAATGCTTGTAGAGGGGCAAGAGGATATGCAGTCCTACTCAAGGAATTACAAGTTAATTGTAGACAGCTTGGAGCTGCAAGTCCTCTCAAGGGGGATCAATATCAGAGATCATTCTCAAGATGACTGGTTTGATGCAGAATGCCAACAGGGGAAAAAGATACAGGCACGAGCTCGGTACCGGTGGTTAAGGTCTTATTGGGTGATCCATAGGCAGGAATATCTTAGAGTATGAAACCAGTATAAGATGCTGATAAAAACAAAGAAAACCCTGAATAATCAGAGAATATGGGCCAAACTGAATGTTGCAGAAACAACTAACGACTCAAAGCAGTTTTGGCAAATTATAAAAACAGGATTGAAATCTGGGGAGAGTCCCTGCCCGGTAATAGTGCCAGAATTGGAGTGCCTAGCACACTTTAGGAAGTTATATACAGTTGAAGCCCAGGGTATAAGTATGATATTAAGTGAGATTGCTGAAGAGGGAAACTACAACAAGGAGGTAGGAGAATTTATCATGGTAGTTACTGAAGAGCAAATATCAGGATATATCAAAGCCCTGAGGAAAAATAAGGCACCAGGGAAAGACTGGATCACTGTAGACGCTCTACAACTGTGCCCTACATGGTGGTCCCCTTGGCTTGCCAATTATTTTTGTTGGATCAACAAAACAAGTAATATTCTTCAGGAATGGGGGGAATCTATTATAGTTCCCATTTTTAAAAAGGGAGATCAGCGGGACCCAGGGTGTCATAGGCCTATTAATTTAATACCAGTTCTGGGCAAAATCTATGCGAAAGTTCTGTTAGAACAGTCAGAACTATGGGCAGTAGAAGGTAAAATTATCCCAGAAGAGCAGTATGGGTTTAAAAAAGGATGCTCTGTTATGGACAACTGCTATGTTTTATCCCACATAATTACAAAATACCCCCGATAAGATCTGGGTTTATATTCCTAGCATTTATGGACTTACACCAGGCATTCGACTCGGTGCCAATGGAGAAATTATGGAAGAAGATGTATTCGCAGGGTATAAATGGAAATCTTGTAACCTGGGTAATCCAATTGCACAATCGAAATAGGCCATGGGTGAGAGTATCCCCCCATATAGTTACAGAGGACTCCATACTAATAAATAAAGGAGTACAGCAGGGCTGTGTTCTTGCACCCACATTATTCAGTATTTATCTGGGCGACCTAATTAAGAGTCTATTGGCAGTCAAGGGTCATCGTCCCAAGCTCACCAATAGAGTAGTTACAGCTCTTATGTATGCGGACTATGTCGTTATATTGTCCCAGACAAGGAAGGGCCTGGAGGCGCAACATAAACAGTTTGAAGGTTACAGTTTGAAAACTCACCTCTTTCGCTCTGCTCTGTCTGACTCTTTATCCTGCTGAGCCACTATTTCCTATACCTATGGTCTGTTTACCCTTATCCTTGCCACATG
>QEPC01002151.1:1181240-1197470 GCA_003113815.1 Sphenodon punctatus | reverse complement strand
AGGGAGAGACAAGGGGTCTAACATTCATGAAGATGCGAGGTCTCAAGTGCACGTACTTGGCTTGGTTACAATGAGAATGACAGCAGGCAGGTCCATGTGGCAAGGATAAGGGTAAACAGACCATAGGTATAGGAAATAGTGGCTCAGCAGGATAAAGAGTCAGACAGAGCAGAGCGAAAGAGGTGAGTTTTCAAACTGTAATTATGATTATGATTATTAATCATCATCATCATCATCATCATCATCATCATCATCATCATCATCATCATAATGTGAGACGAAGGGACTGGAACTAAACTATAAGAAGTCCCAGATAATGGTATTAGGTAAGAAAGCCAAAAAATATATCTGGAAGATAGGCAATGGAAGACTGTCACAGGTGGACAGTTTTGTATATTTAGGGATATGTTTTTCCTGTCAACCTAATTGGAATCGGTATGCTTATTATCTTGTCCTAAAGGCAAACGTTAGGGGCCAAAGATATTTTAGGCTTGGCAAATAAGTTTAGGAACACCCCTCTGTCTCAAATCTTGAAGGTGTTCTCTGCAAAGATTCAAAGTATACTTACCTATGGGGCCGAAGTCTCTCAGGTAGGGGCATGTGATCAGAGGCTAGAGATAGTGCAATATAAATTTCTACGGAGCCTCTTAGGAGTCCCCCAGGCAGTACCCGGCGCAGTTGTGAGAGCCGAAACAGGGGTAGCTTCGATCGCAAGTATGATGCATCAAAACAATTTACTATATTGGGTTAAATTGTGTGCTCGGCTGGAATCCTGCCTAACTTCCTAATGCCTGCAGGAGGAATTGAGTCAAATGTGTCCCCCTACTTACCCATGGATAAAGGAGATTATCCATCAGTTCAATGGCATAGGCCTCCCCCCTGAATTTCTGCTGGGTAAGCCCTTAGAACAGCAGAAATCGATTATTAAAAATACCTTGAGGGATGTAGCGAAACAGGAAGATGTTGCCAAGATAGCAGAATGGAAGGTTGCACCGCCCTTCCAGTATATCAAAAGGACCCATGGTTATGAGAAATATCTGGACAGCATTAGCAAACGGGATTTGTGTAGAGCCTATACCCTTCTCCACATGCAGTTATTTAAATCAACTGTAACACTAGGGCGATACCAACAGAAACCGTATGAGCAGCGTTTTTGTCACTGCAATATGTCGGAAATCAAGGATGTTTATCATATTCTCTTTATCTGTAGTTTTTATAAAGAATTGAGAGAGGTGTGGCTGGTCCCCCTTTGGGGTGAGGATGAGCAATACTTGCCAAATCAAATCAGGCTAGGTAAGTTACTCGCAGCCCACGATGGGAAGATAATTCGGTCGGTTGCTACCTATGCCCATTTAGTGATAAAGAGAAGGGAAAGAGATCAGACAGAAAATTAAGAGCACCTTCATCACAACACAAGAGAGGTAAAGAATCTCTGATGAAGTCATAAGTACCATGCCTGGTCAAACCAATGGTCCATCTAGACCAGCATCCTGTCTTCACCAATGGTCACCTTTGGTTGCTTCAGAAAAGTACACAATAGGCCATAATGGAGTTATACATTTCCTGCTATTACCCCCAGCTCCTGACAGTCAGAAGTTACATCTGCCAACCGATTTGACTAATAGCCATTTATGGACCTATCTTCTAAGAACTTATCCAATCCTTTTTAAAACCCTGATTATGTTATTTGTCCCCTGGCAGCAAGTTCCACAAGTTAACTATATGGTGAGTGAAAAAATACTGCCTTTTCTTAGTTTTAAATGTATATAATCTCAGGTACCCTGCTGCTGAATAACCATCTGACAACTTTGTTTTACATTTGATTTTCACGTTTGTTACTTTTGCTTGTCTACTGATTTTTGGTATAAGTGTGCTACAAACTTCAACACAGACCTCATGTGAGAATGAAAACACCATCTGTTCTACTGGTTTATATTTTTAAAAGGCACAGCTTTTCCCTTTCTTTTTCTCTCTCACTCTACCTTTAAACCTCTGCATATTCAATATTCCTTCCAGAGAAGCGTTTTCTTCTCCATATGCAGGAGTGGGCTTGTATTAATCATATTTTCAGAAATATGTATACCTCTTCTCTACGTACTTTGAATTACAATTATAAACATTTCCCTAACACTTTTATCCATGATTTATTTTGTTATATAGTTTGTCTCCTCTGGGCTCAGAAGAGTTGCATATGACTGCTACCATGTTTTATTTTTAAATCTCTCTGGCTCCTGCTAATACAATATTACTGCATTTTTACATAGGTCATCAAATGTTCAAACTAAGAAGGGGAGTGTGTATTTTGAACCTTGCCGAGTTTCATCTGCATAATGAGAGGAAATATATATTTTAGGCTGCCCATGTTGATTGTGCAATAGTATCAAGCTATGTGTTGATTCAAACATTGCTTCACAGTTACTTTGAAGATTTTTTCTCAAAGCTTATTTTTTTAGTAAGCCACTCCTACAGGCATCCACAGTGACTGCAATCCCAAACCTCCTGCACATGGGATCCATGCAGGTCCCCCACACGGCTTGCATGTGACACAATGTTCCAACTATGGGTACACGCACAAGTTCCACACACATGCGCTTGTGTACTGCACAGAACACACAGGGCATGGGATTGACCACAATGACATTTGGGGCACTTGAAGGCTGTAGCTTCATAACTTCAGATGGTGGGAATATTTCTGCTTACTGATTCATGTCTGTGACAGTTTCTGCCAAAGCTGCTAAGGATACTGCAAGTTACAGACTTCATACAAGTTGACAGTCTGTAATATCCTCCAGCCTTAATGGAGGAGAGTTCTTTGGAGGCACCAGACACAGGGAAGATGCTAAAGAGGCATTCTGTTAGAAGGTGGAGAATCATAGGGATCATAGTGAACACACACAAAAAAGTAAAAGAAGAGTAACAAATGAATTAAAGATTTAAGGGATTGAAAAATCACCCTGTAAATGAGAAAGAAGACATGTTGCTGTTTGCAGAAGGAACAGAATAAAGGGAGTGGGGGGAGTACTATTTATTTATTTATTAGTTTTATACCCCGCCCCCTCCTGCTCAAGAGCAGCTCGGGGCAGCTTACAAGCATAGAGAACAGGCCTCCCAAAAGAAGGAACAAGCAGTGTGGTGAGAGGAAAAACCAGTCCCAGTCTTTAAATTTATGTTGGTGGAATTAATTGGAGGAAATGTGTCTTCACCTTCTTATATTTCAGGGACCAATATCGGCCTGGGAGAGGAAATGGCTATATGCAACACTTGCACTATATTAGTGTTTCCAACTAGGAGTACAATAGAATGGAGATTAAGCATTGATAGGTGAGAGGCAGTTTCCAGTAAAGGAGAGTAATTCCCAGAACTGTCTGAATGGAGTCATCAAGAAGACTTAATTAAAAGATCGATGAAGAGGGAAGAGCAATTCAGTTCATTTCCCTCATTTTGCAAGAATCAAGCAAGAACATGTACTGAAAGCTTCTCAGCACAAAGAAAATGGCACCCAGCCTTGATGTCTGACTGAGATATATGGACATTAAATTATGAACTTAAGTAGGGTAAGAATTTACATTAAGGATTCACAAAGTAATGTAGACCTGCGTTACCTTTATATTCTTTTATTTGACTGGCACTCTTGAATCAGTCTTGCAATGTACATCTTTTGATTTTGCAAACAAAAAAATATTTTAACTAAGCCTTGTGAGCTTGTGCGGTACTGAAATTGGGGTGACACAGCTGAGGGGAGTCCCAGGTTAGAGACTTGGGCAAACTGTTTAATTTAAAATCTGTGGCTTGGGAACTCCAGGATTACGGGTGGCAAAAAGAGAAACCTCTTTACAGGGTGTTTTTAAATGAGCACCATGAAGGGGTGTCTATGGCCACTGAGTGGTGCTGTTGTGGGGTGCCCACACACACAACGTGTATGGGGAGTGCTTCAAATGAGCGTCTCTCTGCATGGCTGCCCCGTCCATGGAGGCATCCCTCACGGAGCACTCCAGATTTTTCAGGAGTGCTCTGTGCACATGGCCATGAGTGACCGCTGCCTGGATCACAGGAGCACACCTCCCCACACACCACTGTCACATGTGCAATTGGACATGTAGACAGTGTGGGGGGTGCATGCGTGTCTTGTTTAAATCACCCACAGTCTGGGGCAGTTCTGAGGACTGTAAGTGAGGAAACTAGGTCACGTCCAGCCTGGAGAGGGGCAGAAGAGCTAAAAACCTACCAGTATTGACTTCTTACATTGAAATCTTTTATGTAATCTTGGTCACCTCAGGCAGCCTCTTCGATATCCCCAGGCAGTCCAGTTTGTTCTCTTATAGCTTTTGGAGTTAACAGGTTTTTTTTACTAATGATGAACCAATATATTTTCCCTCCTTTTTAGTTTCAAGACTCATGCAAGTTCAATCCCTGTAAATAATTAGTGAGAAATGAACCGCAATAAATTTGGCAAAGATAAAAGTCAAAAGTTCAGATGGTTCTTAATTGAATCTTATCCAGGTCTCTTGAGCCAGAAAAACTGGAAATATGAAAACAGGCTTCCTCTTGATCTCATTTATCCATCCACATTCAGCAGGAAAATAACTTCTCACTGCATCTCATCACTACCTGTTCTGGGAGAGACATGTGGCATGCAGTGCACATCAAGGGTGTGCAATACACATGCCAAGCACATCTGGTGCACACCAAGCGTGTATTATGCACAGACCTTGGATTGGCCCAATTCTCTGTAATCTAATTTGAAATGTCAACCTCATTACAAGTAAAACACTTGGACTAATGTGCATCTGATCTGAGCATTGATCTTTGCTTACCTGCTGCTTCATTTGTTCTTCAATCTGTTGAGTTTTGGTACTAAAGAGTGAAGAACTCTTTACATTCCTACCAGTTCCTGAAACTTTCCTGAAAATTCAGAACTTTCTCTGGGAGAAGAACTGAGAACTTAGCTGGTAATCAATTGAAAGCTGTCGTTGATAGTTTACATTTTGTACTTTAAGGTACAAAAGGATATCCTGTTTTTTCAGGAAATTCAGAACTAGTTCTGTCCCTTGCCTTAATGGATTTAAACAGACTGACACAGAGGTTGCCTACCCCCAAAGTTGGTCCAGGGGTGCACCCCTACATCCATCCACTTCCAGTCCCGGCTGGCTTCACTTTAGATAGACCTGGAGGTTTCCCTGGCCCACAGTCCACCCACATGTCCCCCTCACACACACCCCACACACCTTAGAGTTGAGGGCGATCACTCGATGCTCTAAGCTGGTGACTGGGAACTCAATTTATTTTATTTATTTATTTTTACATTTTTATCCCACCCTTCTCCAAAGACTCAGGACAGCTCACATCAGAATTAAAAAATCAAAATATAAAATACAATAATACATTAAAATTCCTTAAAACCCCACTATCCCACTCACCCCACCCTTTAACTGCACCTCCCACCCACCAATAATCCTCTCCAAACCCCTCTACCCAATCCCATTGAACTCTATTCCTACCTGCCAAATGCCTTGTCAAACGAAAAGGTCTTACATCTCCTCCAAAAGACGAACAGGCTCGGGGTTAGACAGACCTCCAAGAGGAGGGAGTTCCATAATTGTGGGGCAGCAACTAAGAAGCCCCCCCACACACACACACACTTGCATGCCCTCGATGTAGCAACTTCACAGATAGTTGGCATTCACAAGAGGGCACCCTTGGCCGACCTCAGAGCCCACAATGGGATATAGGGGAAAAGGCGTCTTTCAGATACCTGGGGCCCAGTCCATTTAGAGCTTTATAGGTTAAAACCAGCACCTTGATTTGTGCTCGGAAAGCTATTGGTAACCAGTGTGGACTCCAGAGCACTGGTGTAATGTACTCCCAGCGACCTGTCCTTGACAGAAGGCGGGCCGCCACATTCTGCACCAACTGCAGCTTATGAACAGCCTGAAAGGGCAGTCCCATGTAGAATGCATTGCAGTAGTCTAGCCTTGAGGTTACAAAGGCATGAATGACAGTGGCCAGATCTGAATCTGATAGAAAAGGTTGCAGGCTTCTCACCAGATGAAGTTGGTAAAAAGTGTTCCTGGCCACTGCCACAACCTGACAATCCAGGCACAGCTGTGATTCCAAGAGCACCCCAAGACTGCGAACCTGAGTGAACAAGGAAGGCCAGATCCCATCAATGACAGGGATTTCCACATCCCCCAAGTTACAAGATTAGCCAAGCAATCTGTGGTGTTGTCCAGCACAACAGCTGCCCAAAAGCGGAGCTGCAGCAAAGATCCACCCAGCAAACAGACAGCAGCTTCACTTCAGTCTGGTGCCCTTGGTTTGACTGGCCCATTCCACCAGTGGCTGATCTTCTGAAGCTCCACTGGTGGGGCTGCCCTGGAGCAGGTGCAGCCTGCTACACGTCCACATCTGGCAGAGGCACCTATAGATGGACAGGCCAACTCAGGAGTGAAACAGGCTGGCTCGGGCAGAACCAGGGCTGCCGTCTGTCTAAAAGCACCTAATATGCTAGAGAAGCTACTTTGGGCCATGTTAAATATGAACCAAACTGCTAACAAAAACATATCCTGATAACATTATTCAGTTGATAGTCCTAAAATAGTAAGTTGTGGATGATCTGAAGCTTCTCCAGTCCAAATAACAAAACTGCTGCTGTTTCCTAGCAGTATTGGCTTTCTTACAGTTTGCAAAATTGTTCGTATAATCTTTTGATAAGTCATTTTAAAAACACTATGCAGAGTCCCTATGAATGACAACCCTTGCAACCCTAAATGTTAATGAATGCCTAATACTTAAATGCTAAGGACTTGGCCCAAATAATTTCTCCCAAATCCCCTGTAATAGTTCAAATCGCTGGCAGTTTAAGTGCTAGAAAGGTGCTTTGAATCCAGTGGCCATACTTGTTCAGAGTAAACAAGTATAGGTATGCATTTATTATTTAAATGTATACAGAAATATGGTCATTTCTTATAGGCGCTATGGTCTATGACACATCCTGTCACTTTATTCACTAGATTGGACAGCCCATTGGAAACGGCTACACCTAAGTTAGCAAGCAAAGAGACTTAAGTTGCCAGGATTCTGTATTTACGCCCAGGTACTGTACTGCCTTTAAGATTTAGAAAGAATATTATCAAAAAGATATTGTGAAAGATGAAGAGGAATGCATTCTATGGTCGTTTTGAGCTGGCAATTAATGGAAAGCTGTCTTTGATAGCTTACTTTTTGTACTTTGCAGTACAAAAGGATATCATGTCTTTAACAGATGCTCTGAGTAGCATAATAGTTTGTTTAAATAATATTCTATTTCATTAAGCAAATAACTTTTATACAGAGATTCTCCATTAACAAGCTGATTACCATACCAAACATGTATACTATTTCGTGTAGTTCTTCAATTGCTGTAAACAAACTTACACCAAATAAAAAGTCTTGTCATTTGCTTTATTTTAACTTGTGCTGACATAACTTTAATTTTAATTTGTGCAGAACTTTAAAAGGGAACTATAAACCTGGAATATTTAGTGGCCATCTGGTAAACTGTCATTGAAAAAGATTCACTGGGTTTTTTGTCTTTCTTTGCTCCAATATCAAGAGCAAGAATACATTACTCTTGTTTTTGTGGGTGTTAATTTCTTCTGGTCTCTTTGGAACTACACACCAGTACCTTTACTCATACAAAGTAACACTTTTCATCTCCAGACGTACAAGGACTTAATCAAGTGCTTGGCATTATCAAATTCTATGCATTTAAGTTAATGGGGCTACTCATAGACCCTTTTCAAATGGGTGCAGGTGCATGGGGGGGTTGGATGGGCGGCGTGGTGGGCAGTGCGTGAGGGTGCATTCCCATGGACCACCACCACCTCCATGCATGGAGCATCTGCCATTGGCACCCATTGCTCCCATGTGTGGGTGATGGGTGGAGGGGGGTGCAGCATGGGAGCATGCACACACACCCACACCCCTGTCGCAGTGTTTCAACGGATGCCTCCCCATCCCCCCGCACCTGCACAGATGCACCCCACCCGCACATGTGGGCAAGGAGGGGGGTGTCCATGTGAAAAGGTCCATTGTCCCCTAGGCAGGAGTTTAATTCTTTGCAGGAGCTGGTCTTAACAATGATTTGGTGGGTGACAGTGCTGCTTGTATACTGTGCACCTACCTGTGCAGCAGCCTCCCTACATGCTTTAGCAAAGGTGGTGTCGGGGGTAGTATTGCGGTCCCCAAAGTCATTAGTCTTGGGGGACTTCAACATTCACGCCGATGCTGACCTTATGGGAGCAGAGCATGAGTTCATGGCCACCATGGCAACCATGGACCTGTCCCAGAGAGTTATTGGCCTGACACATCAGGGGGGGACATACCTTAGACCTTGTGTTTTGCACCAGCCTTGAGGTAGGTATTCCGTTAGTGGGGGAGTTATCAGCTGTACCCTTGTCATGGACAGACCATTACCTCCTGCAGGTCTCGCTCCTGGTGCATGTCTGCCCCTGGAAAGGTACAGAACCGATTCAGATGGTTCACCCTCAGAGGCTGATGGAACCAGATCGGTTCCGGAAGGCTCTGGGTGAGTTTCGCTCTGACCTTGACAACTGTTCCATCGATGACCTCATCTTGCTATGAAATACATTGCTGACGGAAGCCATTGATTGGACAGCTCCTAGGTGTCCACTGCCTAGGCGACAGCTCCGCAGGCTTCCTTGGTTCTCCGAGGAGCTGTGGGAGCTGAAGTGAGAAAGGCGGTGGTTGGAGTGATGGTGGCGTCATTCGTGTGCTGAAACCGACAGATAGCATCATAGAGCCAGTTTACGAGCCTATGCCATAGCTAAGCGGGCAGCAAAAGGGAGTTTTTTGCTACCCTCATAGCATCTGCTAAATCCTGTCCAGCGGAGCTTTTCCGGGTGGTGCAGGGGCTGGTCAGTCCGGCCTCCCACCGCCTTGGAGTGAATTCATCTACTGCACGCTGTGACATGTTTGTGGATTATTTTGTGGATAAAATCACTTAGATTCACCACAACTTTGATGCCGCAATTAATACATATGGGGAACTGGAGGCTATGGACGCCCCATCTTCTCTGGTTTTGTGGGATCAATTTCAGTCGGTGACACCTGCCGATGCAGTTGGTGTTCTTGGGGCTGTTAGGGTCACATTTTGTGAATTAGATCCTTGCCCATCCTGGCTGATTAAATCTAGGGATGGGTGAGCAGAACCAAGTTCAGAAATTCGGTTCAGTTCAAAAATCGAGTTCAGTTCAGAAGTTTGGTTTGATCGACTGAACTATTCGAGTTCGGTCCGAACTCCGAACTTCCAAACAGAGTTCTGAAATTCAAAACCCATTGAACTAAATGGAATATTATCTTATAGGGATGGGTGAACAGAACCAAGTTCGGAAATGCGGTTCAGTTCGGTTCAAAAATCGAGTTTGGTTCAGATGTTTGATTTGGTCGACCGAACTGGTCGAGTTTGGTCTGAACTCTGAACTTCCGAACCACGTTCGCCCATCCCTAATTAAATCTTGCTGGGAGACAATGGGGTCATTGCTGGCTGGGGTGGTCAACATCTTCCTTTAGGAGGGCAGAGTCCCGGGCTGTCTTAAAGAGGCAGTGGTTCAGCCTCTGCTCAAGAATCCATTGCTTGACGTTAACTCCCTTGCCAGCTATCGGCCTGTCTCTAACCTTCCCTTTTTAGGGAAGGTTATTGAATGGGTAGTGGCTCAGCAGCTGCAGGGACATCTTGACTGCATCGGTTATCTGGACCCCTCTCAGTCGGGATTTTGTCTGGGGTATGGCATCGAGACTGCGCTTGTGGCTTTGGTGGATGATCTGCGCCGGGAAATGGAATTAGGACGTTCGACCCTGTTAGTTCTATTAGATCTTTCAGCTGCATTTGGTACAGTTGATCATGGGATGTTGATGATGCAACTGCGAGATTGTGCAGGGGTGGGTGGGACTGTTTTTGAATGGTTCTGCTCTTTTCTGACCGGTAGAATACAGCAAGTGGTTCTTGTGGAGTCTTTTTCATTATACTGAGACCTCTCGTGTGGAGTCGCGCAGGGTTCGGTTTTGTCCCCTCTCCTGTTCAACATATACATGCAGCCACTTGGTGATGTGATCAGGAGGTTCGGCATTCGGTGTCATCAATATGTTGATGACACCCAGCTGTATCTCTCTTTTTCAACAAACCCAGACCCTGCAGTCTCGGTGCTTACTCGGTGTTTGATGGCTGTGGGGATTGAATGAGGACTAACCAACTGAGGCTGAATCCTGACAAGACGGAGGTGATGTTGGTGGGTAAGGCAATGGAGATGGTGGCCCCCGTTATTGGCAGAGTCTGCCCTCCATTGGTACCCCAGGTATGGAGTTTGGGAGTGCTCCTCGATGTGCAGCTCTGCCTGAATGCCCAGGTCGAGGCTGTGCTGAGGAGTACCTTTCGCCAATTACATCTGGTTCGACAGCTTCAGCTATTTGTCTCAGGCTCTGACCTGGCCACCATCATCCATGCTTTCATCACCTCCAGATTGGACTATTGTAACATGCTCTATGTGTGGCTACCCATGGTGATGGCTCAGAAACTGAAACTGGTGCAGAATGCGGTGGCCCGTCTTCTGGTAGGACTGGGTCGCTGGGAGCATATTACACCAGTGCTCCGCTCTCCACACTAGCTGTCAGTGGTTTCCGGGCCCGATTCAAGGTGCTGGTTTTGGCCTATAAAGCCTTAAATGGCCTAGGCCCTCCCTATCTTCAAGACTGCCTCACTCCCTGGGTGCTGGATCGACCCCTGCAGTCATCTGGGGGCACCCTGTTTGAGGTCCTCCGAGTCTTCCAGTGTGCCACGCAGGGGAGGGCATTCTCAGTGGCCGCACCATGGCTGTGGAACTCCCTTCCGGTGGAGCCCCGTTGACCCCAGATTGCCCCTCTTTTTTGAGAAGTTGTAAGATTTGGCTCTTCCACCAGGCATTTGGTGGGGGAGATGGATGAGGGGGTGGAGGGTTTTTTGGGGTATGGGGTTATTTTCTTTTCCTCCTTTTAGTCATTTTAATTGTTGTTTTAAAGGTTTTATGAAATGTAAGTCACCCCAAGTTGCCTCTGGCAGGAGGGGTGGGATAGTAAATGTTTGAAAATAAATAAATAAAATAAATTACAGTCTTGTGGGGTGGACTTCTGTGAGAAAAAATTACTACCTAATTTGGAGTAAATTACTGCCTAATTTACTGCCACATCTGAAGGATAGTAGAATGTGACACTTAGTAATATTACAAAACATTACAGTGTATGCAGCAAAACATAAGTTACCAGCAATTTTGAAAACTGATGTGGTGCTTTAAAAATGGAAAACTCTAACACACGTAATTTACTAGGTGAATGTTTCTATACCTTTGTATTTCACTTAGTATATTAGATCCTGATCCTTACACAACAACAGTCGCTATTCAAAAATGCAATTTAGATTGGGGAGAAGAAGAGCTGGTTCCTTCTAATGAAAGTATTTTTATACTGTCAAATGCAAATGCGAAGGCATAGCTAGAATAGGGACAGGTGACACAGCTGCACCCGGGACATTAAACCTGGGTGGTCCACTCTCCCTCGGGCAGCTGTATCCCAAGCCACCGAGAAGGGATGCTGGGCATTCCATCTTCTGCACAAGGGCCCGTTCCAACCTGACTATGCCCCAGTTTAATACATACTTTGGTGCTTTGAGATTACTCTGGAAGTCAATAAAACCTCTCTTTTGCATGTTAACCACACACTTAAGTAATTTGTTTTATTGGGGCCAGAACCCATGGGACCTGCTGGTTTCTCCTTGCTGTTTGATTCAGGCAAGTCAGCTCAAAGAATATTGAACAAATACATTGACAGAGCACAAGTTCTTCGGGTGAAAACAGACAAGGCGATGCCGAGCCAGCTCCCTGGGCTTCTCTGGGGAGGGCCACTGCAGCTACCACTAGGGCTGATGTGGCAGCAGCTGTTACCATCCCGCAATTCCATTCCACCATTTCGGAATTGCCCGCGCCACACCGTGGCTTTTCTGCTGATATTCCGATAATTCCGCCAGCATTCTGCAAATTCGGAAACTATCAGAAAAATTGCAGCATTGTCAGAAACTGTTGGAAAACTGCTGTTCCACTATTTTGTGGCACTGACGGAATGGCAGAAGTTGTGGAAATGTCATGTTTCCACTATTTTGCGAAGCCTATGGAAGTAGCGGAATGAAATTAGCGAAACTGCAGAAGTAGCAGAATGAAACTAGTGGAATGAAAGCCTCTGCCATGCCATACCACTAATTGCGGAAACACAGTTTCCAGCAGAAATAGCTACCACTACAACATTTCGCTACAGCCCTAGCTACCACTCCTCATGTTGGCAGGGAGGGTGGTTCACACAAGCAGCCACCCTGGTAATTGGGGCATGGGGGCTGCTGTCACAGGTCCTTCCATGGCACAGATTGTCCACAGAGCTGACATATGGGACAGGATGGTTAGACCCCTGCCACACAGCAAGATCAGGCCCCCAGGAAGAACTGCCACAAAACAGCTGAAGTGGGGGGCCCAGAAGCACATCCTCACCCAACTGGGGTGCATGCGACAAACAGCTGATCGGGGGTGCTCCAATGCCCCCCATCAGCTGTTTGGAAGTCAGGGTGAGGGCACTCCTCTGGGCCCGATCCTCTGACTTTGCGTCACCGCAGAGCTGGGTGGGACCTAAATACACAGGAAAGAAACTGTTAGCCCAGAAACTGATGGCCAGACCTTTGCCCGGGCTGCCTCACTGCCTGCCTCCAGCCCATGCATCCTGTAGCAGTCAGCTGCCCCCCCTCCCCCCAAGCCGTAGAGGGTGAACATCTGGTGGCAACCTTCCAGATGAGCAGGTGACTCCCAGGCTAATGTGGGTTAATGTGGACTAATGTCTCTCTTTTTTTTTTTTCCATGGACTCACCCTTTCTTCCTGCACCTTACCCTTGCTTCCAATGACTTGAGGAATACGGAGGGAGAGAATAAATTATTGTTCTTGCAACAAGAAAAGGAAGACAAAGAAAAGGAAACATACAGGGTCATACCTCATTTGCGGGAGGGAGAGGTGAAGGAAAACTGCAAATAGAATTATTTAATGTTTACTTGCCTAATGCTTAAAGTTAAATTTGCTGTGAAGTTTTGGAAAAGTGCTCAGTGAAATCCTGTGCCAAAACAATATATTGATGTATTCTTAGCAAGGCTAACCCTGAAAATCTGTCCTGTCAACTTCCTTAGATACATTTTCAGACATTTCAGTGTGGAGAATGACTTTGGACAAGTCTTGAGGATTATGTTTGTACAATGTTATACCAGTAGCTGCATAAAGTGCAGCCTGAGCATAACTGTGTGAGACATTCACCTTTATGGAACAATGTTGAAATCTGCTGTTTTCAAGAGGAGGAAAACCCTTCACCTTTCTCATTGGGGCTTGGCTACCACCACATGGAGACTCTAAAAACCTAAGAGCAATTTAAAATATGCTGTAGTCTACAAGGATAGCATGTAATACTGTGGGGATATATATCTGCCATCAGACTATTAGAACAACAATTCCCCCTCCTGCCATGCCCTCCCCCTTTTTTTGATGGGGCAGGGTTGGGAGTAGTTAAGAAATAACCAGCTACAGATTCCAGGATAACAAAAGCATCTGGCATGAAGAGGAGCTTCATTACTGAGTCCCCAGTCATGTGACCATGTGCAATTACTCTATGTTCTCCTCAGGTCAGACACTCATATGTAGGGGGATGGAAGCTTCCCAGGAATGTAGTTCACAAATTGTGACTTTGTTATCCCATTTTGAGACTTAATTAATCTCATGAACCCAGACAGCAGCAACCGGTAGCAGTTGGAAGATGCTCCCCTCCATCCTTGCAACCACTACTTTGCTTTTGCTACAGCTTTTCCACCTTTCTCTGCTTCCTCCCCCGGCAACACCTAAGAAGCTGGGTAGTGAATACTGCTGCCTGACTCCTCCTGCCTTGAGAGAGGAAATGAAGATTACAGGGAGGACCAGTTTTTATTAATGTAATAAATAATTTAATTACAAGTAATAAAGCAAGATCTTAATTCATTGTTAGAAATTGTACTATAGATTTTTGGTAAAATTAACATTGAGAGCAATGTTGTTACACTTTATAAAGCAATTCATAGGGAAACAATTATAAAAATAATTCTCTAAAATAGTCACAAACCTGTGTCTAAATGAAGTACAAAGCTAATTTACCATACCTTTAAAAAAAATATTAATATCCTCTGTACTTCTATTGAAAATTGCATGTATATCCTTGTTTAGTATTTATATGTGCACACATGAGTAGCTACCGTGTCTTTGTTTCACATGGGTAACTAAGACTTTTCAGGCAAGGTGTCTGTAATTTGTGTTATTTGCATGTCAGATCAATCTGAAAGAAGAATAGTAAACTGTCTGGAATAAAGAATGAAAAATATAGTGCCAAAGTTTGCAAATATGTCCTACAAATACAAAAATCAAGGCATCTGCTTTTTAAATATTGACAGTTTGCTCTGTCAGAGCCCACTGCCTACCTGGAAAAGCATAAGGTTTCTAAACAATGATTCTACTGATCTTGAAAAATAAATTACATTTATTGAATTAGTAAAATTACACTTATTGAACATGTACGGTCTTTCTATAGGAACACTCAATTGTTTATCCACACACCTTAATCTTTTTCTTTGTAGGTAATGACAGTTGCAAATGCACACATTATAGCTGAGAAAAACCCTCTGCAGTTAATTCCTGGCATAGGTAAATACACACGGTTCACATTAGAGCTATCCTGTTTTTACTCCAGTGAAGCAGGGGATGAGCACAATGTAAATTGGCAGCAGTCATTAAGTTTTATGACACTTCCATTTGCATGCAGAGGTAAAACTACGTCAGGCTAAAATACTCTATTTTAGGTCATCCTTTAAATTTACAAACAAAAAACATGTTCTCTTTCACAATAGGAAAAATCTGTTATATATTCAGAAATTATAATAGAAATCCAAACTCATTTAACTTAATTAACCAATTTACCTTAGGAGGAAAAAATTATTTTTTGGCTTCAAAAAATACATTTAATTTTTTTTAAGCTATGTGTCTCTAACACTGACCATTCTAAATAAACATTTATTTGAGTAAAGTAAGGCAGGTTTGGTCAGGGGAGTACATCCATGGCCATGCTGGCATGCAATGGAAAAGCAGAACTGACACAGAATAACATCCTGGCACAAAACAAGAGGTAGAAAGGTGCCACTGCAGAACTATTACCCATAAAAAGAGGTTGGGGGATGAGGGGGCAGTGGCAGCTGGTGGGTTCTAAGACTGGTGGGGAAGTGGGAGGGGCCAACGGTAGGCAGGGCGAAGCAAGCGGTAGGCGGGGCCAAGCAGAATTTTGAAATTAATATGGAATTTTACAGTCTCAATTCCCCATCTGTGAAAAATGAGAATATGTGTGTCTCTCCCTGTGTTCCTCTCACCCTTATCCACCTTAGATTGTAAGCCCCCTGGGCAGGGACCTCTGTCTTGTTTCTAGTCTGGGTCAGGAAGTCTTTTCTTGCAAACCGAGCATGAGAGTAGGAAGGGGGACACTAGTCATCAAACTGATCGTTATCAGTTTGACAGGTCTACGTCGTCAGAAGTCCCGCCTTCGGACGTAAGTGACGTGGGTAAGCGGAAGTGACGCAGAAGGGGGTAATGCTTCCGGGTCAGGGAGGCGGGAACCGAATGTTCCCGTCCCCATGAACCCGTAAGGTCCTTACGCTTGACTTTGGGGGATTCTGCTTGTGGGTCAGGGTGGGTGGAACCGAACCCTGAACCCACAAGGTCCTTTGAAGAGGCCCATGTAATGCATCTATGAACTCAGGAGAGTGAGACGGACCAGAGGTATGGGTTTTGTGGGGATCGGAGCAACTTTATGACGCGGGGTTCGGGGTAGGGTAAACTGCAGTGATGGGGTCATGTAATCCCTCTACGCGCTCAGCAGAGTGAAGTGAACCAATAAGCATAGGTTTCATCATCCTACCGTCTTGGAGAAAACCGGGTGGGGTTTCCGGGGTAGGATGATTCAGGAGGGTGAGCTGAACCAATCGGTGAAGGTTTCATGGTTCTAACCTGCCTCGTTGCAGAGATGTGACCAATTGGAAATGTTTGTGGAGCTGTAGTCCCGCCCCCTAGGGGTATGAGAGAGGGGGCCACCATTGTCTGATACAGAGAGCA
>QEPC01002151.1:1154905-1174514 GCA_003113815.1 Sphenodon punctatus | reverse complement strand
TGAGGGTGGGGAGGGGGGATGGGCATGGGTGAGAATAAGGGGTAAGTTGGCTGGAGGAAGGCCACTGGAGGCGGAAGAGGGAGAAGGAGGGGGGCCATGAGAATGTCTAGATGGATGGAGGAGTTAGAGTGCGAGGAGGCGAGGGAGGTATGGGGAGGCATCATAGGTGGTAGCAGTCTGGGCATCAGGGCAAACCAGGTCTGCGGGTGTGAGGTCCAGTGGCGATGGTCGGCGGCGGCTGTGTTGCGTGGGCGCTGTCAGGGGGGTGGCTCCTCGCTGTCCTCGCTCCGGCCTCACAACCGCCACAAAACGGCCAGCGCCCTTTTGTCGTCGCCCTTCGGGTGCCGCCCAAGGGCTGCCGCCCGCTGGGGCGGGGAGGAATCCTTGTGTGGTGCCTTCCAAGGGGGTGGAGCTCACCTGGGTGGAGTGCATTGGAGGATGCCATCAGGTGGGACTGGGCTGTGCTGGTGGGGGGGCAGGGCAGGGCAGGGCAGAGCGATCCCCCAGACAGCTCGGCTTGGCGGGATCCTTGTGTGGTGCCTTCCAAGGGGGTGGAGCTCACCTGGGTGGAGTGGATTGGAGGATGCCGTCAGGTGGGACTGGGCTGTGTTGGTGGTGGGGCAGGGCAGGGCAGAGCGATCCCCCAGACAGCTCGGCTTGGCCCGGCTCGGCTCTAAGCGCTGGGGCGGGGCGGGATCCTTGCGTGGTGCCTTCCAAGGGGGTGAAGCTCACCTGGGTGGAGTGGATTGGAGGATGCCGTCAGGTGGGACTGGGCTGTGCTGGTGGGGACTGGGCTGTGCTCCATACACTTTCATGACTACAACTACTTTGTCTTCCATCCAATTTATATGAAACCTAAGATTATCATGTCCCTCAACAGGCGTAACACACCTGCCAATTTTCAGAAAGATTGGATGACGGGCCTTATGATATAAGACATTAACTTGAAAATACATTTCCAGCTGTAACATTTGTATATTCCATCCTGTTTACAAAATATTTGGCATAAATGTATCACATACCTTCCTTGTCATCTCTGCCAAACTACAGAACAGTTTGATAAAAAGGACCCAATTTTATAAGCAATTAACATTGTCCCTTTGAAGACCATTATTCAGATAAATAGCAGCACATGCAGTGCCAGTCAGAGGCAGGTGCATGGCATGGAAGAGAGAGAGAGGCTGTAGGAGGGAGGATGTGGAGCAACCCAAAAGACTGACAGACATATTCACTGGCCAATTACTGCATGCTTCTAGCTTTACAGGACCAATCAGTAGTGGCTTCAAGGCGGGCATAGAAGGGACATAACTGGTACTTTGGGGATAGCATCCCAAAAATCAGGCGACACAGTTTACACATCCAGTCTGGCCAATTATCATCACAATCACATCCTGCAGCACTGTGACAGAGAACATAAGAGAATCTCTATTGACGCTTTCTTAAACAGATGCTTCTGACTTCCCAGTAAAAAGTGAGGGAGAGATGTTGGGATGGTCACATCACAGAATGAAGATATTTGGTTGACATTTCTGCTGGTCAATTGGCATCACAAACCAATCTTATACCACAGTATCACGTAAGAGAATCCCTGGCATAGGTTCCTTCCCTGCATATGCTGTGCAGGCTTATAAAATTGGGACCCTTTATCACATCTTTCTGATATTTGGCATAGATGATCATGAAAGTGATATATATAGCCCTGCCAAATTTCATGTACACTGGTTGAACTACAAAGATGTTACAGACATACATACATTTATATGTTAATTGCTTATACCACTAGTACCCTTTACCAATCCATCTGAAACTTTGCAGAGATAGTAGATATGGGAAGGGGTATAAACTTGCCAGG
Organism: Sphenodon punctatus; assembly: GCA_003113815.1. Lineage (NCBI taxonomy): Eukaryota > Metazoa > Chordata > Lepidosauria > Sphenodontia > Sphenodontidae > Sphenodon > Sphenodon punctatus. Next base: position 1,172,662 of record QEPC01002151.1, on the reverse strand, counting down.
GTTTATCTACATTAAATTTAAGGAAAGATGTTACACCTAAGAATGTATATGAAGTTTCCTGAAAAATAAATTAATTCAACTGCTTCTAAAATTGGATTTCTTCATACAATATTTTTGGAATTTGGTACAGATAATGCCTTCCATTGGAGGTATAATTCATCCAAATTTCAGCCAAATATAGTGAAAAGCAAAACAGTTACATCCATAAATGTGTTTTCCATTGAAACCAATGGAAAATGAAAACAAAAGCAAAAATGAAAACAACAATTTGATATTTATAAAAACAAAAACGACAGATTTAAATAATGAAAACCAAACAATGAAAACAAAAACAGCATGGGCCCCTGGTTCACACCTCTATCACAAATAACATCCTCAATGGCTGGTAATGGTTAATGGTTGTGTTTTGACGCTCTGTTCAAGAGCTTTGGATCTATACAAATGTGCAGCTTTCCAGACGGTTTGTGTACAATAACCAGGCTGCTAATCCAATCTGTACTGGTAGTAGCTGGGGCAATTATGCCCCTCAATTACAGGCTTTCCAATTCTTCTTTTAATGGGTCTGCCAGTGCTATCGGTACCTTCTGCTTTTGTATCTTCACTGGCTCAGTGCTAGGGTCTATTTCCAGTTTCAACTTCCCAGTCAAATGTCCTTCTCCTTGGAACACATCCTTGAATTCATACAGTAATTTTTCCCGGGTGCAGGCACGTAAGTGGCTTTGTTCCTTGGCTTGGACTGTCTTTAGAATGTTATGGTGTTCGACCTGACTCAGCCGCATGGCCTGATTTGCCTTGCTCCCTTGCAGTGGCCTAAAGGCCCCTCCTTCCAGAATCACAAACTGCGTGAAAGTTTGCTGTTCTTTGTGTTCCGGAGCTTCAGCTGGTACTTCCCCACAGATTCAGTGTGCTCTTATTGTACATAATAAGCACCATACCACATGTCTCAATCTTCACCCCTTGTCTCACCATTGAGAGTGGCAGAACATTGCAGATAGTGCCACAATCCAGTTGAAAAACCTAACTAGCTGCTGATCCGAAAGCACTGTTCCAAATTAAATGGTTTGGCACAGACCTGGCATTATCCACACGCCAGGCATCTCTTCTTTTTCTCATGGCTTTTCGCACAGTATATGCATTGTACCATGGGGAAGTTTGGAGTACCCTTTATCTGGATGCTTCTCTCTCATGGTAGGGTTCTGTCTGTGGTTACACAGCATGTACCTGCACATCAGGTAAACCTTCTAATATTGTAAACCTGTCTCTTGAAATCTCAGCTGCTCTCCCAAGTTCAAGGCAGTGATCTAAAGATAAATCTGACTCTCGCAGTAGCTATGTGTGAGTTGCCTGAGCTGGTGGTCTGTTGTCACACAGACAACCCCATCCTTAATAAGCAAGTCTGTGTGCTCCCCAAAATTACATGAAGCAGCTAGGCTATGAAGTAGGGGTGAAATGAGATTTTGACCACTTCGAGAATCTCGCCTAGAATAGGCTTCTCTGGGATGAGAATTTCACAAGAATCAGCATTCACATTGCCATTCTCAATGAGAATCTCAAGTGCCATATAAACACACCAGGAAGCATCCTATGCATATGCAAAATGCCACCAGGTGCTGTACATGAGCAGAATGGATGTGGTGGCCATTTTGTGCTTTTTGGGTGTTTTGAGACTCTCGCAAGATTTTTAACAAACCTTAAAAATGCTCTGCACGTGTCCAAAATGACCACCGGAAGCGGCACATGCGCAGAATGACCATGGTGGCTATTTTGAGCATGCGTAGGGTGTTTCGGGGATTTTAAAGAATCTAATGACATTCTCAAAAGTCATAGCAAGATCTTACAGAGGGATGCGAGAATCTTAAGCATTTTTGCGAGAATGCTTTGCATTCTTGTTTCAGCCCTAGTGAAGTTCTGTGACATAAGCATCCAGCCCTTCATCTCCTGGGGATTGCATGGAGAAATGATGGCATTCCACTGTTTCATTTTGCTTTGGTATACAGTATTCATCTAGTACTTTTAATACTTGTGCAAGGGTAAAGAGAGTCCTGCACACCTCTCATCCCTTTTCTCTTATAAGGTAAAATAAAAGCTTTACCTTCTACTTTTCTTCCTCTCCATCCAAGGCAAGATCCAGGTACAACTCAAACTCTTTTCTCTAATGTTTCCATGTCTGGCCAATGTTAGTTGTGGTGAAGTATAGTGGTCCTGGAGGCTTTAAACCCTGTGGTGCACACACAGAGCTTGGGACGGGCCACGTGACAACTCTGTGCAACTCATAAAAAATAACCACATGAATGAATGACAATCCATGAATACCATAGGGGCTGTTAAACCCACTATGCCCCACCCCCCACAACTCCACCACCTCAAAGGGGCGATTGATTAACCAAACCAGTCCTAGGAAGGCCAATTAAAATGTATAGCAATGGACCAACGTCTATAGAGGACACTTGCTCAGCAGGATGACTCCCACCTACCCCTGACTGGATATCTAGAATAGCTGCCAAACCAGACCAAAAACTAGACAAATGCATCTCATTACCCTGCATGGATAAATGAATGCCATCAGGCCAAAATAATTCAGATACCTGAAACTTTATCCCAGTATGGCCAATTACAGAACCTCCCATAGCCCGAATTCATCTTCCAACTGCCCTTTTCACCTTCCTGTTCATCTTATCAACATCGATGGGAAACTTTGCCCCTGTCCATAACCTCCGGCATGTTGATCCATAGCAAGCAAAGCTTCAGTGTTAACTAACTTATTCACAAGAGATCTGCCACAATGATCAAAATCAACTTGAGACAAGAGCATCTCCGGCAATTCATTCTCCCCCAAGTGAATGATGACAATATCAGGCAGCACACCCAATAGCATTTTTTGTTTGTTCATTTGTTTACATTTATACTCCACCCTTCCCCAAAGACTCAGGGCAGCTTCCAAAAACGTAAAATAGAATGTAAAAACATTTAAAATAGAATCCCCTCCCCAAAAACGCAACCCACTCCAACCCTTCAACAACCTCCTACCTAACCCTATCCATCCCTGCCAAATGCTATAACAAACGTTTTACACTGCTTCCAAAAGATGCTTAGGTCCAGACTTAGACAGACGTCTGGGGGAGGGAGTTCCACGACATTGGGGCAGCAACCAAGAATGCTCTCCTGTGTGCCCCCACCGATTGAACAAGAGTAACAGGCCAAGGCCAGTAGGGAAACAGTGGGGCCATTGCTGGTGGGGGTGGTCAACATTTCCTTGGGGGACGGAAGGTTACCGGAGTCCCTTAAGGGGGCTGTGGTCTGACCCCTCCTCAAGAAACCATCTTTGGAAGTGGACTGGAGCTATCGGCCTGTCCCTAACCTCCTCTTTTTAGGGAATGTTATTGAACAGGTGGTGGCTCATCAGCTGCAGGTGCATCTGGATCATATCAGTTTTCTAGATCCCTCACAGTCTGGTTTTCACGCAGGTTATGGTACTGAAACAGTACTTGTGACCTTGGTTAATTTTCCGCTGGAAAATGCTCTTCCGCAATGAGCAGCACGGTGCGATAGAGATGTTCATTCCACTACTTTCATCCTACTACTTCCACTATTCTGCTACTTTCTATCCGCTACTACCACCAACTATGAAAATGGTGGGAAAATGTTTGTTCTGACAGTTTCAGTCTTCTGCAATTTCTGCCAGCACTGTGAAGTAGTGGAACAGTGTTTGTTCTGACAGTTTCCGAGATTGTTCTGACAGTTTCCAAAATAGCAGAATGCCAGCAGAATTAGCGGAATGCCAATGGAAAAGCTGCAGAAAGTCATGGGCAATTCTGAAATGGTGGAATGAAATAGCGGAGTGGAAAAAGGAGTTGCACTTCAGCCCTATGACCTCAGAGTGGAACTGGATAAGGGTCATCCAACCCTTCTGTTTCTGCTTGATCTCTCAGCAGCATTTGACACGGTGAACCACAAGATGCTGGTGGCTCACTGTGGGACCTGGCTGGGTTGGATGGAATGGTTTTGCAATGGTTCCAGTCCTTCCTGGTGGATAGATCTCACTAGGTGGTTCTGGGAGATTGTACATCTTCTCCCAGGGCTCTCCTGCAGGGTTCCATTTTATGCCCCCTCTTGTTCAATATTTATATACAGCCTTTGGGAGAGGTTGTTTGTAAATGGAGAATTTGTTGTCATCAGCATGCTGATGACATGCAACTGTACCTGTCCTTTTCATCTGACCCAGGTCCTGTGGTCTCGGTTCTGTCCCGGTGCTTGACAGCTGTGGTGGAATGGATGAGGTCGAGAGGACTGAAATTGAATCCCAACAAGATGGGGGTGATGCTCATTGGCGGGTCTCGGGTTCTTGATGAGGGACTGTTACCTGTTATTGATGGGGTTCACCCCACATTGTCATTTCAGTTTAGGATCCTGAGGGTGCTCCTGGATCCACAGCTGCATCTGGATCTCCAGGCTTTGGCTGTGGCCAGGAGTGCGTTTTGCCAGTTATATCTGGTGAAGCGGCTCTGCCCCTACATCTCTGATTCCCACCTTGCAACTGTCATCCACGCATTTGCCACCCCGACACTAGACTACTGGTAATGTGCCCATGATGACAGTTCAGAAGTTGCAGCTAGTGCAGAATGTCATGGCCCATCTGCTTACGGGGACGGGTTGCAGGGTGTGCATTAATCCAGTGCTCCAGGCTCTGCAATGGCTGCCTATAGTCTTCTGGGCCCAATTCAAGGTGCTGGTGCTTTCCTATAAAGCCCCAAATGTCCTGGGCCCTACTTATCTGAGAGATTGCCTCACTTCCTGGGTCCCTGGGTGGCCTTTGCAGTCATCGGGGGCTGCCCTCTTGCAGGTTTCCCACAATAGACAGGTGGGGACCCACAGGTGGGTGTTCTCAGCGGCCGCTCCAGTGCTGTGAAACTCTCTTCCAGCAGAGGTCTGCCTTAGCTCAAATCTTCCTACATTCTGCCATCAGTGTAAGACCTGGCTCTTTCACCAGGCATTCGGTGGAGGGGAGGGTCTATTATGGTTTTACTCACACCACTTGTATTTTATTTTACTGTTTAAATTGCTTATTTATGAATTTATATTGTTATTGTTTGTATTTTAATGTATTTTATATGATGTGAGCAGCTCTGAGCTGCCTAAGGCAGGAGGGAGTGGGGTATACATTTATAAAATAAACAAACAAACAAACAGGGCGACTCCACAGGGGGTGTTCCTGGCCAACCACAGGGTTCATGATGGAGCATTATAGGAAAGGTGGTCTTTCAAATACATGGGTCCCAGGCCATAAAGGACTTTAAAGGTCAAAACCAGCACCTTGAATCGTACCCGAAAAGCTATAGGTAACCAGTGCAGACTCAGGAGCACCAGTGTAATGTGTTCCTGGTGACCTGTCCCCAAAAAGAGCCAGGCTGCTGCATTCTGCACTAGTTGTAACTTCTGAAGGGCACTAGTTTTAACTTCTGAAGTTGTAACTTCAAGGGCAGCCATACGTAGAGTGCATTGCAATAATCCAGCCTCAAGGCCATGAAAGCATGGATGACAGTGGCCAAGTCTGAGTCAGAGAAAAAGGCCACAGCCTCCCCACCAGATGAAGTTGGTGAAAACCACTCCTGGCCACCACTGCAACCTAACAATCTAGCTGTAGCAAGGGGTCCAGAACCACTCCAAGGCTGTGAACCTGATTGACCAGAGGCCAAACCCCATCAATAACAGGAGTTCCAATTCCCCTCCATGACACAGGGCTGGCCAACTATCATCACTTCAGTCAGCTCATCCTCATCCAGTCCCCAACAGCAGCCAAGTGAGTAAGCTTCAAGACTGCAGGGCCTGGGTCAGATGAAAGGGGGAGGTAGAGTTGAGTGTCATCAGCCTACTGATGGCACCTCACCCCAGACCTCTGAATGACCTTGCCCAGTGGCCTCATATACACATTGAACAAGAGGGGTGACAGAATAGAACCCTTCAGAACCCCAAAGGGGAGGCTCCAAGAGGGCAATGAGAAATTGCCCATCACCACTCTCTGTGACCTCTCCAACAGGAAAGAGATGAACCATTCAAGAGCAGTCTCACACACTCCCACCAGGGCCCACAGTCGTGTCAACAACACCTCAAATTCGGAGAAACTGTCTGCATCTTATCATCAACAAATGGAATTCGAAAACCATCTGTAAACCCATTAAGAAGATAAACATCCTTATCCGGGACCAGATAATCAATTAACCAACTCTGAAGAACATCACGTTTAACTGGGGTTGGGGCCCTTACCCTGAGCTGAGCGAAAGGATGATGCTTCTTTTCCCTGGCCAGATGAGCCTGCACCTCAACCCCTTCCCCTTGCCTGCTTCCTCTGGGGGCAATACAATGCTGAGTGATGTCCAAGATATGCTGTACACTTGTGTCAAAAACAATAGGGAAAACAAGCACACTTTCCTTTCTCATTAATTATATTCAAAATAGGCAAAAGAAATCTTGCCCAGGTCATTGCACTTCAGATCAACCCAGTCACAATACCCCCTCGTCAAAACACGACCAGTAAGATCTAGACTGAGTGGTATTTTGGAATATGCATTCGAGCCAGAGTTCCCCAATGTGCAGGTCCCAGTGCATGCCATGGTTGATGACTTCTCTCATTTTAAAAGTCTTGTCATATATCAGCCAGCCAGAGCTTTGGAATATACTGTAAGCTCAATGAACAATATCAAAATAATTCAGCATTGCTGAAGCCCTCCATGGCTGATCCTGAATCACAGCTCTCATGTAAATTGTATATGCAGACAGTCAATTATTCCAATTACTGTCTGCTTTTGGCTTCTTAACCGTCTCTTGCTCACACCTTTCCTGCTTTGCATTAGGATCAGGAACCAGTTTTCGGAAAAGGAGAGAATAAATATCAAATACTCCCCTTTCCAAATCTTTTCCTGCATAGCCTGGAGGAGATGGCCTGAAACCTCAGAAAAAGGAATTACTGAACTCTCAAACTGCTGCGGATGCCATCTGCCTGACCTGGCCACTCTGCCCACCAGCTGCTCCGACTCGCACAGCCTCAGGAGAACTGCCCTGCCAAACACTTGCACAACTGAATATCAAGCCAGTAAAAGGGGGAGAACCTTGTGCCCACTGCAACATCTGAGAAGCCAGCTTACCCAGCCTCCACCCAGAGATATCCCAGTGGAAACATTGCACATGCCCCACCCCCACCAACTAAACCTCTGAACTGGGAAGAAAATAGGGATGTGCGAATGCAGTTCAGACATTAGGAGTTCGGTCCAAATTCAGCAAGTTCAGACAGCCAAACCGAATGGCCAAACCGTCCAGGGAACTCCCCAAACAGTTCAGACGTATTCAGATGAGCTTGAGTGGGAAAAAACCTGGATGGCAGGTCCAGGGTGTGTGTGTGTGTGTCAGTTGAGGAGGGTTGGAGAGGATTGGACTAGCAGCCATTCTGCCCAATCACCATCCCTCTTTTCCTCAGACCCACTGGCTTGGCAGTCTGCGATTGGCCACGGCTAGGCTGCACAGAGCCAATGGGGCTTGTGGTAAGGTGGGTTCAGCAAGTAACAAAAGTCATTGCCCTCCCCCCTTCCATATCGTTCTGAGCTAGCCACTGATCCTGTCAGCAGGCTTTTTCAGAACTCTCCCTCTCCCAGCAGTTTGTGTTCCTCCAAGTCCATTGCCATCCTCCTCCTATTTCACCCATTTCCACACATTTACCTCCATAGTTTCATTTATTTAGATTAGATTAGATAGATTTAGGTGTTTGTTTGTTTTTTACCCCTCCCTGTGTTCTTTCTCCCTCCCTCCATTGAATCGTTCCCTCCATCCCTGATTCCCTTCCCCTGTTTTTGGATTTATTTAGAGTAGGATTAGATTGATTTAGGTTTCATTTCAGTTTTGTACCCCTCCCTGTATTGTTTGTTGTGAGACGTCTGTGTTTCCCCCCCTCCCCACATTCCTGTGTGGAGAGAGAGAGAGAGAGAGAGAGAGAGAGATTAGATAGTTGCTATAGATAGATAGCTGCAGGAGTTAGCTTAGCTATAGAGATAGATAAAGATAATGTGTAGTGATTCATTTTTAATATTTTATAGTGTGTTTGTAGGACTAGGCCTTTGTAGATATTCAATAATATTCCATTTAGTTCCATATATTTTAGAATAGTTAATAGTAGGGGTGGGAATTCTGGTTCTCCTGAGATCCAATATTGCCAGTATTTGGGTGTATCAACTTAATCCAATAAATCCGATATTTACCTGTACCAGCATACCAGATTTTTAACATTGGCCGCGGTATCGGGTTTTTTACATTGCGGCCATTGAAGTCAATAGCTGCAATGTAAAAAATCTGGTACTGCAACCAATGTTAAAAATCCGGTATGCCGATACTGGTAAATCCCGGTACCTGGGAGATCCGATACCAGTACATCCGGTATCCAGTATTCTCCCCGGTGTCCCACCCCTAGTTAATAGCAGTTAGAGTTAATGTAGATATATATCATATTAGATTCCAAACCTGAATAAATAAATAAATAAATAAAAATATTAAATCTTCCTGTGTATCATTTGGGTGGAAGAAATGGAGAAACAGGAGAGGCCAGTCTGCTGCCCGTAAGACAGTCAATGGGGCATGTGGCAGAGGTGGCAGGAGCCATGCCAGCGGAGCGGCAAGAAGCAGCAGCAGCCTGAGCCCATCACCATGCCCTAAACTTCACAGGACTGATTTGGGGACACAGGCTTTAGAGGCTCCCAGCAGTGAGAATAGGTGTGTGGTTCAGCGTCACCTCCTGCCAGCGTCATACACTTCCATGCACGGCACTAGAAGGCCTGTAGTTCAGGAGGCTGCGGCTGTTTCTGCTGTGACTGCAGGAGCAGGTGCAGGTGCTTTGGGGTTGGATGTTCATCACGGGCCACCAATGTCCCCCATTATTGATGTGATCCCCAGCAGTCGAGGGATCCCACCCCGGCTGTTAGAGACAGGGCCTGATTCCCAGGCAATGATAGCAGGGAGAGGAGAAGTACTAGAAGAAGCAATAGCAGCAGCAGCTATAGGGGGCACAGGGAGAGTGGCAGCAGCAGCATGGGCAGTCCATCAGTCTCAGGGTCCCAGTACTCCCCTTCACAGGATATATCTCAGATTGGGGACAGTAAGGCAGACACTAGTCCTGTGGAGGAGATGTCTGGTGCTGAGGCAATGGTTGTCCCTCTGAGAGCTGTGTCACCATCATGTTCTGCCCCTCCCAACAGTGCTGTTAGTGGTGTGTCACCCAGTGAAGGCCAGAAGGCAGGAGGGGGCAAAAAATCCTCCGAATGGGCACATTTTCAGTTGGTGCAGGCGGATGATCCCAGGGAGGTGCAGTGCAGTTTGTGCCAGAAGGTGGTGAAGTGTGGGCAGGTGCTCACCAACCTTGGCACAACTGCTATGGTGAGGCACCTGAAGGGATGCCACAGTGCTGTGCTGCTAAGCAAGCAGGCAGGGGCAGTGGATGCTAGAGGGTTCCCAACTGAAGTCATGGATGGCCCCCACATGTCTTGGAACTTTGAGGCAGCCCTGACCGCCATGGTGAGGTGCACCTTTCACCAAGGGGTGCGTGGTGACAGACAACATGGACAACATATTGATGGCAGTCCACGAGGGGGTGGGGCTTCACCAGCATCCCTTTCACTGGACACACCCTTCACATGGTGGTCAGGGACGTTCTGGGTTTGGGGATTGGGGCAGGCATCCTTAGCTCCCTGATCAAGCGAGGGAGGAAACTGGCCAGTTTCTTTAACTGGAGCATGAAGGGCAGCGACCTACTCCAGGTGAAGCAGGCAGAGCAAGGCTCCTCAGTGCACCAGCTGGTGCAGGATGTGTCCAACAGGTGGAATTCTACATTCCTGATGGTTGAGCGGCTTCTCGAGCAGAAATCTGCCTTGCATCAGGTTCAACTGGTGATGGACAGCGGCACACCTCCAGGTTACAATGGGGAGGAATGGGAGATCCTGGCTCACACGCTCTTTGTGCTGAGACCATTCATGGCCATGATGGACACCATCAGCTACTCCACGGCTACCATCATCCAGGTGACCCCTCTGGTCCAGAGTCTCCACAGGAGGCTGGATGAGATTATCCAGGGACAGGGTTGTGGCCCTCAGGGCAAGAAGCTGGCGGCTGAGGTGGTTGCCCTGGTGCAGCAGCTGAAGGCAGGGCTGAAGGCACGGTTCGATGAGCTCCTGCAGCGGGAGGAATATGTTTTGGCAACCATGCTGGACCCTAGGGTCAAGTGCGGTGTGGCATGCCAGACACAGTTTTTTGGTCACTTGAAGGGTGAGATGGTGGAGAGGGTCCAGCAGGCAGAGAGGACTTTGGAGAGTGTGCAGTGGCAGCAAGAGGATGCCCCTGGGGATGGTGGGAGTGGGAGCAGCCACCCCTTTCAGCCGGCGGGGTCTATCTCTGCCCCAGCGCTAGCAGTAGCAGCTGGGATCCGATCACTAGGGACGATATCAGAGATCTTATTAGACAACTGCCGCTGGGGAAGGCTCCAGATGATGATGGGATCCCTGGTGAGATCCTAAAGGAATACATGCATTGGTGGGTCCCAATGTTATTCCAGCTTTTTAACTATATTAGTTATTATGGTCATATACCAGATAACTGGAACTCCAGTATAATTGTTCCAATCCATAAAAAGGGTGATAGAAGCTCCCCCACAAACTACAGGCCCATCAGTCTGATTAGTATTATAGCGAAGATGTATGCCAAACTCCTCTTTAAACGACTGGAGGAATGGGCCTCTGATAACCATCTCTTTCATGAAGAACAGACAGGTTTCCATTCAGGTTATTCTATGTGCGACCACTGCTTCACGCTGGCGTTTTTGACTGATAAATACATACAGGATAATAAGGGAAAACTGTACACAACCTTCATTGATTTGAAGACCGCGTTCGACATGGTGGACAGAGATCTTTTGTGGAACAAGTTGGGGAAAACCAACATAGACAAACAACTGGCATTCCTGGTACAGAGGCTCTATAACAACACGAGTGTTAGAGTGAGGATTTCTTCTGCTGGGGTCTATACGGACTCCATTCTGCCTACAAGAGGGGTCAAGCAGGGATGTGTGCTGGCTCCGTTTTTATTTAATTTCCTCATAAATGATATCATTCCAGCACTCCAAGGAAACGGGTTTCATCCAGCCAGCATTAAGCAAAGACAGTTGTCCATATTCATTTATGCGGATGATATGATCTTAATATCCACGTCTGAAGTAGGGTTGCGCAGGTCTCTCACTGCCTTGGGAAATTACTACATGATTAACAAACTACAGATTAATTATACTAAATCTAAAATTATGTTGTTCAGTAGACGCTGGGAAAGTAAACAGTGGTTTATCAATGGCCACTCCTTAAAACAGATTAAGTCATATAGATACCTGGGCTTGCTGTTTAGTTCTAATGGTGGTTGGTCGGCACACATTGATGCCCTGAAACTAAAACTGGCAATCACTTCTGCGGGTATATGTAGATTTTGGAGAACACATTGTGAGAGAGCGTTTGGTCTGATGTTGACCTTGTTAAAATTAAAGATCCTACCCCAAGCACTCTATGGAGCAGAAATTTGGGGTTACAAGGTGGACATTAGACTGGAATCAGTCCAGAATAAGTTTCTAAGGAATGTCCTAGGAGCTCCAATGGGAACACCAGTGCCGCTCCTCCGAACTCAAACAGGAATACTCCACATTGAACCACAGGCAAAAGCCAGATTGCTACTCTATTGGAAGCGTCTGGCCCAAATGCCTATGGGTAGACTCCCGAGATTGTGCTGGACAGAAATGGAGGCTTCAGATTTTAATTATGAATAGTCAGCACAATTAAAGTTCTTACATGGGAAATGGGATTATCTCTCCCTTTTGTAGACGCCTGCTCTGTTGAACAGACAAGGAAAATGAGCAACTAACGCCTGGACAATTTGTACAGGCACAAAGATCTGGTGGCAATCAGACAGAGTAAGGTAGATCCTTGGTACAGCTCATTGAAAGACCAACATCTACTGGAACATTATTTAAAAATAATCTCTAACCCTCAATTAAGGAAAGCTTTGACACTGATACAGTTTCAGCTGATGCCCTCATCAGTTCTTGAGGGTAGACACGCCAACATTTCCTATTAATTGAGATTATGTGCGTGTGGAGCAAATGTACCTGAGGACCTGCCTCACTATCTATTCAGATGTTCCCATCTTACAGACCCTATAATTAAGTATCTAAACCAGTTACTGCAACAGTGTGCAGCATGGAATGATCGTGGTAAAATTCTAGTTTTTTGCTAATCCAGGGGGAAACCATTTTAAAAGTGTGGCTAACATGGCACATGCCTTTATGATTTGCAGAAGGAATGCTAAAAAGGCAACACTGGTTGGTTAATCATAAAAGCATCATTGGCGATTGCTTTTGGTGGTCATCTGGAACTATTTGTTTTGTTTAAATGTTTGCCTTAAGTATTGGGAATATGGTCCAAGTCTGTCTTTTTCTGTAACCATTGTTGTGGGTGGGTTTTAGCTGCCAAGTATCACTCTTTTTGCTGTTTGTTTACTTTAACTGTTTTAATTGTTGATTTTGACTGGATCTTAATTCATGTCTTAATTTGATTTGTTATTTTAATTGTATTATTTTTGTTATAACCAAACTAGTTGAACAATAAACTACTTTTCATTCACTCTGTCGAGCATGGGCCTGTGCACAGCAGGGCAGGCAGTGTGGTTGAGGGCAGTGGTGGAGGTGGTGCCAAAGGACAGTTATGTGAGGGAGTATGACAGCGCCTCAGCAGCAGTGGAGAGCTACCTCGAGGAGGAGCCATGCATTGATCCCAGCCATGCATCGATCTCAAGCGATCCCTTGGCCTACTGGGATGGCAAGACTAACATATGGCCGGCCCTTTCCAAAGTGGCCAAGGGACTGTTCTCCTGCCCACTGAGTGTCCCCAGCAAGCGGGTGTTCACCTGAGACTGGGGGCCAAGTTGGTGGAGCAGTTGCTGTTCATCAAGGTGAACCTTCCACTGCTGGGATTCCCCGAGCTGCCCCTGGACATGGATTGATGGTGCAGTGGCACACACCATCCCATTCCAGGGGCAGTCTTGGAACAGGGCTCCTCCTCAATCTGGACTACTGCTGCTGCTGCTGCTGCTGCTGCTGCTGAGGTGCTGTCCCTTCCTCCCTCCCAATGCCCGTCGCCCACCCTCTCTCTCTCTCTCTCTCTCTCTCTCTCTGGCCTCGGCCGGTCTATCTGACTGACCTCATGTCGCTGGGTGGCATTGGGAAACTAAGTCTGCCAGCCGGCCTCTAGCTAGATGATCTCGGCCCACCTATCTGACTGGCTCTCTCTCTTTGTCGCTTCACAGTCTTTGCCAGCCTATCTGAGTGCTCTGCCAAGGTCCCAGCCTGCTTTGCCTACTGCCTCTCATGCCACACTGCCTGTCTGCCCACCCAGGTTGCTACCCTCAAACCCTGCCTCAGTCTGCCTTCTGATGTTCATGCCACGCTGCCTGTCTGCCCGCCCAGGTTGCCAAGATCAAACCCTGCCTCAGTCTGCCTTCCGATGGTCATGCCACACTGCCTGTCTGCCTGGTCTGGCAACCCTGGGTGATGTGCCCCACTGGCCTGGTAATCCCACTGCTGCTGTCTGCAGGTCCATTGGTGCTCTGCTCTGGTAAATCCAAATGTGCCCACGCAATCTTGCTGCTGCCATCTGCTGCTGTATAGGATCTCTTCCCTGGAAAATCCTACCAACCTGGTTCGATGGGTGCTGCACACAGGCAAATCCTGCTTCTGCCATCTCTGCTGTTCCATGGGTTCTCTGCCCTGGCAATCTAATGTCTGCTGCTGCTGATGGTGCTGCCTCTGCAGTGCCACAGGTTCTGTGCCCTGGCCATCCAATATATGCTGCTGCTGATGCTGATGCCACCTCTGCTGTGCCACAGGTACTGTGCCCGGGCAATCCAATGTCCACTGCTGCTTCCAATGCTGTCTCTGCTGTGCCATGGGTTCTGCTACCGGGCAATCTAATGTCTGCTGTTGCTGCCAATGCTGCCTCTGCTGTGCCATGGGTACTGTGCCTGGGCAATCCAATGTCTGCCACTGCTGCCAATACTGACTCTGCTGTGCCACGGGTACTATGTCTGGGCAATCCAATGTCCACTGCTGCTGCCAATGCTGCCTCTGCTGTGCCCCCGGTACTGTGCCTGGGCAATCCAATGTCTCCTGCTGTTGCTGCTTCTGCTGTCTCTGCTGTGCCATGGGTACAGTGCCCTAGCAATCCAATGTCTGGTACTGGGTGGCCACATGATTCAACACCGGGTAAGTCTTGACCAATTTGCAGAAGAGCTTGTTGCGATCTGGTGAGTAGTATGCAAGGTTGCAATGCCCAGCCAAGTAGGGGTGCCAGCCACCGAGATCTGGCTGGGCCTCTGTCACTGATCCACCGATGTTTGGCAGCCTGCAACGCCCGGTCAAGTAGAGGTGCCAGCCACCAAACCCTAGCTGGGCCTCTGCCGCTGCTCCGCCGATACAAGTAACAAGTAACAAAAGTAATTGTCCACCACCCTTTCAATTTGTTCTGAGCTAGCCACTGATCCTGTCAGCAGGCATTTTCAGAACTCTTCCTCTCCCAGCACTTTGTGTTCCTCCCAATCCATTGCCATCCTCCTCCTATTTCATCCCTTTCCACACATTTACCTCATAGTTTCATTTATTTAAATTAGATTAGATAAATTTAGGTGTTATACCCTGCCTCAGCCTGCCTTCTGCTCATGCCAAAGTGCCTATCTACCCACCCTGTGGGCAAAGCTCAAACCCCACCCTGGATGCTAGAGGCAGGGCCTGATCCCTGGGCAATGGCAGCAGGGAGAGGAGCAGCAGAAGTAGCAGCAGCAGCAGCAGCAGCAGAAGCCAGTTGAGGCCCAAAAGCATCAGTGTACCATGGAGGAGCTGGGGTGGCGTCAGCTGCCAAGTCCATCAGCACCTGCAGGATGTGGAGGGAAGTGTGGCTTTCAACTGAAAGCCACGCGCATGTTGGGGGAAATGATTGCGCTCGATGGTCAGCCCTTCTTGATGGTTGGGGACATGGGGTTTAGGTGCCTGATTGGCTTCCTGGCCCCCCCAGTTTAAGCTGCCCTCGCGCAGCACCCTGAATCAGGCTGCCACCGATGCCTGGCAGCCTGCAATGCCTGGTCAAGTAGGGGTGCCAGCCACCAAGCCCTGCCCGGGCTTCTGCCATTGCTCTGCCAATGTCTAGCAGCCTGCAACACCAGGCCAAGTAGGAGTGCCAGCCACCAAGCCCTGGCCAGCCAATGTCTGCCACCGCTGAATGACACCTCTGCTGTGCCATGGAAAATGCAAATTAGAATCTCAGATCAGAATTTATTCCTTGAACAGCTAGAAAATTAACATTCAAGCTGAATCAGGAAGTGTATAGAAATCTGAAAAATGAGAATTTATTAAAGCAGGAAGCCATTTTAATGATAAGTCTGAAAAGACCTGCTTAATCAAATGTTACACAGAGACTAGCCACAATGATCCCGTAGCCTGAATGCATTATAAATCTTCACCTGCTTTAAGAAAAATTATATAGGATCAATTGGATGAAATGCAATCCAAAGTCTGCTACTGTGCCCCGGTCATCCAATGTCTGCTGCTGCTGTCAATGCTGCCTCTGCTGTGCCATGGGTTCTGTGCCTGGGCAATCCAATGTCTGCTGATGCTGTCAATGCTGCCTCTGCTCTGCAATGGGTTCTGTGCCTGGGCAATCCAATGAGATTGAAAGTTGGATTTGAGGGGACTGCTGCAAAGTCCCAGAAGAGGGGGCCTGTGACCTTGCAGCCAGCACTGTGGATGCCACAGACTGCTGCCCCTCCCCCATAGGGGTGCTGTAAAGGATCCCTGTTGTAAGCCAACTGCAGACTGAGAGTCCTGATTAACTTGGCCCCCCTCCATAGAGACATCCCCTCACAGGGGGGCTGCACCTCCCTGCCATCCCAGGAGTGGCACTGAAAGGTGTGAGGATCCCCATGGGGGAGAGCAGAGACACCATCTTTACTTTGTCTGGAAGCCTCGGTCTCTACTCCACTGGCAGTCTCAGCTTGACTCACTCTGCCTCTCAGAAGGAGGGGCCTGCTGACTATTGACCCCTCTCCTCACCCCTGGGTTGAGCCTGAGGGCAGGGCAGGAGATGGAGTATGTACCGCCCATGGAGGCTGTCCTTGAAAGACAGCAACCCAAATCTGCAGGTCCCTAACCACCCCCAATAGCTCATCTTGACCCCCATCATATGCCCCATGGACACCTGCTTTTTTCTATTTCTTGGCATCCCACTAAATTAGGCCAAAGAAGCTGAGGCAGAGCAGTAGAGTAATGCTTCTTCTCTTTGCCTAGTTACCCTAGCAGCCCAGTACAAGTTCCGTAGAGTCAATTTAAAACACCCAGGTACTTCTCGTTACATGTGAGCGCTGATGGAGCCAAGGCATGGGAAAACCAAGTCCGCTCAGGTAGGCTTGGAAATTCCTGGCAGAAAGCCTTCCTTTGCTACTGTCCCAGTGGGCGGGGGGAACCCCTTTCCACACGAGGATGGATTGACCTTGTTAAAGCAGATCAATTTCTTATTGATTTAAAGTTTAGGTTTACCTTTTAACTAATAAACAACATTCCTTAAATAGGTCTGAACTGTGAAGTTTGGTTCCAGGCCTCCCAGGGTTTGGGGTTTGAGATCTTAGTTTTGATTTTAGCATCATCTCTAGTATTTTTAAATTCAATATTTTGTTTATAACCCTCTCATCCATCTGTATTAGCATCTGGCTTTATTTCTGAGCAGCAAAATGTATTGAAAAATGTTTCTTTTTGAGGGAAGGAAAGAAGCATAGTAGGGCATTAAAATTTCCCCTTTTTGACTAAATTTATGAATTCACCTTTACCGGGAGTTTCACAAGTCAGTCTCTGAGCTCACAAATGAAAAACCTAGCATTTAGTCTGTTTTCATATTCGATTTCTGGAACTTAGTGTCAAATTTGTATTGACTTTGTTAGTTCTATTTTCTAGTAAATCAATAAAAATCAGAGTTGCATCATTACAATAAAGGAGATCTGATTACAGCTGAACCCGAATGTTCCTTAGTACAAAGATATTTTCAGGGAACAAAATTCCTTCTGTTACTGAGTGAAAAAGTTCCTCTGATAATATACATATCCTAATGGCTATATTCATGATGGTCACAGGCCTTGCACACACACAAGAAAAAGCACATGATTAAAGAACCACCTGGGTAGGTAAAAGCCACTGACTCCATCACAGAGAATTTACTCCTTTAAGCAGAAGTTCAGCCATGCAGCACAAGTAGAGAAAAGGAGGCTGTGAAGTGAAATGAAGAATCAGATAGCACCCTCCCTAGGCGAACCCATTTCTTTATCCATTATCAGCTCCAAAGGGATTTTTCTATTTGTGTGATGTTTATTGCAGCTATGTTTTTAAGTCTCCATTTTACTACTGTGATTCTTACTCTTACTGTTAGGTTCACAGTAGCGTCCCTCAGACTTTTCATTAACACAAAAGGCTGATTATAGGCGAAAGGATTACTTATTTTTATTTATTTATTTATTTATTTTATTTAATAGATTTCTATACCGCCCCATCCTGCACAGCAGCTCGGGGCGGTTAACAACAATAAAACAATTTAAAACGCTTTTTAAAATACAAATATAAAACATATTAATAAGACAAGGTGGTATAAATAAATATATAGG
>QEPC01002151.1:1128267-1151309 GCA_003113815.1 Sphenodon punctatus | reverse complement strand
CCAGCCGCTGTCCTCGGGGCTTTGTAGCCCCCGCTACTTCCGGGTGGGGGGGGAGGGGACAGGACAGCCCACGTGGCTGCCCTCTGCGTTCCCCCCCCTGCCCCCAACTCACAGCTGATGTCTTCTTGTCCCCGCAGGTATCCTGCGGGGACGAAGCAGCGGCGACGGCAGCCCCAGCGGCGAGCAGCAGGCAGATGGCACCAGGAACAGCGGCGGCGGCGTGGAGGCAAGCCCCCCCCCGCACCAGCAGCGAGCAGGTGAGTCCGATGGCGTGGGTCCCTGCAAGTAGGCTCTGCGGCTCCAGCCGCTGTCCTCGGGGCTTTGTAGCCCCCGCTACTTCCGGGTGGGGGGGGAGGGGACAGGACAGCCCACGTGGCAAAGAATTTGCTGATTTCATGACATAGGTATCTGTGTATTGCTGCCACGTGTGTTGGTCGCCATGTCAGCCACTTTCTGAAAGGCATCCAAAAAGGCAGCAGCTGCTACTACTGTCGTCCGAAGTTGAGACTGCAGCTTCCCTGCTTTATTTATGAAATCTTCCCAAATGGGGTAACTTCCCTCCCCGGGAAGGTGCGTCACGAGCGCAGAGCGAATGTTGCCGAATGTTTGGACTAAAATTAGCACTGAACTTTTACATGGCGAGTATAATTTTGTAAACCTGGACATTATCCAATTTTCAGCTAGGAAAAAATATGTAGAATTGGAAGCGGAAGGGAAGTGTGTGTGTGGGACTGGATGCAAAAATGAGAGAACAATTGTACTCTGCAGTGGTCATACTTCATCTGAAGTACTCTGTCCAGTTCTCAGCGCTGCTCTTTAAGAAGGATATTAACAAATTGGAAGAGGTTCAGAGTGTGACTTGCCCAAGGCCACCCAGTGAGTTCATGGCTAGGGCAGGATTTTGAACCCTGACTACCCAGGTCCAAGTCCAGCACCATTATCTGCGCTCACCACACTGGCTTTCATAACACTGGTCTTCAAATATGTGAAGGGCTGTTACACAGAAGATAGCAAAGGGTCATTTTAGACATGATGGGCCTTTTGGCCCACCAAACTGAACCTTGGACCGGGATCTGTCTCGGATCCAGGTCCGTGATCATACTGACCATCCTTTAGACGTGCCAGCCTGATCGCAGAGGGGAGTCAGGGAGGGGGCGGGGCTGCACGACGTGTGGTCACTCAGCCATGCCCCCCCACACTTCCATGGCTGGCCACCCGCCCTCGGGGAGACAGGCGGGCACAGCGGCCAATCAGGCCGCTTCACCTGATCCTGTCCTATGGTTGGGACCTGATTCCGGGATGGGGATGCGTAACAGTTGTTACCCGCAGCCATTCCCAGCCCCGTCCCGGATCGTGGCCAACCTAACCATGGTTCTGGAGGTGAGGCTGGCCTCACTTCTAGAACCGTGGTTAGCTTTGAACCCTGCCAGGAATTCACCATGGTGAACATCTGGCGGGGCTCAAACAGACATGCACGGGATCATAGTCACCACCCTGAATCCACTGTGATTCAGGGTGGTTGACTGTGATCTCGTAACTTCTGAAATTACCCAAAGACTTGTACTCTGTTGCCCCTAAGGGCAAGACTAGAAAAGGGTGGGGGAGGGGAAATCAGTACTTCATTATTGCTCCTCCAAAATAGCATAAGAACTCCTGGATAGCAACATATTAGGGAGAATACCATATTTGTGATCTTACAAACAATAAAACCAAGAGGTATTTTATAGTCATACACTTAATTAGCTGGGGAACAAGTTAACAAACCTCCCTTTTAACCTGCATGGTTAACACTTCCCTTTTGCTTCTCTAGCAGATTATATACCATGGGTTTTTTTTCTTATTTTAAAACATTTTTTGATTAGCCAGCAATAAAAAATAAAATGGAATGGGAATAAAAGGAAGAGGAATACTCCAGAACATTTGAGTAATGAGTCTTCTGTAGTGATTGTAGTCTCCTGCCTCACTCATATTCTTCCTCTGTCCATATCTGCTTGTTCCTTTTCTCCATTGCTATCAGGTTTGTACTCAATTAAGTGTATTCCCCATTTTATTTCCTAAACCTTTCTCTTAATTAATCCCTACTCATCACTGCTTTCCTGCTCTTCTTCCCTTCCCTTTCCTTGTTCTCTTTCCTATTATGTCCTATTCCTTTCTTTCCTGCTTTTCTATGTTTGCCTCTTCCCCTCACCATTACCTCTTTAGCTAACCTGATATATGTTGTCAATGGTCTGACAAGGCCTCAGTAACAGATATCAATGATAAGACCACCTGTCCTCCAACCAGTGGAAAAAAAGCTGTACTTTACAGCTGTGTCCATGGCGATGCATAGCTTCTCCTACAATTATATCAAAGCAATGGCTCAATACAAGTTTTGTGATGGGTTTATCTACTCAGTTGCTAGCACCACTCCCTGAAATACCACTACACAGCCAATTTTTTGCTTGTCTGCATCCAGGCTGGGTTTGGGATGGATTCCCCAGCAACAAATACATATAATCTTCTCTCTTCTGCAGGCTCTTCCTCCAGCTGTCACCCAAAGTTTCTGCTTTGGCAGAAACATTTCCCACTAATTCCACCCCAAATTACTCCACACATTCAAGTCAACTTTCTTATACATATCCCTAGCTACATGGATAATTTCACATAGTTTATATGTTCTTAACCCTGGCATTGGAGGATGACAGAGAAGGAGAAGAAGAAATATCAGGCTAGACCATATTGAAATACTCCACTTGACTGAGAGAAATTAGATATGTAGTACAGGCATTTCTTATGTCATGGTAAGATTAACATCAAAAGTGGCCTCTGTTAACAAGAAATTGCAATAGATACACATTTTCAAAATTATTCAAATTTTGGATGTTTATAAAACATTTCTGTCAAAAATCTATTTTGCAATGAAATACGAGTTTCACTAGATTACTCTACCTATGTAGACTAAAGATTTCTTATCTTTAATGGGTCCTTTTAAATGGACAGCACCCACAAATCTGCTCCACCTCAGCCAGGCATCCTGTCCGTGGAGGGCCACCAGATGTGCAGGCAGAGCAGAGGCAGAGCAGGCAGCACCTGCTTCACTCCAACCCCACTTGTGATGCTCTGGAACAATCTGGAGCACCGCCAGTGGAGCGGGCCACCCAAACCTGGGGCACAGCCAGAGACGAATTTGTAATCCATCTACTCAGCAGACAGCCATGACAGCTCTGCTCTCAGCTAGGGGTTGCCCCAGGCAACACCATAGAGCTGCAGGTTGAAGCTTAGAGCATTGGGTGATCTGTCTGCAGCTCTATGATATGGCGGAGAGGGGCGCTATGTGGGTATTTCATGGCAGGTACCAGCTCTATGTATAGCCAGTGCTAGGGGTGTGTGTAAAAGGAGGTCTTCCCAGGACCACACAGGGTGCTGGGGTGCAAATAGAGGAATTAGCAAACACCGCTACTGTGCCTATTCAGCCCTCAGCTGGGCTGAATTCCCCCCTAAGAAGCTCTCTTTATTATATATTCATACCATTTCTTAATATCCCTGGGCTGCCGGCTCATCCGCCTCCACCCTACAGGCCCAGAACAGTCTCCCAAGAAGCACTAAGCACAGACTGCTAGGTGCCCAGCCAGCCCAGCTCTATGGTGAATGGTGCCCCGGGTGGGTTGGAGCTGCACCCATTATAGGCTGTGGCACATGTCGCCACATCCCCTGTTTGTGACCTGCCTACCGGCCAGCGGGCCCCAGGTCACATCTGCCCCCCCCAGCTGGCGGGACCAGCTCCCACAGTGCAACAGGGGTGGGGCAGCAGTGGGCACCCCATTGCGGTCCCTGCACGGGGCCTGGTGCATGGTCCAGCCTGCGCCTGGGTGTGTGCGGCCTGCAGCTGCATTCCTACTGTCATCACCTCCCACCTCTCTGTGTTTTGTCTGCCTGTTGTCCTCACCACTCTGAGCTGTGTGTAGATGTCCTGTATGTGTGCTCGGTGCCAGCAGCTGTGCTGGGTCCGCACTCCACACCTCGTTCATTAGCTGGGCAATGTTGCGGCTTGTGACCTTATCACTTAGCCATGGAGCTCCCCTGCTTCCCCTCCAGTCCCTTCAGGGATTGTGGGCCCCCTCTTGCCTTACATTTAGTATCAGGTGCTTGCTGGACCATGGCTAGCAGGGCTTCTCGGTGCTTGCGGGCCCCTCCACCCTCGGTGCTCCCCATAGCTGAACCTTCCACGAGACCATGACTCTATGTGACCTGTGGCATTCCTCGTTCATGCAATTGCTCCTGAGCTGCCCGGGAAGCCTCACTGGTGCCTGTGCGAGTCTGAGCTCTGGGCTGCATTACTTTGGCTATGAGGTGAGCGCCTGCGATTGCCGGCTGCATGCGGAGACACTGGGTCTGCGTCTCTTTCCTGATGGGCGCATCCCGCAGATGAGGTGTGCGCATGTGGGGTGGTCATTGGCGGAGACCATGTCTGCCCTCTCTGTGTGCAGCCTGGCTGCCTACATGGCCTGTCTGACGAAGGGGGGCCCTGCCCTGGCCGTGTCCTTCTTTGGCTGTGTTCACGGGGCCCGTGGGTACCAGCGGTCCCGTGGGGCGGTCTATCACTGGATGTTGGAGCTCAGTCACCTTCTGTGGCCCCCAGCTGCTGACTATGGCTTGTCGGAGCCCACAGGGGTGGAGCTGGTGGTGCTGGCTGGTGTGTGGTCCTGTTCCGATGTCTAGGTGGGGCTCGCTGTGCAGTATCCCTTCGAGGCGTGCTACCTGGTCGCCCACCACATAGCAGCACTGGGATACCATCGGGGCATGCTTCAGAGGCCCCACTTTGTGCACCTGGTGGGACACCCGGCCCTGGGCCCCTTCGTGGCCCCCTGCAGCTGGCTGTGAGGCCCCCTGTGCCTTCCAGGCCCAGGTTGCTGGCCCCGCTGTGAGCTCCCGCCTCCGCCGTGATGCTGTTGGTCGCTGACCACTCCCTCCATGATGTCCTTTCTGCTGTTCTGCCTGCTTCCTGGGGTTCCACTGCCCCTGCCTGTGGCTCTGGGCCCCTTCCACTGGCCCCCCATCTGCCTCTGCAACTGGTGTTCCCCTCCTTGGCTCCCTTCTCCAGTGGCTGTGTCCTGATTTCTGAGCCGACACCCAGCACCCCGGGGTGCTGCTGACCTTCCTAGTCTGTCTGCGATCCCTCCTGTGCCTGTGGCCCCCCTTGGGTGACTTTGTGACTGCGGGGTTCTGGGGCCCCCAGACTGCACCTCCCAGCATCCTCCCGGGGTGCGTGTGTGTTTTTGGACTGGTTGCACGGCTGCAGCTCTCCTCTGTCCCATCCATCATACCCTTGCCGGTGCTTGGGATGCCTGTCTGCCTCCTGGACCATTCCCGGGCTGCTCCCTGTTCTGTGTGGCCTCCCCCTGTGCCTGTGCTCTGCCCATGTGGGGTCCCCCCATTCCAGGACTGGCTGTGTAGCTGTGGGGGTGCCTGTGCAGGCTGTGCTGTTGTGGGGGTTCTGGATGCCATAGCCCATGTCCGGCCCTGCCCCTGGGATGGTTCTCCCCCTGATTCCTGTCCCTGCCCCCCTCCCTCCCCCCTGTGCCCTTTGTGCTATGTGTGGTGTCTGTCCCACTGTGACCCCCCTTCCCTTCCTTTCCCTTATGGGTGTGTATGGGCCCGGGTATGTGTTTGTGCTGTGTGTTCCACTATGATCTCTTTGTCTCTGTGCCTGCTGCATGTGCTGCCTCTGCGGCTCTTCTCCCTTCTCCTCATCCCTTCCCGTTTCCCTTGTGTGGGCATTCTCTGTAGTTGCTTTTGGCTTCCTTTGCCCTCAGCCGGCCATGTCTGCCTCCCACCCCTCCCCGGTGCCTTCTGGGTGTTTTGACCATGGCCGGGAACCAGTGTCACATCTGTTGCACTGCCCTGGGCTGTGGTCTGTCCGTCCGATTCCCTGCCATGGTCCTGGTCCCGTCATGTCTGTTCGGGGCCTCCCTGAACCATGGGGGGTGGTTGGGTGGTTCGCCACCACTGGGAATCCACTGTGGTGAATCAGGACCACGTAACATCTGAAATCACCCAAAGTATACAGATTCCAAACCTAAACTAGAACTGGGTCAAGATGCTGAAGCAGGGTCAGATTGAAGGGGGTGGGGTAGAAAAACTGTGCAGGTTCCCCACACTAAACTGTACTTTGGAGGTCCTCACTCAGGTCACTTGTATACCAACTGTGCCAGAGATCAGCAGCCTCTTTCCTGACCTAACACCAAACACAGACACCTGACACTGAGAGATGGCCTTAATGCAGTCAAAGTTCTGGCAGGTAGACTTATAGACGTGAGTACTATGGAGACTTTTTAGAACTGGGCCAGTGCAGATGTGATCTTGCATGGCTTTCAATTTACTGGGGAAATAACAACAAATCCCTTCACCAGAGTTTGGCAGAAAGATACAGTTATCAATGTCTGGTTTTTTTATACAATATGGCATCACCTGAGATTCAGCGAGTTATCAAAGCCAATAGTCCAAGTTCAAAGAAGTTAAGACTCAGGGTGTGCATGTCTCGTTATATCAATAATTAGGGATGGGTGAATGCGGTTTGGATGTTCAAAGTTCGAACCGAACTCGGTCTGTTCGGACGTCCGAACCGAATGTCTGAACTGAGCTCTTGAACGACCCAACAGTTCAGTTGTGTTCGGATAAGTTCAGGGGTGGGAAAACATCTTTTCAGGGCCAAAAGTTCGGTTTCATTTCTGTTTCGGTATCGATAGCGCTATTTTTGAATATTCGGCCAAGTTCGGCCAAACCGAATTCAACTGAACCGAACCATCGAACCCGAACTCGGGTTTCGAAATGAACGTATGAACGTACGAACATCTGAACCGCATTCTGTTCGCCCATTCCCATGAATAATGAAAACAAAATTTGTCGTTTTCATTATCGTTATTGCAATAACAAAAATGACAAAAATAATAATATAATCAATAACGATAATGAAAGTCGTTATTAGTTTTCTTATTGCCTAGCAGCCTGGCAGGTATTTTTTTGGAGGGAAATGTGGTGAGGGGAGGAGGGAGCAGACATCTCGGAGTCAGAAATAACACTGAACTCTTGAACTGGGTCTGTGATGGTAGGGAAAGGACCTGATGGATGTAATTGTTGGCCAATGAGCAGCACAAACAGGTCACAGGCAGTTGAATGGCACCCTGTGATTGCTCAATGTGTCCTGCCTCCCAGAACCAATCAGGGGAGCTCTGGGGGAGGGCACTGCAACCCTTTATACTGCAGGGCTGTACTGCTTGACTCTGGTTCTGTCTTAGCTATTGCTCTGTCAGGGTGCGTTTGCAGAATCTGCTGATGCTTGCACTAAAAATCATCCCATATATATCCCAACCACCTTACCTTTCCAATCCTTATTCCTTACTCTTACATTTTACCTTTTTCTTCACCTGCCTGTCTCCTCCTGTACACACACATATAGAGAGAGAGATAGGTAGCAGAGTTTAGATATATATATTAGATGATAGATATAGGATAGAGATAGATTAGAGATGGTGCATATACCTCAGAGCTTTCCTTTTCCCTTCCCCTGTTTGTCTCCCCCTGTCCATATATTATATAGATATAGATATTAGTTGTATATATATAGATTAGATATTTAGATACTAGGCTGTTTTATTATATATATTAAGATTCTAGGATAAGAATATTTTGTATTATACATAGGTTAGGTTTAATTTAGAATATATATATATATATATATATATATATATATATATATATATATATATATATAAAAAACCTAGATATTGTGTGTATATCAATTCCAATACCAAAAACAAAATCCTAATCTGAAATCGGTACTGATAACATAACAAAAAACAACATTTAGTTATTAACAAAAACAAAAATGACATGTTTTAATAATGAAAATGATAACAAAAAATGACATGTGGCCCTGGTGCAAACCCCTAGCCAGTGCAGTACATGTGGGACTGCACATGGGGAACATGGGGCTGGTCACCCCCGGAGCTGTTCCAGAGGTGGCCAGTCTCATGTCAGTCATCAATATGTTGATGACACCCAAATATACCTCTCTTTTTCAATATACCCAGGCCCGGCTTACTTGGTGTTTGGCGGCTACTGGGGACTGGATGAGGGCTAATCGACTTAGGCTGAATCCTGACAAGATGGAGGTGATGTTACTGGGTAAGGCGATGGAGTTGGCAGCCCCCATTATTGATGGTGGTCTGCCCTCCATTGACCTCCTAGGTACGGAGTCTGGGGTGCTCCTTGATGCTCAGTTCTGCCTGGCTCTCCAGGTGGAGGCTGTGTCAAGGAGTGATTTCTGCCAATTACATCTTGTGCGATGGCTTTGGCATTTGTTTCAGACACTGACCTGGCCACTGTCATCCATGCTTTCATCACCTCTAGACTAGACTACTGTAACGTACCCTACATGGGGCTACCCATGGTGACGTCTCAGAAACTGCAGCTGGTGAAGAATGTGGCAGCTCATCTCTTAGTGGGACTGGGCCACTGGGAGTACATTACACCAGTGCTCCGTTCTCTGTTCTGGTTGCTGGTGGTTTTCTGAGCCTGATTCTTGGCCTATAAAGCCCTAAATGGCCTGGGCCCTACCTATCTATGAGATCACTTCACTCCCTGAGTCCTGGATTGGCCCCTGTGGTCATCTGGGGTGCCCTGCTCAAGGTCCCCCAGTTTTTCGGGGAGCCACATAGGATTAGGGAATTCCCAGTGACCATGCCATGACTGTGGAACTCCCTTCCCGTAGAGGCCCGCCTGGCCCCAGATCTTCCCTCCTTTCAGAGAAGTTGTAAGATCTGGCTGTTCCACCAGGCATTTGGCGGGGGAGATGGGAATGGCCCATGACTTTCTGCAGCTTTTCCATCAGCATTCCATAAATTCTGCCTGCATTCCGCTACATTGGAAACTGTCAGAACAAACATTGTTCACTACTTCACAGTGCTGATGGAAATTGCAGAAGACTGAAACTGTCAGAACAAACATTGTTCCTCTATTTTCACAGCCGGTGAAAGTATCAGAATGAAAGTAGCAGAACAGCAGAAGTAGCGGAATGAAAGTAGCAGAATGAATGTCTCTATCGTACCATGTTGTTCACTGCAGAAGAGCTTTTTCCACTGTGCACAATATATTTGCCTTTATATAGTTCTGTTTCTTCTTTAAGCCTTGTTTGCTGCAAAACGTAAAGGGCTAGCTAGTTCTAATAAATAAGTCTCTAAATTGTGTCTCCCATCATAGATTTATAAAAAGTAAAAATAAAAACAGAAACATTAATTTAAAATAGAAGCTAGCATTTACTTTGCTTAGCAGGGTACTGAGGCTTTCTCCTAATTACAGTAAAATAAGAAAGATTTCTTTTTAAAGTTAAGTCATGGTTGAGAAACTTTAGACTTGGGGGACAAATGCAGCCTGTGGATATTTTAGTTTTTATGTAGCCCCTTCCCAATTCCTTGGATCCAGTTCCTACCCCCAAGCACTGAGAAACTGAGCTCAGGGTAAGGTCAGCCAAGTTTCCGTAATGCCCATGAGATATTTGGTGGCACAATCCAAGACTAATTCCTGGATAGTTGTTGCTTTATTAGCCACCAATCTCACATTCAACAGCAGCAGCGAAGGGTCGGAGGTCCTCTCATCTCGATTCCCCTGTCCAGCCACTAAGGGGTGAGTGAGTGAGTGGGACCTGCAACAGGCATCTATCCCGCTTCACTGGTCATACACCACCCCATTTGGACCCATATCTCCCCCATCCCATCACAGCCCCAATGGCTACACCACCACCCGGCATGGCCCCCCCAGCCCCGGCCCCCCTCCGGCCATTCCGCCCTGGCAGCAGGGAAGACCACCACCCCACACACACCTCCCTCATACCCCCTACTCCCCTCTGACACAAAGGGGCAACCCCCCTTCCCCAAGGACTGCACCTCTCCCTCACACCAAGGGGGTCAGTCCTTCCCCCCAACCCAGTCCCCCTGCCCCTCCCCCATATAAAGCAAACATTCCATCCCACCTACCCCCACATCCCAATCCCAAAATACAAATACCCCCACCCTAGCCCACTCGGACCCCCGCTAAGGGCCATGTCTAAGGACCCTTTGGCGGCTTTTGGCCCTGCTGGACCGGATGTCCATCCCCGAGCACCTGCACCGCCCCCTCCTCCAACAGGGGGAGGGCGTCGATGTTACCTGGGGCCAGGCAGCTCAGGTCTTGTCGTGGGGCTGGATCCTGTCCCCACAGCGACGGCAATGGCAGCGGCAATGGCAGCGGCGGAAGCGGCGGCAGATCAGGCCCTGGGGGGATGGGCGTCCACAGCTTGCATCCCTTAGATAGTTACCTGGGGAATAAACAGGTGCACCCAATGAGTAGAAGTCTTCCCCCACTCTTCTGTGGGAGAGACAGACAGGCCCCAGCCCCAGGCAGCTTGCAGCCCTTAGATAGTTACCTGGGGAATAAACAGGTGCACTCAGTGAGTGGAAGCTTTCCCCCACCCCTCTGTGGGACAGACAGACAGACAGCCAAACCCCTTCAGGGTTTATTTTACAATAAAATATAAAATCTATAAAACAACTCAGGCAGAGCCAAACCCCTTGCCCCATACTAGCCCCCACCCCTCATCCGTCTCCCTCACCAAAAGACTGGTGAAACAGTCAGGTCTTACATTGTCTTTGGAAAGAGGGGAGATCTGGGGCTAGGTGGACCTCAATTGGGAGGGAGTTCCACAGCCATGGTGCGGTGACTGAGAACACCCCCTTATCGTCGCCACCCAGGCTACCCAGGGAACTCCGAGGGAGGTGTCCCCAGCCAACCACAGGGGTCCAGAACTCAGTGGGAATCACTTCTATTCCCTTGCACAGTAATTAAGGCTGACTGATATGCAGATTCATCCCATCACACAATAACAGAAATGTACAAGATAGATTTAACTCAATTTTCAAACCTCTCTTTTCTGGCTTAACTTTTTGCACTTCACATGCATTACACTTGGTGCATCTTGTAACATAAAACGCACACACATTCACCAGTAAGATGGATTAAGTTCTTTTTGCCATGCTAAACATTTTATGTGAATGTGTCCTAAGTGTTTTCATCACCAGATCCCAAATTATAATTTTGATTCTCAGTTAGAACCATGCACAATAATACCTACTAGTTTCACTTGTAGGGAAAGCACAGACTTTTTAGTAAAATTTTGTTTAAGGAATCATGTTTTACACCAGAGAAAACTTAACCTCTTACCTATCCTTCGGTCTTATGATTAATTGTATGAATTTTGTCTAATTTTGCATATAATGCTTTGGGGTCATCTTCATCAGTAAGAAAAATGCTTCTTCAAACACTGTCTTAAGTGGAAGTCTGGCATTTGTTAAAACAAGTAGTTACAGAAAATAGAGTCATTAATCAATATTTCTAGTTGTACGTCAAGTCTTAGCATTCAGCTAGTCTGGCTGTAATCCCATGAAATGCAAGAAAATGACTAAACACTGATGTATAATTTATTATAACAACTTTGGTTTTCTTTCTTCAGGTTAGTCATAAAATCATAATTAGTCATATAATCATAAATAATAGCAAGTCTATAATCATAATAGCATGTCCATACCAGCCAGTTATCGGCCTGTCTCTAATCTTCCCTTTTTAGGGAAGGTTATTGAACAGGTGGTTTCCCAACAGCTCCAGGATCATCTTAATGTCCTGGGAATGGCACGGAGACTGCGTTTATGGCCTTGGTCAATGACCTAATTTATTTATTTAGTTTACAGAATTTTTACTCTGCCTCTCCTGCACATGCAGCTCGAGGTGTCTTACAAACATAGTTTTAAAAATCACTAAAACCATAAATAACAGACAAAATCCATAAAACAATTCAAGTCAAAAAATGGGGGTAGCATAAAACCCTACTTCACACCCCAACCACCCTATCCATCTCCCTCACCAAAGGCCTGGCAGAACAGCAAGGCCTTGCACTGACGTCAAAATAAGGTGAGGGCTGGGGCCACCTGGGCCTCTGCCAGAAGGGAGTTCCACAGCCTAGGCGCCACTACCAGGAACGCTGTCTCCATCGTGGACCCCCGGACTACAAGGAGGACCTCAAGAAGGGCACTCCTGGAAGACCACGGGGGTCAATCAAGGACATTGAGAGTGAGGTGATCCCGCAGATAGGTGGGTGGGGCCTAGACTGCATAGGGCTTTATAGGTAAGTACCTTGAATCAGGCCCGGAAGACTAGGCAACCAGTGGAGAGTACAAAGCACTGGTGTAATGTGCTCTCAGTGACCCATCCCTGTGAGGAGGTGGGCCGCAGCATTCTACACTAGGTGCAGTATCCAGATTGTCACCAAGGTTAGCTCCATGTAGGGTGCATTACAATAGTCCAGTCTTGAGGTGATGAAGGCATGGATGATGGTAGCTAGATCAATGTCTGATACACACAGCCAAAGCCGCCACACCAAATGTAACTTGCCTTGAGATTGACAAGGGGAACTCTACCCAATTGATCTTGTTAGATCTTTTGGCAACCTTTGACACAGTCAGACATGAAATGTTGACATGACTGTGGAACCTGACGGGGGTACACAGGACTGCTTTTGAGTAGTTTAGTTCCTTCCTGTCAGAGAGGTCTCAGAAAGTACAGATGGGCAATTGCTCATCATCCTTTTGGGACCACCCCTGTGGAGTCCCACAGGGTTTTATTCTGTCTCCTCTCTAGTTCAACGTGCAAATGAGGCTTCTGGGTTAGGTCATTTGGAGGTTTGTGATAAAGTGTCATCAGCCCTACTACTCATTTTCAACCAATCCAGGTACTGTAGTCTCAATGCTCACCCAATTACTAGTTGCTGTTAAGGACTGGATGAGGATGAGCTGACTGAAGCTGAATCCAGACAAGACTGAAATGATGATGTATGGCTGGTCTTGTTACCTGGAGGGGATTGGGACTCCTGCTACTGATGGAGTCCGGCCCCCTCTGGTCAATCAGGTTTGCAGTAGGGATGAAACCAAGTCTTGGGAAAACTTTGGAATTTGCCAAATATTAAGTTATTTGGTTCAGAAAGGCTGATTTTGTTTTGTAATCTGGTGATGTGCTGGATTTATGCTGATGTATGTACGTATGTATGTTTGGCAATGATGTTACATCACGCCTAATAAAGTTTTTGATTTGATTTGAAAGGCTGAATTCTGAAGTCCCAAGGAACAAGGCTGTCATTTGGCAAACTTCTGAAAACTTATGAAACTTCAGAAACCTCTGCGTGCATGGGGGGTTGGTAGACAGTTGAGCTTCCCTTCTTCTGGAAATGAAACTTAGTGCCATATTTGGTAGGAGGAGGGCATTGGGGGAGGGGGGGACAATTGAGTGATAGTAAGCCAGATGGCAAGTTTTGATTGGCTAGCCAAGTCAGATGATCAGCTTTTGAACTAGCTGGCAGGACAAAATAAAAATATCTGCATTGCAGCCATTTTATCCATACTCTTTGGTGAAGTTGACTGCACAGTATGCTACAGTGCTGCTGGATCTGTAAGTAATCAACTGGTGGGTGGAAAGGGGTGCCTGTCCTGGCATGTTATGGTATGGTTCAGCCTGTCCTGTCCATAGGGCCAATGCTAGGGGATGGGAGTTATGTTACTCTTTACCATGCCATGCAGTTTTAAAAATAATAATAATTGGGTGTCACATTGCTGCCTGCTGCTTAGTTGGCACTTAGCACCATGAGGAGGGATCTCTCTGCCTGGCTCCATTTCCCAAGTTTGCTTGATCTGTTCAAGTTACCATTGCCACAATGCCATGCCAAGGAAGAGGGTGCCCCTGGAGGGGGAGGGGTTTGAATATCTCGTTTTTTAATTTTGTGACTGCTGCTGGTGCCTTTGCTTGCTTGCTTGCTTTTTTTGGGTAGTTGCAGACTGTTTTGTGGGGTTTGTTGTATTGTTCTTGAGTGAATGTCCCTTGCTAGCCTGCATTTTTGTGCACTGCTTGGTTGGCATAATGATAAAAGGATGCACTCACTGGTGATGGTGGGCCATGCTGTGAGTACACTACAGTTGGTTTTATGTTTTGAGGGGGGGAGGATTTCTGCATGCAGTTGCACTTTTGGAGGGTTGTCTTCTGGAGTGATTGTCCCACTCTTGTTAGCCTGCTTTTTTGGCTAGTGCTTTGGCTGTGGTTTCAAGAATTTTGCAACAACTTTATGAAGTTTCCAAAGTTTCCAAAGTTTTCTGACGTTCTGTGCTTTGGCCTCTGAAGTCTGAAGCATCGGCAAGAACACCAAATTGTCTCCGAGTACTTGGACCGACTATTCAGAACTTCGAAAATCAGTCTGAATACCCAGAAGTACTATTTGGTTCAGCCCGAGTTTTCAGCCTTGGAGTGTTTGGAGTACCTGGATTGTCAGGTTGCAGCTGTGGCCAGAAGCACTTTTGACCACCTCCATCTGGTGAGGAGACTGCAATTTTTTCTTTCTGATTTGAATCTGGTCACTGTCCTCCATGCTTTCATCACCTTCAGGCTAGATGATTGCAATGAGTTCTATGTGGGGCTGTCCTTGATGACTGTTCGGAAGCTGCAGCTGGTGCAGAATGTGGTGGCTCACCTTCTTTTGGGACAGGGCACCAGAACTACATTAAACTGGTGATCCAAAGTCTGCACTGGCTTCCTATAGCTTTCAGGCACAATTCAAGGTGATGGTTTTGAACTTTAAAGCCATAAATGGTCTGGGTCTGGGGCCCCCATTATATGAAAGACGACCTGTCCTTCCATGCCCACTTGCGGCCTCTGCAATTGGTTGGGAGCACTTCCCTGTGGGTTCCGTCTGTTAGCCTTGTTCATACAACAGGAGGTCGCAGGGAGGTATTCTCAGTTGCTGTCCGATTGCTTTGGAACTTCCCCTCCCTAGAGATTCATTTGAGCCTAGGCCTGGGCATCTTCTGGAGGTGGTGTAAGATTCTTCTGTTCGAAAAGCATTTGGTGGGCATGGATATGGGATTATGGTGTATTGGGGAATTGGGTTGTGGGGGGTTTGGATATGGGGAGTGGGGAGGTGGTAGTGGAGGCTGTGAGAGGTTTGGGGAGTTCTTAGGTTTGTTTTTTTATTTTATCATTTTTATGAATTGTGAGCCACCTTGAGCCTCTGGGAAAGGGTGGCATAGAAATGTAAATAAATAAATAAATAAATACTCCAATTTCTCTTTTCTCTTGCCGTGTTTGTGTTAGATCTTTCACCTTTATTGCAGGTTTGTCTGTGTAATTTTAATCATTAGCAGATACACATGCCATAAATTCAGGATTTGTTGTTTTAGAAACTCTTAAAAATTCAATTCTGTATGTTTAGGGATTGGGAGACAAGATCTAACAGATAAGATAGGTAGTTATGTTTCCTCATTATCTGGGCTGCATCTGTCCAGGGATAGTATCATTTCTCTATCCACCTAGGCCTGTGATTTGGACACCTTTCTCTCACTTTTAGGTCAGTGAGTGTGTCCTGGATTCTTTTATGACACACAGTCACTTATTGGAATGGATGCATAAATTAAATACCTAACTCCAGTGACTTCTAAAACTGTTCACAGGCTGGTGATCCGAAAGCAAAAAAGGGTGTAGTTAGAAACAGTGGTGTAGTGATAATTTTAAAAGTGCATGAGCCCTTCATGAAAGCCCTCCAAAGCTCAAAAGTTATCAAGGGGGGAGTCAGGTTGACGCAGTAAAAGCACCGGAGCTCCATTCCCCCGCGTTCCTGCTCCACTGCACCACTGGTTAGAAGAAAGAAAGGGAGCAGTGAAAAAGTGGGACGAGGAAAAGAATTAAGAATATCAGATAATCTCACAAAACTCATAATCATAGTGCGACAGGGCTACACCTTGCCAGGCATAAGTCTTTACAGGATCAGTCCTATTTAAACAGTCTCACTAGGGAATTAGCACTTATGAGTCTTTATTCATTTATCACTTAACTTCAGTCTCTTGACACACAATCTCAATCTCTGGTTTACATTAAAGAGCTCCAGCAATATATAGGCCCTTTTCACACAGACACCCTAACACCAATAAAATGGGTGTTACATTTTATTATACATGTTGTAGGGCAGCCATAGAGCACACCTGCAGCCCTGCAACATGCATTATAAAATGCAACTCCCATTTTATCAGTGTTAGGGTGTCTGCGTGAAAAGGACCATACTAGTCTAACTAATACCAGGAAGCTTCCCTCACACCTTTGATTCCTGGTATCAGTTTCCATGGCTCAGACATGGATAGACTTTTCCTGTAAGCCAGGCCTGTGAGTTAAAGCACCTTCTTTTTCTAAACAGGACTCTGAATAACTCACATTTGGGGAGCACTCTGTCCATTGTTTATTTTGTCCTTCAAGCACAGGCCAAATGTCCAGGCCTTGCACAATCCACCAGCTGAGTAGGTTGCCAGAGATGGCTACTTTGTTGCCCAATAATGGCAAGAAAGGTATGTTTAAACTGAAATGATTTGATAAGGAAATAATCATGTTGTATAACTCTACATTTGTAAATGCATGTATTGTCGTCCCGGACAACCTATAAGTAAGGAACTACTACAGCAAAGGTCCAAAACTATTATAACTAAAAATAATAATGTTAGCGTAATTTTAGCTGAAATCTTAGATTTAGATACATAAACATGATGTTATTTTATTTGCAGTGTTTGTGTGGCTGTACTTCACATTGTCAGCTTCTTTCATATGTGCAGTATATTATTTTATTTGATTCTAAATCCCACTTATTGAGAGCAGCAAGCAAGTGTTTTCCAGCTGAGCTCCACATTGTTCTGAACATGAGAGGTGGAGTTGGATAGGTATTAATTTCATCTGTGCCATCTCTTGCCTTACTATGAAGAGCAACCAGAAACATTCTTCCTCACTGCTTTTAGCAATAACCTCTTGAATGTGAAGGAATCATTATTTTCATTGTAGCTCTTGCAGTGGAAGTGCCACTCGGAACTGAGGAATCTGATACAGATAACAAACCCAACTACCAACACAACCAATTGAAGGCGGGGAAAATTATTGTAATTGTACAGTGAAGTATATGGAAGTTCATTTACTTGTATGACTCTTCCAAAGATGTAAAGTTGAAAACAACATAGAACAGGCAACATTTCTTTCCCATACTTTATTTTTCTTGACCAAGAAATTAACCCCCTTGAAACATACTCTATGTTTGTCTGACTTACAAGTAGGCTTTTGAGGGAAGCTGTAAATTGTACCCTTCGTTACAGCATCTAAGCAGAACCATGAGATTACAATCCGATTCTAACAAGATGTTGTTTTCTCCTTATTGACTTTGTCATGAGAGTGAATTACTTTGGTGCCACTTTCCATTCTCTTTTTCAGTCTTTGTCACAGGAATGGTTTATTTGAATTTTACTGCCTCAGTGGATTTTCTGAAATATATTGTTTTGAGCTCTTTCACTATTTTCTGTTTTAACTGGATATTCCACCACTTCCCCACAACTCAGTGAGGCTGCAAATGGGGAAGCAAGCACATTACTGGAAGGTTGAGTCCTTCAAAATTCAGAATATTGAAAAGGTCAAAACAATTCTCTGCACCACTGTGATTCAGTGAGTACTGGAGATATTAGAATTCTAATAACTTATACTAAGGCAAAGAATGAAATGAGGACAGAAAACCATACTTTCCCATGACAAATACTGAAAATAGGATAAGAAACATAAATAAAACACTTAACCCATTCATATTACTACTTTTAGCTTCTGATCAGGATGGCGATGATGCTTGTTCAAGTGAATTATATGTACCTGTCTATTGGGTTTAGTAGCAGCTAGCACAATTCTGAGATGGAGGTTTGGGAGGTCAGGTATCAAACTAGGACCCAAATTCATTGTATTACAGTAGTAATTGTAGGAGGGTGTGAGCTGTTTAGTTAGCAAACTTCATCACATACTCAAAAAAGAGTTTGAGATTCTTTTTATATCATACGCCACATAGAGTGGAGAAAAACATGATGTGACATGGCATTAACCTGACCCAGCTCAGGTCAGGAAGCTGCCATGGACACAGTCCAGAATGCGTTGGGTCGCAGAACAAGCATTCACACAGCGGGGACATGAGGGAGTGTCAGGAGATGCACGAACATGTGGTCGGCTGGATCCGCTCCCATGCTGTGCCCAGTGCCCCCCCCATGATAGGTAGCCATGGAGGCCTATGGCAGCCGCCATGGTGGCCAGCCATGGCGGACCCAATCTGGGCTGGTGGGAACAGATGTATTAACACACTCTGGTTTGCTTTGCCCTATTCAAGCAGGCAGTAGTCTGGGCTGTGTCTTCAGCCACTTGCTGAGGTGAGTGCCCGGGCTAGCTTCCAACACGCCCAGGGTCAGTCAGGGCAAACATCTGGCAGCCCAACAACAAACCGTGACAGTGGCCAGTGGGCCAAAACGGGCCAGAGTGAGTTACTGTCAACTTTGTTTTTACCCATAGCCTCATTGAAACATATTTTTGGTTGAGCTTCTATGTAAACAGTTCTTTTGAGTAGTGAACAGTTGCAACAACAGCCTGCATGGTCAGGTCACTGAATTATATGAACCTACTACTTTATAAAATGTTATTTCTGTGAAATTCACCTGTGAACAACAACTCTTTCAAGATTATGTTACACAACTGCAAGCATTTTTGGAACTGAAATGGAAGTTGTGAATTAAAAACTATAATTTGTTTACCATTATGTCATGCATACCAGGAAAGAGACAGACACTGAGAGGAGAAATACTTTATCAAACCAGTGATTTGTCAGAGATTTTGGCTATAATCCTCAAATCACTTACTCAAGAGTAGTCTCACTGATTATTCGATTGACTTGAATGGGACTACTCTAGAGTAAGAAACCTGAGGACTAGACTACAGTTTCTAGCTGCAATAAAAGGTAAACAAGGGGAAACCCTTAAACAGTGGTTCCAATGTTTTTTTTCTTGCGTGACCCAATTTTATCTAGTCCTGCAACCCCAAACAGCAACAAAGACATGCAAAATATAAGAGCTATCAACTGGGATCCTCCTGACCCATCAATTGATAACATGACCACCTCACCTGAGGTTCAGACCCATAGTTTGGGAACCTCA
This sequence comes from Sphenodon punctatus, assembly GCA_003113815.1. Lineage (NCBI taxonomy): Eukaryota > Metazoa > Chordata > Lepidosauria > Sphenodontia > Sphenodontidae > Sphenodon > Sphenodon punctatus. The sequence continues at coordinate 1,132,224 of QEPC01002151.1, read as the reverse complement.
GCCTCACAAACACAGATCAAAGAAAGGAGAAGCAGAGCATTTTCCCCAACATATTTTAGCAGATCTCCATCATAAACAATACTTTGTTTTGATCATTTAGATGTCATATTGGAATATTTTCTGTGAGGAAACCACAATGAAAGAATTTGAAGTACCTACTTAGAAGTAAAAAAATCCCAGAAAATCAGCAGCTGAAGACAAAGTGGAGAGGGCAACAGGGAAATTTATTGCATCACTTCAGTTTGGCCTGAGAGAAGAAACATGCCACAAGTACAGGAAAGATGGATTATAATTAGGACTGAAGTGAGATCTCACCAAATGTGTGTATCTCCATTGAATCCCAGTGTTTGATTCGTCCCAGGAAGAACTGAGTACTAGGATTTCTTCACGGAGTTGTCTGCAAGAAGAAAATGAAGAAAAATGCAGTACATGTGCAAAAGGACACTGGGCCACATTGAACATGCACAAAATGGCCATTGCCTTTAACCCAAATGTCAGCGATAGCATCAATGGCAATAGTTATCACCACCATTTTGGTTAAGGGCGGTGGCCATTTTTCACATGCACTTTGCCTATTTTGCACATGCACAATATTTTTTTTTAAAAAATATCTCACAGAGAAATTGCGCCAGTGTCAGGTTATAGTGAGAACTCAATACAAGTTCTCAATTTCTTGGCAAGAACTCATGAGCTGCAATGTGATATTTGTTTCAGCCCTAAACCAAAGGAGATTTGAGTAATTATAACAATTAGTGTGGGATTACATTCCAATCAGTCATATGAAAAGCTTTTTGTGTTACTATCATAAGCAGACTTAGGGTAAAGCCACACAAGAAAGGGTCAGCTGAATCCCCTGCACATCCCAGGGAGGTACAACACAGCTGACACACTTTGGGTCAGTGGCAAAATCTGCCCAAATGGGCAGCCCCCCTGAGGCCATCACCATTCCCTCCATGCCATGAGTAGGGCTGAAACTCAGCTCAATTGTCTCACCAGTTCTCAACCAGAAAAGGGGGGGGGGGATTGTTCCTGTCTCGCCTTGAGATGAGAAACCCTCCCTCTTCTTGTTGAGAGATGGCGAGAATTCGAGGGGGTGGAGGTTGCAAGCAGGGGGGCCTGTTGCGTTATGATTGTATTCCCACCTGACAAAATGATTGCAAACTTGCTTTTTAGATGATTTTAGTAGCTGTGTACACCTGTTTGTAACAGTATTAGATTGAACCTAAGTAGTGTTGAACATATGTGCTTATATTAGCCTAAGTAGAAATATGTTGGTTCATACTGAAAAGCATGATGGGTACAAGCCAAGAACAAGACTAGTCAACCTAAGCCTAAGCCAGAAGTCTCAGATCACAGTGGTGGAAAAGTTGCTGAACCATGCAAGAGAAGAGATTGTTTGGAAGGGAAGAAGGGAATGTTGATATAAAAAAATAATCTCAAAAACAAAACAGGAGATAGCTTGCGACACTTAACACAACAAATGGCCTTTTAGAATGCAGAGTAATGGGTATTGGCTAGCTAACAACCTTGAGGGTGCCAGGGCAGGAAGAAAACTCTAGTCTCATCTTGAAGCACAGAAGGTTCAGCCTTGCCCGGATGGATGGGGCCTGGATGTACTGAAGAGATATAGGCCCTTTTTACACAGACACTCTAACACCGATAAAATGGGTGTTACATTTTATTATACATGTTGCAGGCGACACTGCAGCCAATCAACAAGGGCCCTTTTCACACAAGCTGCCTCCATCCAGTTTCTCTGGGTGGAGACGTCTGTGTAAACATCACTTGCGGTGGGTGTAGGTGGGTGTGTGCTCCCACGCAACACTCATCTCCACCCACTACCCACCCATGGAGCAATTGGCAGTGGTGTCCGTAGATTGGCTGCAGTGTTGCCCTGCAACATGTATAGTAAAAAGGGCCAAAGATTGAGATGTGCATAAGAATGTGGTCAGCATAAACCCACGATATAGTGACGTGAGGCCCTGCACCAAGTATACCAACATAATGCTCTCCAGCCCAGAGGACTATATAAGCAAAAGCCCGAACCATGGCAAGTTGTCTCCAGCGCTACTGGCCACTAGCTCTGCAGTGATCCACTGGGCTGTTGATTCTTATCGTCGCTGTCAAAAGATCCAGATACAAGGAGCACCTCTCCTGGGCCCCCACCTGTACCAACCTATCCAAATCAACACTTGCCACTGTGGTCTGCAGGACACGTAAGAAACATGTATTTTTAATGTGTTGAGTAGACAGGGCTAGATCTATCCAAGAACTGTGCTGATGGTATGTTATCTGTGTGGTTAAGAATAAAATAGTTTTGTATCCAATTAAACATTTGATTTGTGGTGTGGGGTGACTAAGATCCCGATTGGGAATTGTGCTTGGGAGGGAAACCAGGTAAATTCTGATTTGACAAGCCAACACTGGGGCCAGAGGTGAGCAGGGGGCAAAGGCAAACCCCTTGAGTACCTCTGGCCCATGCCCAGCATCCCTGCCTGGGGGGAAAAGGGAAAGTTCATGCAGAGACAGGGGCAGGGGGTTGGGGTCCTAGCAAGGGTAGGGCAGGGGTGTACTTACCATCCAACAACACACACACACACACACGGTGCTCCACGCCACGCTGGGCCCCTTCCCGGTAGGGATGGGCGAACACGGTTCGGAAGTTTGGAGTTCGAACAGAACTCGAACAGTTTGGTTGACCGAACCAAACTTCCAAACCAAACTCGATTTTCGAACCGAACAGAACCGAATTCCCAAACTTGGCTTTGTTCGCCCATCCCTAAAAGATAATATTCCATTTAGTTCAATGGGGTCTGAATTTCCGAACTTTGTTCGGAAGTTCAGAGTTCGGACTGAACTCGAATACTTCGGTCGACCGAACCAAACTTCTGAACCAAATTTCTGAACTGAACCAAATTTCCGAACTCAGTTCTGTTCGCCCATCCCTACTTCAGTTTAGAAGAAACACACACACACAGCTGGAGCATGCTCAGAGTGCTGCTTGGCTCTGCATGCAGCTTTTCTGAGTATGCTCAGCCCTATGTGCCCTTTTCAAAGATGGTGGCCACAGGGCCATGCATGCTCAGAAGAGCTGCTTGGCCCTGTGGCTGCCAACTTTGAAAAGGGCACATAGGACTGAGCATGCTCAGAAAACCTGCTCGGCCCTGTGGCTGGCAACTTTCAAAAGGGCATGCAGAGCCAAGGAGCACTCTGAGAATCCTCCAGCTGTGTGTGTGTTTCATCTTTGAAAAGGGCATGCAGAGCTGAGCAGTTCTCTGAGTATGCTCCAGCTGTGGGTTTTGTTTGTTTTTTTCTTTTAAAGTAAACACACGGGAAGGGGCCCAGCATGGCACAGTACTTATCCTTGATGGTAAGTACACCCTTGCCCCTGCCAGAACTTTCCCTTTCCCTCACCCAGACAAGGAGCCAGGCACATGGGACTGTACTCCTGGACTCTTGATGCATTGTAGGATCAGGCGTGCTGCCACTAGGCAGTAGGGATGGGCGAACGCGGTTCGGAGTTCGGCCTGAACTCGGCCTGTTCGGATGACCGAACATGAACACAAACACGAACGCGAACATACCGAACAAACTGAACACCGACCGGCGAAATGGCCGAACAGTTCGGTCAGTTCGGATCACGTTCGGGTGAGTTTGGGTGGCAAAAAAAGGTTCACTGGAAGGTCAAACATGACAGGGAGGTGTAGTCAGTCACTGAGGAGCAGACTTCCAGGCACCAGGGGTGGAGAGCCTTGCAAGAAATGAAACTAATTATCTGCCTTCCCCCTTCCCAACACCTTCTGAGCTAGTCACTGTTCCTGAACAACAGGCGTTGAGTAGGATTTTTAGATTGCTTTAAGTTTCATTTCAGTTTTGTACTGAAATGAAACTTAAACCTTAAACTGAAACCTTGTGTTATGCATTTCACTGTACAGACTCATTGAGTATGTATGTATT
>QEPC01002151.1:1104795-1128167 GCA_003113815.1 Sphenodon punctatus | reverse complement strand
CGAACCAAACAGCCGAACCCGAACTCGGCGAACTAGCCAAACTGTCGAACCGAACAGACGAACCGAACGCAGCCGAAACGAACGGCTGAACCCAAACCGCGATCTGTTCTCCCATCCCTACTAGGCAGCTGATGGGAGAGGCGGGGCTGTAGGTGTGTCCGTGCTCTCCTGACCCCACCTGCTAAGCAGCTGTTTACAGGAGATGGGTCTGCCCCCCTCTCTAATCAGGTGTTTAGCAGATGGGGAGAGCACACATGCTCCTTAGGGCTCCTTCTCCCCCCATCAGCTGTCTAGTGGGTGGGGAGAGAGCACTCTTTGGGCCTGATCCTTGGACCTCACCTCATGGTGGGGCTGCATGGCTGAACAGATGAGAGGTAGCCCTTTATCCCACATTAGCCTATCTGAAGTAGATGGGAAGTGACCCATTATCCCACATTAACCAAGCTGAGGTAGTCTTCTCTGGCTGATGTATTGTGTGGCAGCCGGACACCAGTCCCGTGGCAGGAGTGGATGAACACCATCCCACCATTCTGCCCCAGGGAAGGAGTGACTGCTGGAGTAGTCAATGCCTCCCTTAGGGAGGGCAGGGTGCCAGGCTACCTCAAGGAGGTGGTGGTGTGGTCTCTGCTCAAGAAACCATCATTGGACGTTGACTCCCTGGACAGCTATCAGCCAGTCTCTAACCTTCCCTTTTTAGGAAAGGTTATTGAATGGGTAGTGGCTCGACAGCTTCAGGGGCATCTGGACAGGATCAGTTTTCTAGATCCCTCGCAGCCTGGCTTTCATCTGGGTTATGGCACTGAGACTGTACTTGTGGTCTTGGTGGACGACCTCTACCGTGAGTTGGACCAGAGTAGTTTGAACCTGTTGATCCTATTAGATTTCTCAGCTGTATTTGATACTGTTGACCATGAGTTGTTGGTGACTCGGTTGTGGGACCAAGCTGGAGTAGATGGAACTGTTCTCTAATGTTCCGTTCCTTCCTGGCTGGGAGAACTCAACATGTGGTACTGGGTGATTGTTCATCTTCTCCCCAGGACCTCACATGCAGAGTCCAATCTGATCCTTGGACCTCACCTCATTCTATTTTGTCCCTTCTTCTGTTCAATGTGTACAAGCAGCCTTTGGGTGAGGTTGTCAGAGAGTATGGTGTGTGGTGTCATCAATATGCTAATGACACCCAACTATACCTCTCGTTTTCAGCTGACCCAGGCCCGGCAGTCTCTGCGCTTACTCAGTGTCTGGCAGTTGTGGGGGACTGGATGAGGGCAAGCCGCCTGAAGCTGAATCCTGACAAGATGGAGGTGATGTTGGTGGGAGGTGCCAAGGGAGTGGTGCTACCCCTCCCAGATGGGGTCCGCCCCTGTTGTTCCCCCAGGTTTGTAGTCTGGGGGTTCTCATGGACCTGCAACTCCACTTGGATGTCCAGGTGGCAGCTGTGGCAAAGGGCGCATTTTGCCAATTACATCTGGTGCGATGGCTTAGGCTCTATGCATCAAAGCCTAAATCGGGCCTGGAGGACTATAGGCAGCCAGTGCAGAGATCGGAGCACCGGTATAATGTGCTCACGGTGACCCGTCTCCTTATGGGGACGGATCACCGTGAGCACATTATACCGGTGCTCCGATCTCTGCACTGGCTGCCTATAGTCCTCCAGGCCTGATTTAGGCTTTGATGCATAGAGCCCTAAATGGCCTGTGCCCCGCCTATATGCATGATTACCTCACCCTCCAGGCCTTAGATCAACCCCTGTGGTCAGATGGGAGCACCCTCCTCGAAGTCACCTGGGTATCCCAGGTTGCAACGATGAGGAGGGCGTTCTTGGTGACCACACCGTGGCTATGGAACTCCCTCCCTCACCTGTCTCCAGACCTCCCCTCTTTCCAAAGACAATGTAAGACCTAGCTGTTCCACCAGGCCTATGGCAAGGGAGACAGGTAGTGGGTGGGAGGTTGGGTTTGGGAGATGGGAGTGGGTTTTAGCTCTGTTTGGGGGTTTTATTGTTGTTTTTATGCTGTTATTTTCTATTGTTATTTATATTAGATTGTTTTATATTTTATAAAATTTCGATGTAACTAAGCCAAGAACGTGCACTTGGGAAGTCGCATCTTTGTGAATGTTACACTCCTTGTCCCTCCCTCTGTTCCCCTTCCTTTGTCTCTCCCCCCCGTCCATCCCTCAGATTGTAAGCCCTAGGGCAGGGACAGTGTCTATTCCATTACTTTGTAAAGCACCAGGTGCATTGCTTGTGCTATATAAATGCTTGCTAATAATAATAAATAATAATAATAGCAGGAGGGGGCAGCTAATAAGTCTAAGGAAATAAATAAATAAATAAATAAATAAATAAATGAACATCTGGTGATACCAACCAGATAGTCCGCTGAATCGTGGGGTAATGTCCGCCCATATAGGCTAATGTGGGATAACATCTCACATGGCCTTACCCTTAGATATGCTGTAAATAGGAGGCCCCACAAACAACAAGTTACTTTCTAACCAAATTGATTTTTGTGCAGGCTACATCTTCACCTTGCGTAGCATTGTTAAACAATGTTAAACAGGTGCCAGCAGTGTGGAATTTTGTAGAACTCCAAAAGTCATTTGATAGTGTAGACAATACAAGCTTATGGAATCCCACACAATTATTCAGAACATCAAGTTTGTTTCAGAACATTTAAAAGTTAAGTCATATTGATTTAATGTCCATGCTAGTATTAGACAAGGATGCATTTTGTCCCATATCTTACTTAGAGCTGTTATTGTCTTTAGGCTCGATCCCATGCCCTGCGGATTGTATGCATGCATTTGCATGCGCAGCCACACACAAACCATGTGAAAACCATGAAGATCTGCATTGCAAGCACATTGCGCCCTGCAGAACTCATGTGCATGCATCTGCACATGTGCACAATCTACAGAAATTGAATCACAGCCACACAGACTGACTATAAATAGGGAAACAGTCTTTGCATGGAGAAATGGTGAGTGTTGGAAACCAACACCACTTTTAAACGAGGTGCTGAAAAGCACCTCCTGAGCCCCGCATTGAGAGAAAAGCCACGCGGGGAGTGTTTACACGCTCCCCGCACTGCCAGAAGTGATGTACTCCCAGTTGCCAGAAGCAGCGGCGGCTGGAGATGTGGTGCTTTGAAGAGGCGCGTTCTGAAAGCCTCACTTTTCTGGCTTTCAGAATGCGCATCTTCAAAGCACCGCATCTCCAGCCGCCGCTGCCAGCAACAGGCAGCACATCACTTCTGGCAGTGCGGGGAGTGTCTAAACACTCCCCATGTGACTTTTCTCTCAACGCCAGGGCTCAGGAGGTGCTTTTCAGCACCTCATTTAAAAGCAGTGTGAGGATCTGATCCAGAATTGTGCCATCACATGCTTTTACCGAATGGAGCTCTGCCAATACTGCACACTGGGAATCAAAGACTTAGACTGTGATCTTCTGTGATCCTGATATGCTTGTGCCAGCAGTGCTTGTATTGACTTCCGTGTAGATACACAAGTGCAAGGAATTTTAGCATCGCAGCCTTAGGCATTGCAAATGACATCTGTCTTGTGAATAAATCAATTGGTGATATGCATAGAAGACAGATGGCCTTGAAAATTCTGCTAAGTAAATAGTTCTTATCAAAGATAGGAATTATAAAAATTAATAAATCCACTGATGATTGTATCTGCTTAGAACATGAAGTCTTGAAAATTTTTATCTGGGTATTCAAAGTATCAGTAATTGAATGTTTTTTTGTAAAATCCAGAAAAGGTAAAGCAAGTGTTGTATTCCATTCCATATTAAGGTTTTGAAAGCCTGACATGATTAACAAAACATCAGACCTGAGATATTTAAAAGCAATTCCCGAAGTGTCATCTTCTATGGATCAAAGACCTGGAAATATGAGTCCATCCAAAATGAACAGCTTTCAATATAAATTTTTGTATAGGATATTAAAAGTGAAATGAACTGATAGAATAAATAATGAAGTTCTAGAATGGGCCCAGCTGCCTACATCAAACAAATAGTACAGAAGAAAAGCTGGATCTTTTTTGGACATTTTATTTATTAATTATAATTATTATAATTATTATAATTATTATTATTTAGCATCAGCAATGTGCCTAGCACTAAACAGTTGTGATAAAAGAAACTTCACAGTCCCAAATAGCTTACAATTTAAAATGGGCAAGGGAAGGGGCAACAAAAGAGAGGGGCACCTAGGGAGAAACAAGAATACATTTGTGTATTTGAGTTCTTGCAGATGCACGCACTTGGCTTAATAACACGTTCTTCAGAATAGACAGTCAGAAGCAAGGAATCTATGGTGGTGAAGAGAAAGGGAAAGCCTGATGAAAGAGGTAGGTTTTAGGGGGGTGCAATTCATTTTCATTTTATTTAATTACTAAAATGAACATGGCCTGTTCATTTTAGTAATTAGAACATGAAAATGACAGATGGGAAAACAACAATGAATGAAAATGAAGAAAAAAGTATCAATTTCTGTTACCAAAATAAAAATAAAAAAATTAAATTACTGTACATGTGCAAAATTGTCACCGGGACAATTCTGAACATGCACACCCTTTCCCAAAATGGCACGCACAGCATCAGCAATATTCTGGAAAAGGGCAGCTGATCTGTGTATGCGCCAGACCATTCTGCACATGCACAGCCCAGCTGCCCTTTACAAAATGGGTGCTAATGCTGCCGGTGCCATTTTATGAAAAGGCACACATGCACAGAATGTCCCTGGCAGCCATTTTGCACATCCACAGTGATTTTTTTTTAAAAAAATATTATTTTTAATAAAATGAAGCAAGAAAACAGAAAATGAACGTTTTCGCTTATAAAAAACACAAAAAATGAAGGGTATTTTGTAAACAAAAACGAAAACAGATATGAAAACAAATGATGGATATTTTCAGATGTTACGTTAATACACTCAACCAGGGTGAATCCCCCGTGGTGGTGGATGGTCCCGTAACATCTGGTTGCTCACCACCAGATAATCACCACGGTGAACCACCGGTGGTGAACAAAATAACCAAGCTTTCGAGGATAGTCCAGGGACCATCCCCAAAAGCGTGGTTTATTGAACCATGGCCCAGAATCGGTGGATGGTAACGTCTGTTACGGCCGCCAATTGCGGGCCGTGGCCCAGACCCGAGGTCGGAATCGGGCGCAGCGGACAGATTGGCCGCTGCGCCCGCCCTTCTCCAGGAGGGCGGGCAGATGGGGGAGTGTGGGGGCGGGGTTGTGTGGCCACACGTTGCGCCAAGCAGCCCCGCCCCCCCAGATTCCCCGCTGGAATCAGCCGACACGTCTGCTGGACGTGACGTTTTGATTCCGGCGGAGAATCACAATGTGATTCCATGATGGGGCCAATAGGCGCCCCGTCACGTCTGAAATTACCCGATGTGGGCTTTAGGAGGGATTTGATGCTTAGGAGGTAGGAAGCAAAGCTTATGTGTTCGGAGAGGGAGTTCCAGTCATAAGGAGGTGGGAAACAAATGGCATAGGCTGCTTTTAGACAATCAATTAAAATGTTTAGGCTGTTTTTAGGAGATCTGTTCACACAAATAATTCAAAGAATGTTTTAGTAAAGATCTAAAACATTTTTGTTATACCTTAAGAACCTCTTTGTGTGATCATCTAAAAACAGCCTCAGCCTCCTAGTGGCAGGGTGTCTGGTAATTAATATGTTATTTAAACAGACCCTTTCTTGACTACCAAGACTTGTAAACAAAGACTCCTAAACAAACATTTCTAGGGGTAGAGAGTAGACTGAGAACCTAACAGAATAACTAAAGTGGTATTATTATAGCTGAATATAAAAGCCCTGGAAAGGTAAACCCAAGGTATGCCTAACTGTCACCATTTGACTTCTCCCTTCCTGGTGCAGGAAGAATGGTTGTGTTGCATGGGCTACCATGGAGTGAGAGGCTTGTCTGTGTCTGGACCCTGGACTCTATGGGGTTCATTTATAAGCAGGCTGTGGGCGCAGTCATGAGTGTGTGCCTAGAGAGTACAATGGGGGCTGGAAGGTTTCTGTTTAGAGGTGGGAATTTAGTTTAAGGGGAAAACAGTGGACAGTTGGGGGATGGCCCTTGGGACTGGGGCCTTGACCCCAGTGGGGGAGAGTTGGAGTTGGGTTAGGGAGTTGGGAGGTTCTGAGGTGGGGCAGCCCAGTGTGAAGGGGGGGAACCTTGGAGGGGACCACTTTGTGGCCCCAGGTGGTGGCGACTGGCTGGTAGTTTTAGTGGCTGGTAGCGGGGTGGAGGGAGGGGTTCCCCTGGGGCCTTGATGGAGTAACTGGAAGCTGGGGTCAGGCTAGAGTGTAGGGGGGGTGAAGCCACCATAGGAATTGTTCTGGGGTGGCGGAGGTATAGTCATAGGAGGTGAATGGTACGGGTGGCCCGGGGACCAAGGTGCCTGGTGCCTATTCCCAGGGCCAGTCCCCCATCATATAGGAGGATGGATCAAGATCTGAGGTCCCTCTGATCAGGGTTGCTGCTGTTGAACGCGAGGTCTGTGACTAATAAAGCATCAGTGATCTGGAATTTAATCCTGGATCAGGTCGCAGACCACCACATGCTTTATGGAAACCTGGCTGCACGGGGAGGCGGGCCCGATTTTGGCGGACCTCATTCTGGCAGGGTACTCCATGCAGCACCAGCCTCAACTTCAAGACCGAGGGGATGGTGTAGCTATGGTTTTTAAGGAGCCTTGGACTTCTAGGAGGTATCCAGTACAGTCTATCCCAGGAATCAAAGCTCTCCACGTGGTGTTTGATTTGACAGGGGACAAAATTGGGGTGCTCCTTCCTGCCCAGCGGCATCCCTCTCCACTCTAGCAGAGCTGGTATCAGTGTCATGTATTTCCTATTATAAGTATATATTTTTGGCCATCTGTGTTCCTAATGTATTAATTTTTAGTTTTTATATGTTAACTTTCAGTTTCAAAGTATTGGATTAGTGTTTTTAAGTATTGATTTTTAAAATCAACTTCTGTGATTAGCTTGGCTCAGGCTGAAGTTTTTCCAGCTACATTCCAATGAGCTTTTTGCTAAACTTCCCAAACAAACTTTCACCGTATCCAAGGAAACAGTCAAATGGCTAGGAGTTAGAAGGCAATAAAGAGGCCCCTCTGGCCAGCCTAGGCCATCTGGTCAGCCTAGGTGTCTGAAATCTTATCTATTAAATGTCTAAATGACAAATGGTACCATTCATAGAATATCTCCAGACTGAGAGGAGTCTTTGAGTTAGTTTTTTCTAGCTAACTTATCTATTTAATTAATTATTGAAATAACTTTTAGATCTGGTTATTCTCTCTGTAATCTGACAATTATCTCTGATAAAAATATAAGGTTTGAGTAAAATACCTTGAAGGAAATTTAATCCTTCTTTACTTGTTCAGAATTAAGAGAGCCAATTAGAATCCAGTGTAGCTGATGTCATCATGACACTACTCAGGAATGTGAGCCTCCTAGCAGGCAAACTGTTTAAAAAGAGAGACACAGCCTAACTTTCTTCAGACTGAAATTCCAAACACCATTGGATTTCTTTCTCACCATCGTTTTGGCAGACAAAGGGAAGAACTGGGAAGAATGTAACGTATGATTCTTGATATCTTTGAGCCAATGAATTGTGCATATGTTAAGCTTTTAGAAGCTTTTTCTTAAAATAGAAATGTTTTAAGATCATGTAACTTTGATTGGCTATCAATACCATTCTATGTAAGCTACTGATATTCTCTATTTATATTTAAGTAAACTATGCATATATTTTAATATATTCTAAAAGTCTCATGCTCCTTTATTTATAAATGTATTGTCATTTTACAATACTTGCTTTGCTAGTCGGATATCAAAGTAAAGTGTAAACTCATTTTATACAATTTGGAAAAAGTGCAGCCCAATTTAGTTTGATTAGTTCAGCTAAGCCACAAAGCTCACTTTCCATTTGTAATAAATGGGATCTCGCAAGATGTGACATTAGGGGTGGGGTTGTGCTCCCCGAGGGCCTTGGTCCTGGGGCACCTCAACATCCACGCTGACCCTGGCCTTGCAGGGGCTGAGCATGAGTTACCATGCGCCATGGCAACCATGGACATGTCCCAAATGGTCAATGGCCAAACGCACAAGGGGGGGCATTTGCTTGACCTGGTATTCTGCTCTGGCCTTGAGGCAGGTGATACAGTAATGGGTGAGGTTACTTTTATGCCCTTGTCATGGTTGGATCATTACCTCCTGCAGGCCAGGATGTTGATTGCCACTCGGCTGATGATCTCATCCAAGCATGGAGCAGGGAACCATCAACTGGGTGGCTCCAAGGCAGCCGCTGCCACCGCTTCATCATCGTAGGGCTCTTGGTTTACTGAGGAGCTGCGGTGTATGAAGCAGGAGGGACGGCAGTTAGAGCGACACTGGCGCCATTCTTGTACTCAATCTGATTGGCTACAGCATCGGGCCCATTTGCGGTCCTATGCTGTGGCTGTGAGGGTGGCAAAGAAGGAATTCTTTGTCACCCTCATAACTGCTGCAAAGTTGCGTCCAGCAGAGCTCTTCCAGGTAGTGAGGGGGCTGGTCAGTCCAGCCTCCCTCCACCTGGAGGGGGAGATATCATAGGCCCACTGTGAGGAGTTTGCCACCTACTTTGATTGCTCAGATAAGATCGCTCAGATTCAGTGTGATTTCGGAGCCAGGACTGCTGCAGAGGAAGAAGAACTTGGGGTTATGGATGCCACATCTGGTCCATCTTTGTGGGATCACTTTCAGGAAGTGATGCCGGCTGATGTCGTGAATATCCTGGGGTCTATTTGGGCCACTTTTTGTGAATTAGATCCATGCTCCATGTCCTGGTTGGTGAAAGCTTCTGGGACACTTTGGGGTCAGTGCTGGCGGGGGTAATCAGCACCTCCCTTTGGGAAGGTAGGGTGCTGGACTGCCTCAAAGAGGCAGTGGTGCGACCCCTGTTAAATAAACCATCTCTGGACATTGATGCACCTGCCAGTTACCAGCCTGTCTCTAACCTTCCCTTTTTAAGGAAAGTTATTGAATGGGTAGTGGCACAGCAGCTCCAGGATCACCTGGAGGGCATCAGTTTTCTAGACCATTTTCAATCAGGATTTAGTCCAGGGGTTTTGGCACCAAGACTCCGTTGGTGGCCTTAGTGGACGACCTCCACTGAGAGATGGATTCAGGGCATTCAGCATTACTCGTCTTGTTAGATTTCTCAGCTGCATTTGATACAGTGGACCATGGGTTATTGTTGAGATGACTGCGGTCCCTGAGGGGTGGGGGTGGATGGGACGGTCTTTGGATGATTCCGCTCATTCCTCTCATGAAGGAGCCAGAGGGTGGTTTGGGGGACTGAAACATCTAGTCCCAGGGACCTCTTGTGTGGCATACCACAAGGTTCTATTTTGTCTCCATTACTGTTTAACATCTATATGCAACCCCTGGGGGAGGTCATGAGACAGCTTGGTGTGCGTCGCCACCAATAAGCTGGTAACACCCAGCTATACCTCTCGTTTTCAACTGACCCAGGCCCTGCAGTCTTGGTGCTTTCCCAGTGCCTGGAGGCATTGGCTGACTGGATGCAGTGGAGCACACTGAAGCTGAATCCTGATAAGACGAAGGTGACGTTGGTAGGTCGGGTGGCAGGGGTGATGACCCCCCTCATTGAGGGGGGTCACACACCCCACTGACCTCCCAGGTTCGGAACTTGAGAGTCCTGTTGGACCCCAGCCTCTGGCTGGATTGCAGGTGGAGGCAGTGGTGAAGGGACTCTTTCACTAGCTACATCTTGTGCGGAGGCTCCGGCCATATGTTTCAGACTCCAACCTGGCCACCCTCATCCATGCATTCATCACTTCGAAGCTGGGCTACTTCAACATGCTCTACATGGGGCTGCCCCTGGTGATGGTTTGGAAGCTGCAACTGGTGCAGAATGAGGCAGCCCGTCTTCTGACAGGGATGGGCTGTAGGGAGCACATAACACCAGTGCTCTGAGCGCAGTACTGGTTGCCTATAGCATTCCGAGTCCAATTCAGGGTGCTGGTTTTAACCTTTAAAGCCCTACATGACTTTGGCCCTTCCTATCTGAGAGACCACCTCACTCCTTGGGCCCTGGGGTGATCCTTGCAGTCCTCCAGGGGCATCTTCTTGGAGTTCCCCCAGGTTAACTGGGGGACCATGATGAAGAGGGCGCTCTCAGTGGCTGCACCGCAACTATGGAACTCCCTCCCAGTCTGCTGGCCTTCCACTGGGCCTGTAAAACCTGGCTGTTTGCCCAGGCCTTTGGGGAAGAGAGTGGCTAGGGTGGGAGGAAAGGAGTTTTTTTTAGTCCAACTGTTTTACCCTTATTTATGTTGGTTTTAGGTTCCCTCTCAGTTTATATTTTTATTGTATTTATTGTTTTTATCGGTTTAAAATCATTTAAAATGTATTTTGTAAGCCACCCCAAGTTGTCTGTTGATGGGAGGGGGCAGGATATAAATGTAAATATAAATAAATAAATAAATAAATAAATAAGTGGCCTGAGCACCACTAGGAAATTTTTAGAGAATCTAAAATCTGTCCCCATCCACTCTGGACATTTTCTAGTGGTGCTCTGGTCACTTGCAATGGACTCTGCCAAGAAGGAAGTTTTCAAAGTGGACAGGGCTGGCCCCACTAACTCTTAAAACCTCCTTCATGGTATGGTTGCTGCCACTCCAAGGGGTCTTTCCACTCCAGGGTGGAACCACAATCTTTGCAGTGGGAGACTGAGGCTGGATAGGAGCCTTGGGAGGGTCACCACTGAGGAAGACCCCTCCATCTTTCCCATAGGGGGCCCCTAACTGGTACATGAGCTGAGACCACCATAGCCTTTCTTCATCACTGTGGTGTTACATTGCAAACAAATACAATTTCTTGCTTATAATCCAGAAATCAATTGAGGCTGGGACTGATGACTCAGGCTTCCACTGGTGCAGTGGGTGGTGGTGCAAGTTGGGTAGCAAAGCCACGGACTGGTGAACACCCACAGAAGGCTTTTGGACAGCACCCTCCCCTTATGCAGCCTTGCCAGACTGTTGACCAGGACTGGGAGCTATCCAAGAACTTTCCCACTCATTCAGAGACTGGGAGATTTAGGTTCCCAAGGCTGGCTTCTGCCCCCTTCCCTGAGCCCTTTGGCTAATTTCTATTTTCCCCCTGTTTACATTTTAGGATGTAAAGACTATATTGTTGTTCACAAACTGGTGACCTACTGAGAAATAGAAAAGAACACTTTGTGCAAGTCTGTCCTATCTAAAGAGAGTAATTATATCATCAGGTGGTCTTAAACAATCCATATGGATGAAGAATGTAGATTAGGGCTGAAATGAGATTTCACCCAAATAGGAAATCTTGTTGAAATCCCAGTTTCCAATACCATCTCAGTCAAATCAAGAACTTCTCAGTACTTGGTAAAATCTCAACTGACATTTCATTTCTTGGTTTACTGACTTTCCACTTACTGCTATGCTGTTTACCACTTTGTCATTTACTGCTTTGCCATTCGTTTCAAATTCTGAGAGGTAATACCGATATGATACCACATTTCTTTCACACCATTTTCCCTTGTATTTCCTTGTTGCTCATTGGATGGGACGCAGATTCCTTTACTAATCTGTAGGGATGTGCGAACGCGTTTCAGAAGTTCAAAGTTCAGCCTGAACTCGGGGTCAAACTGGAAGGTCTAGTAGCGGCCTGAAGCACTCTGGAGCACCGCTGCCACCGGACTCACCCCTGCCACCAGACCCACTGCCGCCAGACCCAGGGCCAGAGCCCCGGCACCACCAGGTAGGGCTATCCCTGGGGTGGAGGTGGTTAAAAAAATGTTTTTACGAGGCTGGGCAGGGTGGTGGGGGAGGTGCTCCCTGACGTCCCTTCCACCCACGCAGCCTGGAGGGGGGAGGGAAAACCAGGGGCCCCCTGCCTGAATGGGCCGAACACCATTTTGGGTTCAGCCAAACCCCGAACGGGCCGAACACCGAACCCACTGGTGTTCACACATCCCTACTAATCTGCAATTCAGTTGAAGATTGGTCAAAGCAAAGGGGAAAACATAAAACAACTATTCTGATTGAAGGCACTGGAATGGAGGTTAACGGACATGATGGGGAGATTAAAGAGTGAGCTATTTTTACCATGATTAGCTCAGAAATGCGGAAACAAAAAAAACAGATGTAAAACGGTAACCTCAGCAATGTGATAAGTGGTAAATAAACAATATGCTGTATGAAGTAAACAGTAAGTGGAAACTTGGTAAATCGGGACAATATCTCACAGTATTGCAAGAATCAAGAAATCACATGTGTATCAGGAAACAGTCAGCAGATCGATCCCAGTTCCTGAGATGGTGACATTTCTCACAAGCAGTAATTTAGCTGCTCGTTTCAGCCCCAGGTTCTAATTAAATACAGCTGTATTCTTCATATATTGGTCTAATCCTGTATACCCTACTCATTAGACTATGCCATTTTAATCCTATATTACAACTTGCATGAATAAGATAAATAGAATATAATTATAAACATTAATTATTAATCATTAATTATAGTAGTGTTTGTATAGTGACAGCGATGTACCTGGTGCTTTACAACCATTGAAAATAGACAGGTTCCCTCTCTCAGAGGGGCTTACAATCTATGAAAGACAAGGGAGGGGAGACAACTGATGGGGGCAACAGAGGGAGAGACAAGAATACATTAATGAAGAGGCATGAGGTTGCAGGTACATGTGCTTAACTTAGTTACATAGTTACACTGAGGAAGGGAGTGGGACTAAGGAGATGAAGAGCTAGGGAAGACCTGACAAACAAGGTAGCTTTTCAGGAGGGATTTGAAGGTTGGGAGGGAGGGAGAGGAGATAATGTATTCAGGCAGGGAGTTCCAGGCATAGGGGGCAGCAAGGGAGAATGGGCAAATACGCTTTGAGGAGCAGTTTGATCTTACATTCTTCTTGGATTTAATGCACATTGTGTTCTTCCGTTTTTGATACTTTCTGCTTTGAATTTAAACCTTTGCTTCTGTCCTTCTGAAGCTAATAAGACCCAGTATGATCCCATTTGAGCAATAATGGACATGAATTGTGTCTTTGTAGTCATAACAACTGTATTGGAAGTGCAGAAGAGAAGTGCTGTGAGGGCTGTGCTATCTAAGGTTATTTTTACACGAACGCCACCCACCCACTAACACCCATGAACACCCATTGGATGGGTGGGAGAGCATCTATGTGAACAGCATCGAGTGGGTGTGCATGTTCCCACGCCCCACCCATCAACACCTACCTCCACCCACAGAATATCCAGGAAGGAGCCAGCATGCTCCATGGGTGGAGATGTGTGGAGGTGGGTGGAGAAGGGTGTTCAACACCTACCCGTCCGTGTAAACAGAAAAACACACCCACCCACAGAAAGAGTCCACCGAAACCGGTGAGATACAGCTAGAGAGGTCCCACAGGAGCCCGCATGCAGACACACATACTGGGACAGACGCCGAACACCTGGCCGGGAGCCCTTAAAGGAGAAGCGAGAGAAGACATGGGTGCCCCAGCTCCCAGTATGTCCATAAGGAAAGCCCAGGACAAAACTAAGGGAGCCAGCACCAGAATACACGTGGGAAGGGCCAGGGTAAGCAGATGGACCCCGGGCCGCCCAGGGGAGGGGTCAGCTCTCCCATACCGACACAGGGAAGAGGGCGCAACACAGCTCCTGCAGAACCCACACCCCCAACCACATCCACAGGGCCCAGGGAGGAGAGCACATCCAACAACGAGGTAAGATCAGGAGAACCCACCCACCCGGGAGAGCGCAGACAAGCCCCGAGCAAACATCAGGGAAACACCGGGCAGACAGCTGATAGCTCGACCGGTCCCCCTCCACAAGAGAGCACCCAAAACCTGGCACACAGCACCACCTGGGAGACAGTCGAGGACAGCCTCTGTGGCAGTCAGGAAAACAGTGGGAAACCCGGGGGGGGAGGGCAAGGAACACCCCACAGAAGCAACATGAGTGTAGTCAGACAACAGCCCACCCCGACCCCCCCCCCCCACAGGTGGAACCCAAAATGGGAACCCCTGGACCAAGGATGAGACCCTGGACTTCATACATGTGTAGGGGGCCAAAAAGGTCTAGTACAACCTGGTGCGCAGCTACAAGACCAAACAGGTCTATGAAGCCATTGCCCAGGAGATGCAGCGATTGGGGCACAATAGGAATATCACCCAATGCATGCAGCAGGCAAAGGATTTGAGGTCCTTTGAAGAAGACACACGTACGCAGGGAAAATGGGAGCAAGGATGGGGTCCCCTCCACATGCCGATGTGGGCATGGAAGCACAAGGGGAGCACACCAACAGAGCCAAGGTCAAAGAAGGAGCAACCAGGGTCCTAGGGGAGATCCCAGAGCAGCCCCAGGATCCAGAATAGGTAAACAGTAACTGGTACCCATCCCCAAGCTAAACACAGGTTCCCTTGCCATCCACAGATGAGTGACCCAGGCCATCAAGGGGTGCCACCACCAGGAGTGCATAGAGAAACCAGGAGATGTGGGCCCATAATCGGTGGTGGAGGGAGGACCTTGGGAGGGAAATGCTGGTGAAAACCAAGTGGTTGGCAGACTTGCAGAGCAAGGAGCAGGCCCTTATCAGGGAGGTACAGCTAGGAGAGGGGGAAAGAGACTGGAAACAAATGGCTGAAATGCTCATACAGTCCCTCACAGAGCATCTGTGGGACAGGCACCAAGCTTCTGCCCTCCTCTGCGAGCAGTGGCTCAACAGACAGGAGAAGGCCCATGTCACGCTGGAGGGAACTGCCGCAAGGACCGATCAATTAATAGCAGACGCCCTGGAGGCCTTGCAGTACCTCCCCCAGCATGACATGGGCCCACCTGCCATGGTAGAAGGCACCATGATGCCCTTATACAGGTGTCAGTGCCCCCTCCCTAGCCAACCCTGGTTTCCCCAGCAGCAACCGTACCTCGTCCAAGGCCATATGGGCCCCCTCCCCCTGTAGCCCCCCAGCAACACCAAGGGGGGCCCCCGGACAGCCCGTCCCACTCCTGGTTCTCTTCCAGCACCCTCCATGACCCGCCTCCTGGGCCCCCAGTCACCCCAGATCATCCCTGCACCCCCAGCGACCCAAACACCCAGGTGGGCCACTGTGCATGCTCAGGTAATCACAGGGAACAGGTGGTGGCCAACCAACATGGGGGGAAGGGGGAACACAGGACATGGTACCCACCCGGCCACAACAAAGGACAGTAAGGTAGCACGGGAAGTGGTGATGGACACAGGGAGGTCAATTACAGGAGCACCAGAACAGGGCACAGGGAAGTGGTACCAATGCTGAGTGTCTCATTCACAGGAGCTACCACCAGACCCAGCACTGGAGCAGCTGGTGGAGGAAGGAGAGCCCGGGCCAGGCAGCCAATTGTCACAGCAGGCAACAGCTGCCAAGGCCTGCAGAGAGCCATCCTCTGTGGTGCCGTAAAGAGGGGATGGGGAAGACCCCAGAAACAATAAACCCCACCCCCTGTAAATAGTCCCTAAATATCCAGGTTTATAGGGCGAAGATCCCAGCAATGGCTCTTTTGGGCTTGGAATTTATTCCATGGCCTAATATGATCCAGCTAGAAAGGACCCAAAACGGTTTCTTACATAGACTTCTCCGAGTGGCGAATAGCTCTCCCGGGGCAGTTTTGCGGCTGGAGACTGGTGTTCTCTCGCTGGAGTCATTGGCCAAGTTGAGGTTCCTTTGCTATTGGCTTCGGCTACTGAGAGCTCATGAATCCAGTCTCTCATTTTTGTGTCCCCAGGAAGAACTCACCTATACGGGGCTTAGATCTTATCCCTGGGTATCATATTTGGGGCAGTTTCTTAGCCAGTTGGGATTTTCTATGGTTTATTTTGTAGAGAAATCTCTCCAAGCTATCTCTCAGGAGATACAGCTTAGGATTAGGGACGTTGACCTCCAGGACGACCTGGCAGCCTTGGGAGCATGGAAGGTAGCCCCTGGGCCAGCCTTGATTAAGCGAAATGGTGATTTCGAGGAATATTTGGATGAACTTAAATATCCTATAATCAGGCGGTGCTATATGTTGGCCTGTTTTTTCCTTATCCCGACAGCCGTATCTGAAGGCAGGCAGACCCATGTCCCACACCTTCGAATATGTTCATGTAGCTTTGGTGGGGTTGAAACTGTAGAGCATTTTCTGGTGGCATGTTCCCACTATGCCATCTTGAGGCAGGTGTGGCTGGCCCCTCTCTTACCTGATGGAATGAACTTCTGCTCTGATTTGTGCTTTCAGTTTTTATTGACCTTGGCCTCGCCCAGCACTAAGCTTGCAATAGCCACCTATGTATGGCTCACCATTAAGGCAAGGAGTGAGTTGTGGGCAAATCACACGGTTCCTAGTTGATTCTATTACAACAGGGGAAGTATGAGAGATTTTATAGTATCTGGTGTTTTGAGTCACTCTTGACTTCGGTATGGGTATATTGGTCCAAGTGGGTCAATAACAAGTTGGCATGTATGCCCATCCCTTATGTTTATCATTTATATATTTTTATATTTATATTTATATATTTATATTATTATATTTATATTTTTATATTTTTATTAATTAGTTAATCTTTCTGGAACTATTGTATTAATATGTTTAGTGACTGGAATTAGTTGTAACCGAGACGTGCCAAGCACAACCGCAATCAATTGCAGATTGTCGAATTACGGTCTATTTTGAATTTTGTTTGGTCATTGTCATAGTTGTTGTTGAGTTGTAGTTGTTTTGGCCATAGCGAAAGCTGGAGCCATTAATAAACTATCTATCTATCCCTAAATAAATAACCTGTACATAACATACCTGTCTGTCGTGGAGTCTGTACCGGGGGATGCAAGTGATGAGAGGGAGCCAGCAGGAAGCCACAGTGGTGGTTAATGGCAGGCAACCCATGGCAAACAGCTGCAGGGAAGGCTGGCCTGGCAGTTCACATGCGTGCCCTATCAGACCAATGCATCCTGGATTGCATGGCCCAGGGTAAAAAACAAGGGGTCAGGATGACCGGCTCAAAGGTCCAAGTCATCATAGTGCAAGGGGTGACAGAGGGCTGCAGGTGACAGGTGGCCGTAGCACTGGCCATAGTTGCCCACCAGTTGGTGGGCCTTGGGCTGCACCCAGAGAGGATGCTCACCCTGAAACTACAGCCAAGGAGGGGTGGGAGCACACCACAAGGGGTCACCACCAGTTTACAGGATGACACAGAACACACAGGTAAGGGTACAATGGGCCCCAGAACCCGGTAGCAGAGTCCATGAGAGAGGGCAGCGGTAAATCACAGGAGGTCAGCCACAGGATGGGATGGAGGAGAGGGATGGGACTGCACCCTGTTGAGCGCCACATGCCAGCATGGAGGGGATGGAGTCGTGTAAAGTTACCGGAATGTCAGGTGACAGTGTGAGATGTCATGTCATCACCTTTCCAGCTCCACCAACAGGTGATGGAAATGGCAAGGGACTAACAGAGGACCCAGGTTGTTGACAACCCTGCAAACCTTTACCTGCGATCTTGGGGTCAAACCGACCCCACCGAGCACAAAAACATTAAAATATGTTAATTAGTAACTCTTCAAGTTTGAGCTTTTAGGACATTGTCACCGGCATCTCTGGACATAACATATGAAAATTTAAGCCTAATACCTCTTACCGTTTGTCCCCTATAAACAAAAAAGTGGCATTTTTCAAATGGACTCCAGGTTTCCATAGAGTTTTCCTATTGGGGTCAGATGGACCTGAAGCCACTGCATTTCAACAAGGGTTAAATCGACCCCATTTTAAAATAAACCAAAATAAACAGTTTTCAAGGACCATTCAGATAGCAAGGGGACATGGAACTCAAGGCCACTTCAGACTGGCAGCAGCAATTAAAATTAACCCCTTCACTGCTATTATTTTGTGCCTTTGTATCGTGGTTGAAAAAAAAATGAAAATATGCTAAGCATTGAGTCTACAACTTTGAGCTTGCAGCACATTGTCACTGGTACCTCTGGCCATAACATACTCAAATTTCAGCCAGTTATCTCTTATCATTTGTCTCCAATGACCAAAAAAGTGCCAGGGTGAAAATACACACAAGGTGTCAATGGAGTTTTCCTATTTGGTTTTACACAAATCTTTTCTGTGTCATTTCTCATTTGTTCAGGCAATGTTAGGTTTCATTTCTTCAGCCTAGGTTTAAGTATCCATTCCAGGGTCAGTTTGTGGAGACAAGAAGTCAGGGAATGTTAGATTTCATTTCTTCAGCCTAGGTTTAAGTTTCCCTTCTGGGGTCAGTTTGTGGAGACAAGAATCTTAGGCAAACAAAGAAATGCAAACAAGCCCTGAAGCATCCTAGGCAACAACAAAAGAAATGCAAGTAGCAGGCTATAAAGGTGCTGAGCATACTCCACTGTCCTTAGAAAAGCTTGACTATAAGGCAGAGCCAATAATTTGCGGAGAGAATTTGCATTTGGGGCAAATTTGGGGAGTGAAAACAATCCCCATAAAACAGAGTCTTTCACGGGGCTCGTGCTCTGTACAGGAGCGGGATAGTCCAAGCCAACCTCACAAGTCTCACAAATATTATGGAGTACACAGGCCATCAGGACAACGATGGGGGTGTGCTGGAAGTCAAACTGGCTCCGGTTCAGCAAGAAGTGTCACCTCATCTTGAGCAGAACAAATTTCCTCTCCACCACGCACCTCGCTGAGGCCAGGAGCTCGTTGAAGAGCACCTGATTGGGGGTGTGGGCAACGGGATAGGACCTCATCAGCCCTGGAATCAGAGGGTAGGCGGGATCCCCTGTAACAACCGGTGCCATGGAAATACCCTCAATTGTAAGCCCTCGGGCAGAGGTCTATCTTATTCTTTGTAAAACGCCAGGTACATTGCTGGTGCTATATAAATGCTGCTAATTAATAATAATAATAATAATAATATAATAATAATCCTGAACATATTCACATCACATCATCACTTCTGTTTATTTATATCCCGCACTCTCCCAACCAAAGGTGGTTCGAGGCAGCTCACAACATCAAAATAAATACAATTTGGGTTTAAATCCTACGCAGGGGAACCCACACAATAGCAAATCAATAATACATCCAATATATACACAATTTACACAAAAGTCCCATAACTATCTATAATTCTATCTAACATTAATTCCAATATTCTTGCCACTGGCACCCCTCCTTTTGCCACTGCCTGCTCCCATCAGGCAGTCAACTCCATACTTCCCTCCCTTGCTGCCACCAAGGGAGGTCTTCCTTCTCCTCCACACCTCTCTCACAGGGGGAAGGCTTTCCTACCACCTTTACCAGGACAAAATTAACATTATCTAGACATATTCCTCCACTCCAACCTCCTGGCCCAGCCGAAGGGCACGGCCAAAGGGCCCCTTTGGCCGTGCCCCTTGGACCTGCACCCCAAGCACACACCTCCAGCACGGCCTCCAGATACCCCTGGTGTTATGGGGCATGCCCTGTAAATTCCCCTCCCCAGGCCCCACCCCCACAGGGGTGGGGGGGGAGAGAGTACTGTCCTGCGGCCGCTCACCTGCCGCACCTGAGCACCAGCCCCCAAGTTCCAAGCAAGTCTTTGTCCTGTTCCAGGGAGGGAGGGGGTGGGAGATGTCATCAGCTGCACAGCCTCCTGCGCCACCCCTAGCTGCCCCCAGCTTGCTTGCAATGCCACTGCCTCCCCATCGAACATCCTGGCATACAAGGGGGAGAAGCACAGGATCTGAGCATCATGGCTCCTCCCTGCATGGCCTGTGTACACATCAGTGAATAGACAACGGTGGTCAACGACTGCCTGCAGGTTCCCAGAGACCCTTGCTTCCTGTTGCAGTAGTCAGTCTTGGTGTTGGGATGGCAGAAGATTGGGATGTGTGTGCTGTTGATTGCACCAATGCAATGAGGGAAGCCCATTTCCTCAAAGCCCCAGATCACCACCTCCGGATCCTGTAGGTGGATGACCTGCTCCATGAGTAGCTCAACAATGTGGTCGCATACATCATGGAGTGCCCTGTTCACTGTCGCTTCCCCCACATGGAACTGCTTTCCAATGGTCCGGCAGGAATCAGGGGTTGCCAGGCACCACACTGCCATCGCCATCCACATCCCAGGGGATAATGGGAACCGCATGTTGGTAACGTTCCTGCAGAGGTGGGGGGGCAAAGATCTCTCCAAGCCGGGTCACCAGGGAGCAGGTCATCCAGAAGGGGTCAGTCCATTCCTCGTCGGTCCAGGTCACCAGTATGTTCTCCCACCAGTCACTGCTCTGTGACCGCATCCAACCCAGCTGTCACCTGGGTAGGGTCACCCGACGGCCATAAATGTTGAGGGGCAACCTGGGGATGATGAGGCAGATGTGATGAGATTCTGCTGTCCCCACTATCGCTTGGCGCCTGGCCTTGAACCTCTGTGCCGATAGCACCATTGCCACTCGCTGCAGGTTTGCTGCCCTCCTGCGGCATGGCCCATGGGTATACCAGTCAGGGGCTGGGTGCAGGAGGTTGGCACATTGCTCACCTGCACCAGGAGACTGAAGCATGCGGCCAGGATGGCGATTAGGGCAGCTCACACTTGCAGGATGCCTACAACGGGCATCGTGCTCCCACCACCGTGACCACTTCCCATGAACCCAGCACTACACCCAGTGACCACCCACCAGCTCCCAACACATCAACACACCCTGTGCACAGATACCCTGAACCAGCTAGCCACCCTGCGATAGCACCCCTCACACACACCCTCTCAGCCACAGGCATCACACTTCGCACTCAACACTGTTCCCCCACACACCCCACAATCTCACACCATCACATACCTCTATCACCGTCTGCACACGCTCCAGGCCACACACTCCAATCACTTTGTAGTTGGATGATCAGTCACAGGGCCTCAGCGTTCAGTGTAGCAACTTGGATGTGGCATGCACACCTGTCTGGGGTGTCTTTGATGTTACCTCTGTGCACTGCCTGGCACCAGTATGCTACACCAACACTGCTGCTTTCAGTAGCAATCAGTTACTGCCCCATTGGATCACCTAGACCGTGCACCCCTACCCTTCCCTCTCCCCATTCTCCAAGCCCCAACTCCATATGGTGGAGCTAGGGGCCCCAGTCTCTGGGACAACTGTTGTCAGATCAGCAGCCGTCCCGCCCTGATGTGACAAGATACAGCGGCCCCTTGATGGTTTCCCATCCCATCTTCCCCTGGGCCCTGGCCTGCCTCCCTTCCTCTTAACAAGCAGGAATGTGTCCACCCTGTGTGTGGGTTTGAAGTTCCCAGACCCACTGAGTGAGGTCGCTATCAGCTGGCCAAGGCCACCTACCTGAGTGCCGACAGCTTCAGCTCCATCTGAGCTCATACATTGCCACTCACCATCCACTTTAGTTGTTCTCCAGCTCGCTGTCTTTGTGCAGGCCATGTCCAGCCATGGAACGGGCCATGTCTGATCATTGGGCTCGTGAGGAGTGGCCGGTGTGTGCCACCATGCTTCTGGGAACCCTATGGCAAAGCAGCGATGTCCAGCTATTGGTGAGTAACCCCCTTCCCATAGGTGATGGCTTCAATCTCCTGACCCATTACATGTGGCTGTTGGGCCATGCCTTTGGAGGTCTTGAGTGACAAAGGTGATCCAGGGAACTTGGATTCACATCCCTATGCCAACCTGACCGTGGACCCCCCACCCTCCATTGTGCTGCCATGGAAATCCCGGGAGTCATCATGACTTCGGTTTGGCCCTCCAGGTTGGTGGTCCATGTTGCGAGCTGCTATGCCTGTGTCCTCTTGCATACCCGTAGCTTCACACACCCTCAATAGGATTGCCAGAAGAGGAACTGGGCTTGCTTCGCCCTGATGCCGGTGGCCCCTTCCTGGCCGGGACACCCACTGATCTGGAGATGGCTGCCCTGAGAGCTGTGCTGAGCTGTTCAGATGTCAGAGCAGCTGCTGCCACAGGACATCCCCTCCTGCCCCACTTCATGGTGGATGCCCATATGCATACTCTTGGCTGGGGCCTCTGCCTGGGAGGGCCTTGTCCAGGGGCCCATGTTCCACAAGCGCCCGGCACCCCCACCATGATCCCGCCATTGCTGCAACCTCCATGGTGGATCTCCACTTCCTGTGTTGGAATGGTGCTATAGTTCCCCCATGGCCATGCTGCTGGATTCTGTTCCACTGCATGACCCATCCACCTCTCCCTCTACTGTGGTGCAGTCTGTGGGTCTACCTACTGATGCTTCCCTGCCAGATATGCCTGCGAACCCTTGGACCCCGTGAATCAGTAGTACTGCTCCTTCCATGCACACTGGGGTGCTACCCCCTGTCCCTGGCATCTGCTCTCCCTGGTCAGTGTAGCATCTTATAGGTCCCTGTGCCAATAAACATTAGCCTTGTTTAGCTGCCTCTGTTCTACTGCTGTGTCTGTGGGTCCGTTTCACCAGCTGCTCTAGGTGCTGGTGCTTGTGTCTTGGGTGTGGTTTGTGGAGGTCGGGTCTTGGGAGGCTCAGAGTGGTGTTAGGGTGGGGTGATTGCTCCAATGAGGGGAGATTGATAAGCATGCTGCTTTTATGGTCATCCGTACCTAAGGTGTGTGTGTGTTAATGTTAACTTCCAACTCCAGCAATGTACGGTGTCTGTGCATCTTGTGGCCTCTTGCAGCTCGTGGTTCTTAATCACTGGATGTTACTGTGCTGTGGGGCCCTGCCTTTCACCCCATGCAATTGGCCTGGGGGTTCGGGGTCCACAGATGGTGGGGCCATGGGGTGTGTGGATGGGCACTGTGCTGTTCTGTCAGGGTGGCCCGTGCACCCTTGTGCAGACATATGGGGGTGCTTCCTAGCTCTGCCAGGTGGGCTGTTAGGTGGTATGGGCTCTTGGCTCTCTAGTGGGTGCTCCCTCTGTGGCCTGTCTTTCCACACCACATTGTTGCTCTCACTAGCTGTGTTCCCCTGGCTCTGTGAGCCCCATGATGTTACAGGACTTTGTTGTCTCCCACAGCAACTTTAAGCACAGCTGGCCATGCATTGGGGCTGTGCTGTTGTGCTTGGCTCTGGGTGCCCGCTGTCATCGCCTTCCATGCCACATGTCATTGTGGTCAGTTCCTGTCTGCCTCCGACACACCCCTTCTCAGGCAGTTTTGCTTGCTGCACAGGGCATGGTCCTTGCTTCTCTCCGTGTGCTACTGTCAGTTCCTAATGGCCTGGCCTCGCTCTGGTTATGACCCCATGGTGCATTTTGTCTACCATATCGGTCCCCCATTCCTATGCTTGCAGCCATGGAGGGGCGCCGTAATTG
>QEPC01002151.1:1026890-1062960 GCA_003113815.1 Sphenodon punctatus | reverse complement strand
GAGGCCATGCTTCTCCATGGTTGCTCGGAGAGGTGGAGAATGGGAATCCTTCCTGTCCAGAGGGAGTAAGTTTTATGTAAATGTATACATTTGCATAATTAGGTGGTGCCTAATTATGCAAATTAGGCCCTGCACCAAGACTTTGCACATGGCCTCACAAACCCTGGGGCCGGCCCTGACAGACACTCAGATACAGACACACACAGTCTTACACACACTCTCTCTGACCTCTCTCTCTCACACATAGACACAATCCTTCTCACATAGTCTCATATACATGGGCACACACTCAATCTGACACACAAACACACTCTTACACACACACACTCTCTTTGTTCTTTTTCACACATACATAGACACACACACACATACCCCCTCTCTCACACACATACAGACACAGATTCTCACACACACAGACTCTCTCTCTCATTCATAACTAGTACCATATCTCAAGGAATAGCAAGTGTTTGCTAGCTTCACTCATCTGATTTGCACAAAGGGTGAAAACAGACAGGCACTTTAACTCTTCTTTAACATTTTGTAGGCATGTTGTGTGGCTGGATAGGGTGCCAATAGAGCCCTGCAACATACCTAAGAAATGTTAAAGTGGTGTTAAAGTGGAGTTATATGCATGTCTGTTTTCTCTCAAAGAGGCGAGCTCTGTACCTACTGGGAGCTTTCCTACTTAATTTCATTGTGGACTCAATCCTGTTCCCAGAAATAACCACTACAGTATGTGCCTTTCATTCAAGGAGCTGCTAACACGCTGTAAGCTTCTGCAGTTCACAGCCTGTCAGTGAGGAGCTATCCCCATTTCAGAGAGAGAGATAGAAAGGCAATAATTGCCAGATCCTAATTTTCAGTAGCAACCACCAAAATTGAGTGCTTAACT
Source organism: Sphenodon punctatus (assembly GCA_003113815.1). Lineage (NCBI taxonomy): Eukaryota > Metazoa > Chordata > Lepidosauria > Sphenodontia > Sphenodontidae > Sphenodon > Sphenodon punctatus. The sequence goes on along the minus strand of QEPC01002151.1, from coordinate 1,062,068 downwards.
TCAGACACATCAGGCCTGACTGGTTGGTGGTGCTGAGCTTTTCACAGCTCCCACTGACTTCAGCTGGAGGTAAAAGCACTTCACAAAATTTGGCTCAAATTGGGGACCTAGGAGCAGTGGGGAAATACTTGTAACTAAGGATAAGCTGTATTGCCACCCCCAAGCATTCAGAATTTTAAGTCAGGTGACACTAAAATCACAAGTTCAAAAAAAGACTCAAAAGAGTAAGGGTTAACTCTTTGTAGTTGCCATCTTTTTTGCACACTTTAATAGAATGATGTTTCTAAAACCACAGGGAATAAAATCATATATTTTGTTAACACTAATGCAGAGATTCTCATATATTGACCAGAAACTGGAGCTTTAAGAAGAACTAAATAGCTAGAGGCTTGTGCTTAAAAAAGCTTTTTTAAAATCACAAGAAGCAGTAACATTGGATTTAGATGCATCTTTCAGTTGATTTTTTTTCTGTGAATTGATAGTACTTTCCCTTCATTGTCTCTGACCCTGCAAGATACCCCTCTTGAGCATCGAATTAAGGGGCTGTGTCTTGCACAATGCAGCTTTCAGGATCAACCTGTATGATCAGGGGGAACAAACTATCACACCAGTACAAGGGAAGCAAACTCTTTAAAGTTTGGCAAAGTGATTTCAAACCTACAAGAACAGGTAACCTGCTAACATAGGAACAGTAGTTGCTTTAATTCACTTTCCCTGCTCTAGGCCCCTACCCCACCCCCGGGGGGGAGTTGTAACACTGAACTCAACAAAAACAGCAACTACCAGTCACCTTGCTTGCTTGAGTTGCTTTTTACCACTCCACCCGCTCTGGCACCAGCAGCCACCCCTCTCCTCCTGACTCCAGCCTGCCTCGTGCTGCTGCTGCATGCCACAGCTCCCGTGCTGTGCAGGGTGAGCAGGGCAGCACTCAGTTCAACTTCAGAAAGCTGATACCTTGTAAACAAAGTTCTTCAAGATGCCTCCAAACATTTTCACTTTTAACAAGTGAGAATTCTCACAACTGAGAATATTTGAAGCCATCTCAAAGAACCTTTGTTTACAGGGTAGCAACCTTCTCACTGCCACTACAGACTCGGAGGTCCAGATGATCAGGGGCTCTGGGGAAAAGATCAGGGACTCCAGCTCAGTCAGACACACACACCCCAGCAACGCCCCTGCAGTTCAGTAGGGGTGTGCAGTAGGGACAAGCTTAATTTTCATTTTGGATTAAATTTTGTTTCAAAATTTTAGTTATGTACTTGTTTTCATTTGTAATTTAACTTCATTTTAATAATTAAATTTGTTTCCCATTATTTTCAATGGGCATGACTTTGCAGGTCATGCATTCATTAAAATAGCTGTTTTACTTTGACTCTCTGATACTTCCCCATCCCCAAACTTGTCGAGAATGCACCAGGGTGGCAGAATATCAGAGAGAGACTGGCAGGCAGTAGGCAGGCACAGAAGCAGCAGGCACTAGTAGGCATCAGGCAGGTACTGAAGCAGCAGGCACAGGAAGCACCCCAAGTATGACAGGGATTCAGCTTGAAGAGAGTGCTCCACAGTGACCAGCCACCATATGAAGTAGAAAGATAATGGCAGGCAGTTGGCAGCACTCCAGATATAACAGGTGTCAACTTTCAGAGAGTGCCCTGGGGTGACAGGATATGAGAGAGACAGACTGGTATCAGGCAGCAGGCAGGCATAGCAGTAGACAGTGGCAGGCAGCAGGTGGGAAGAGGAGCTGCAGGCAATGACTTAGGAGACTTGGTGCCCTATGTAGAACAGGGATTCAACTTGCAGAGAGTGCCCCAGGGTGGCAGGATGAGAAAAAGAGAGAGAGAGAGAGAGAGAGAGAGAGAGAGATATCAGGCAGATGGAGGAGCAGCAGGCAGATGGAGGAGCAGCAGGCACCAGGCAGACACTGAATCATCAGGCACAGGCAGTTGCATCCCAAAGGCCGGGCTGCCCTATGGGCAGCTGGGGGTGGTATATAAATAAATAAGTGCCGAATATGAGAGAGAGAAAAACTCTCCAGGGTGACCTGGTTACATACTTTAAATTAAAAACCTCCTGTTTAAGATAATAGTTAAGGCCCAGATAATTTACACAAATGAAAAACCTACTAATTAAGTAAACAGAAAAAGCACTTATAAATTTGCCCGTCAAAAAACCTCAAATAAATTAAACAGTAAAAGCACTTATACATTCAACCATGCCACACAACACCATGAAATTATAAGTGAAGATGCACAAAGTCAAACCCATTAACCAGATTTTTAACACCCAAGTTACCCTTTCTGCGTGTTAACCCCCCTTGGATTGGAATGGACTAAGCCCCTTCCCATCACTAACCCTGCTTCCCTTGAACATGAACAGCTAACTGCACCTTAAAATCCATACTTTTGTACAGGGACATCTGAAATACCTCATGGGGTAATTTGTAAAGTAAAGTGTTCGCACGTCTGCGCACTTCTCCAATGGTCTCCACACTATCCCTTTCCCATTGGTGTGGGCCAGACTGACTCCAGCCACTGCCCCAATGACCTGTGCCCACAGTGCCTGACCTGAGGTTGTCCAGTGGGGGATGATGGAAGTGCCACTGCTGGTGGTGGTGGTGCCACTGCTGGTGGTACTGTCAAGTCCATACCACTGGAGCAGTCACTTCTCCTCTCATCGGTACCATGCTCCTCCCTTATATTCCTCTCTGCTCTGCCCTCAAAACCCTCTCCATCAGCCTTAGCTTCATGTCGGTGAAGCTAGCATAGTGAGCTGCCATGCTTGCTTTCACCCGAGGGTCACACATTGTTGCCAAAACATTCTCCTCCTCCTGCATTAAGTGACCAAAGTGCCTTTTCAGACCCACCTCTGGCATGAGTTGTTGCTCCCCTGCCCCCTCATCCTGCTGCTGCAGAAAGCCTGCCATTTTCTTAATCAGCAGGCAGATGAAGGGGATCACCTGGCTGAGGGTGACAGTTGAAACCGCCAAGACCACACCCAACCTCAGCACCGCTGCTGCCACTGGCACCTGGTGCAAGTTCAAAAACTACCTGCTGCACCTTTGTTTCCCCCTCCCTCCAGTGCCACTACTGGAAGGCTGGGGCTCTGCTGCTCCACCACCTGACACCAAGGTTGCTGCAACGCCATACCCCAGCAAGCGCTACTTGGAGGCGAACACAGTGCATATGATCTTTGGTGGTGGGCTGGTAAGTCCTTGGCTGCACCCTCTTCCCTGGACTGAGGGTGTTACTGCCCCTGCCTTGCATGCATCAGACTCAATTGTCCCTGTGGACTTTCTCATTCTGATTACAAATCCTATATAATAGATTAATCTAATAATTAATAAATAATTGATAATAAATATAACCACACACACTGACACAGACTGTACTAAAGGGAGACAATTCAAATCAAAATAAAACACACACACTGGCAATGTACTACAAAGAAAGACACAGAGGGATCACAAATAGTGAGGAAGAGTGAATGGGAATAGGGAGAGAAGCACAAAGGCATTACAATTTATTAGTAGGAGGTGAATCTCTCTCTGCCAGGCTTCCAGTGATCACACACAGAACTAGCAGCAGAAGTGAGCCTTGTGACCTCTCTTGGGGGGATATAAAGGCTCCACAGTGCCCTCTTCCCAGGCCCCTGATTGGCACTGCCAAGTTGCTGGCAGCATTGAAGAAAGACCTATCCCAGGGGTTCTCTATGTCTCTCACACTGCTGCCTGATGTGTTCACAATGCCAGTTGGCCAGTGGGGATGCCAGTCATGCCTCCTGATTATGCTCTCCCCTTCAGCCTCCCCTCTACCTTCCCTGAAGTGATTGTGCAGCCTCACAGCAGGCTGTATAGAGTGTAATGGAGCAAAAAAAAAAAGATTAAATGAATTTTGTTTGCATATACATTTGTTTCAGTGAAATTAGTACTAAAACAAATGTAGAAAAAATTGTTTTAGTTTCTAATTTAACTAAAACAAATTGCACACCCCTACAGTGAAGCAGCCACTCTAAATGTGCTGTGCTTGTTTCTATAAAGATAAACAGTTCAGAATCCTTGAAAACTGTTCTGAAGTGTTCATTCTCTAGTTTTGTTTTTGGAAAGATTAAGGTGTATAATAACATTGTTCCCTAAAAAGCTTCCTTTTATCAAACCACACTAACGGTTGGTCTTAAAAATTTAAACCAGGGCCAGATCCAGGTAAGTGTAAACTGTGTGACCACACGGAACCCCATATGTTCGAGGGCCACAAAGGGGCCTCCAATACAAAGGCTCCATGGATAAATTTGAAATTTCAGTATGAGTGTTTGAAGAACTGGTGTAAAGTGTGGGCTTCCAGAGCTACAAGTGTGGACAGCTCCAGCCTACCAAGGGCCCACAGCAGTTCAGGAAGGGGACCCATGAAGCCCATGAGTAAACTTAACTAGAAACAACAATATATGCACATCGTACAGGTCTGTAGGGTCTGCAGTGCAGGTAGCTACAGACTCTGAAAAATAAGTTGTGTTTAACTGAACATTAAAAATCAGTTATGGCAACACGAGTCCATACGTGTCGAGCAAACATTCCAATACTAGGAGAGGCCCCACACCACCATTTCATACAGCACTCTAACTTCTCTGGATTCAGAAGATTTAGGGTGTTTTCAGATATGATGGTAACCACAGTTTAACCACACTTAAACATTCTTATACATGTTGCAGGGCTGTATTGGTGCCCTATGCAGCCCTGCAACATGTATAAGAAATGTTTAAACTGGGGTTAGCGTCATGTCTGAAAACACCTTTATACTCTTTGGACCAAATTTTGTTCTCAGTTACACTTGTGTCTCTCTAGAGACGTGATTTCAATGCAGGTATTCATGATTTACACCGAAGGAAATGAGAACAGAGTTGGTTGTACAGAAATGAAAGACAAGGCCATCAAATGCCAGTGCTAACTCATGAGAACAGTTTTCTAAACTACAAAATGGAAGCAAATTAGCGGTTTTGGAAGCAAGCCAATAATTTTGCCTGGCATGATATGATAAGCCAAAGTCCTGTACCTTCCAATTCCTTTGGTAAATATATGCTTAAGTGGCTTCCTTTTGGAGTGCCTCAGCAATGTGAAGGAACTTCTTTCATTACTGCCCTACTGGCCTGATGCATGGAGCACCAGGTCATACGACTGGCGCTATATAAATGTCTATAATAATAATAATAATAATAATAATAATAGACAACATCAACCATGATCCCAAAGGCTGTGAAGCCTTTACACAAGACTGTGCATTGTGAACAGGTGACACTTGCGCAAACTGCACACAAACCATGTGCATGTTGTGTTTCTGGTCCTGGTTACACTTACATGTGCAGCAACCCGCACATGTAAGTGCAGAAACAGGACAGAATCCAGGACAGAAAACCAATAAATAAGTGTTTGAAGTTAATAAATCAGAAAAAATGTGTTTGTTTTTTTTAAAAGGGACCCAAAGTAGTTTTCAGGACTCGAAGTTGACTTTTCACGACAGGATGTCAGTTCTCCAAGATGGAAAATTGATAAATGAATGTTGGAAGTTGGTATATCAATGAAAAAGTTGAAAAATGGGCAACAGAAGTTTTTATATATATATATATACTTTATTGAAGCCACATGGCTATATCAATTTCCATATATAAATCACACAATTACAAAATAAAAACGACCAGCAAACAAAACAGATAAATCAAGTCCACTGTTAGGCCTGCAAAGATCAAAAGTATGAACCCCATCAGCCTGAATACTTGGATACTTTAAACAAAAATACAGCTAAGTCAAGTCCGCTGACGGGCCCAGCAAAATCCAAAATTTATAGTCCAGCCAAAGATACTACAGCCAACATCTTCAGAATTTGAGCCCCATCAGCCTGGGTACATTTGACAAAATACATTCCGATCAGCCCAATTAGACAGTACACACCAGATTTAACCAAGCACAGATATTTAAATGTACAATTTAACAAAGATGCATAAACTCATGTTACCCCACCAGGCTTTGCACACACTGTATGTTGCAAGTGTATATTCATAATTCTTACAGCATAAATCACCACCTGCTTAGTTCTTTCGGGGTCGGAGTCACATAATAGAAATAATAATTGTTGTATCTTGGGCCTAGTACCATCCCACCCAATGAGCTTCTGTAGTTGCCCCCACTGCAAATCATACAGTGGACATGATAGAACATAGTGTTCCAGGCCCTTGCTCGCCCTACCACATGGACAAATCATATTGGTATATAGGATACCCTGCCTTCTCCCCAGGGAAACAGCTGTCTGCATTGATTGTATGCGCAAGGCAAGAAAGGCTCTCCTAAGGACTGGATCCGCTAACTGATGTAAATAAGCCCCCCCCCGGAGGGATCCAATACTTATAAAACGGGGAAATATACGCCCTAGCTGCCATCATCCTATGCCTTTGTCTGTCCACATCCAAAATCCTCTGCTTTAGCATCCTAATCACTTGACTATCAGTATAACCCTGAAAGAACAGGTCAGAGAAACCAAGATTCTCAAGACCTGCTTTAACATCCACCCACCAGGGGTCCAAACCCCCTTCTGTATCAGACTGTTTTTCAATCAAAGTTCTACTCAAGAGGGAAATAGCCCCAGAATTTCTATTCTTAGCTCAGAAAGTAAGTTTCCTTAATTCAACTTGGGCCACAGAGAAGGTCTACCCAGTTCTATATGGATTATAGCTGCAGATGAAGCGGGAGGGATCCGCAAAATCCTTCTCCAGCAGTTATTAATTATTGATTGCAAGCTATTAATAGCACGAACATCATGCCCCCAAATATGTGCCCCGTACAGCATTTTAGCCATTAATTTGGAATCTATAATTTTACTAACCGCTAGAATAGATCTTTGACCAAGTCGAAAGAAAAAGCGCTGAATTGCTAAGACTTCCATGTTTGCTTTCTGCTTATTTACCCTCATGTGGCTTGTCCAGGTCCCATTAAATGATAAATAGATTCCCAGATATTTATAGGAATGTACCTGCTCAATCGCATGGCCTTGCAATACCCAACTATATTTACAAAACCGCTTTGAGAATACCAATATTTTAGTTTTGGTATAATTTATCATAAGATTCTTGTCTATACATCTATTCGCAAAGTCCGATGGCACACGCTCCAACCCAATTCTACTAAGGGACAATACTACTGTGTCATCAACATACATTAACATAAAAAATGTCTGCATTCCTACACAAGGTGGATGGTATTGCCCCACATCTCTATGTTTCATAATGAGTGAATTCACATATATGTTAAATAGAATTGGGGCAAGTAGACATCCCTGGTGAACCCCACGATGTGTTGGCACTGGATTGGACAAAATGTCAGTGGGTGGAACTCTCACCTGCAAAAAGATATCTGTGTACATTGATCTGATTAGACTTAAGAGACATTTGTCCATTCCTAACTGCTCTAATATGAGCCATAATTTAGCTCTACATATTCAGTCAAGGGCTGCAGAGAGATCTATAAAGGCCACAAAGACTTTGCGCCCTCGCCGTTTATATTTATTAATAATATGGCTAAGTATGAAAACCTGTCCTGTTGTTGATCTGTTAACCCTAAAACCTGCTTATTCTTCTGCCAGAATATTTTTTGCATCCACCCACTCTTGTACCCGATTCAATAATAGTCAGGCATAAATTTTTTGAATAATGCATAACAGACTAATTGGTCTGTAGTTATTAGGATTTGCTGTATCCCCCTTCTTATAAATGGGGATAATAATACTACCTTTCCAAACCTCAGGAATATGAGCAGTGTTACTAATCAAGGAAAACAGATGTGCAATAGCCTCCGGTCACCCATCCGGGAGGAGCTTAAAAACTTCACCACAGATAGAATCGCAACAGAAGTTGACATTCTGGGATGTCAGGTACCCGAATCTGGGTACCGATTAGCACGCAATGTTGGTGGGTTGATTTGGGTACTAGAAATTCATTAGGTTACCCGTTTTTGTGGGTACCCTCTTTCAGCTCTACTTCCTATGTTGTTAGTCTTGTTACAATAACATTATTTGTGTTTTCTGCACATTCATAAAACATCTTTTCTGAATTCATTCAACCTTTCCACTTTTCATAACTGCACTTGAAAGAGAGCAGCAGTCCATAATATGGCAATTGTCTGAAGTCTGCTAAATCAAGGAAATGAGTGTGCACTTTGTCATTAATAAAAGAAATGTAAAAGTCAATTAATTTACCCAAGCCTTGGTTGGAATTAATAGACTTTATAAGTATTGCTAATGAAACCTTTTCTGCTTATTAATTTATTTATTTTTATATCATTTTTGAGTCAGGTTAACTGATCTGAATTTACCTCAGAGAATTTACGTCTGTGTGCTTCAGTGTGTCGGGTAGGTGAGAGGTTCAAGCGTGGTTAGAGTCAGGAGAACTAATTCATATTATTTTCTCCATCACTGGGCTGTTTGACTTTCGACAAATAATTTAACCTCTTTGTACCTCTGTTTCTCCTCTGACTCTTTGTCTTGTCTGTTTACAGTGCAATCACTGTTTAGCATTGATTTGAACCTTTAATACCAATGCAAGTTCCGCTGAAATTAACAGGATGCACACCAGGATTAAACAACTTGAGGATATCACTGTTAGATATTAATTTCTTTGGGGCAGGGACTAGGGTTGCAAGATCAAATTTTCAAAATAAGGGACAGAGCCAAGGGATACTGAACTCAGAGATGTCCATTATGTTCCATGGAGTTGTGGTGTTCAGAATAAGGGACATCCATTAAGTTCGATAGCGCTGTAGGGTTCTGAAATAAGGGATGTTCCCTTGAAATAAGAGATACCTGGCAATCCTACCAGGGACTGTCTTTGAATGGACATAGGTAGCATAACAACAGGTGGCCCCTTCCAGGGCACACCTGGCATCACTGTCAAGCACCTTGTACGGCATGTGCCTGCAATCAATGCTTCAGGGTAATGCCCACCAAAGGGCATACCCTGTGCAAATATCAGCAAGGAAAACACAAATAGTTGTCAATCTGGGGGAGGCAGTCGGACCGCCTCCACTTAAGGGGAGTGTCACAGGAACAGGCCATAGTGCTTCCTCCTCTGAAATTGGGGTGAGGGTAAGGAGCAGGACTACTGGCACAGTCATGCACAGCCCCCTCCCCAGCGCCGACCTCCATTCCATTTAATCAATTTAATAGGTCCACTTAACCTTCTATTTTCTCTTATTAATGGTTTCAAGGCTGACGTCCATCTTACAGTTGCGACAGCAGAGAACTACTGCTTGACATTCCAATTGCCCTATTGGTAACACAAAATGACTTGCTATGGAGAAGACAAAAACTACACCCCATCTTTGCCAATCTTGGGAATGCGTAAAATTCTTCTCAGTCCTGAGTACAGTGACTAGCAACAGTCTGTAGCAGGATAGCTCAATTTTAAATAAACACATATGTTTGTGGTGGGCAGGTGGGATTTTTTTTATCTCTGCAGCCACACTGGAAAGAAAGAGATAGTGTGCAGGCTATTTTAAAGGGGGTGGCAAACCCCATCCCCACTCCCAAGGTGGCTAGGGGTCTCAGAGCCCATGTGAGCAGGACAGTCTCAGGGGGGTAGCAGCCACATTCCTGAGCCGAACCCCACCCCCTTCCTGCATTCACCTGATTCCTTGGCCAGACCAGCAAACATGCCACCTGCACTGGCAGGAGTGTTTCCTTTCTATTAAAAAAAATAATCTAGACTATTTTCTGTATTTGCCTTTGGGGTTCTCATTCCAATGGATTTGGTCACTTTTCTGAGTTTTATTCCTGTCAAAAATTGTCTAGATTCACAGATTTTGTTCCAAGGGAGTTATGGCATTTCTTAAAAGCATTTGCATATCAGATATTTTATATTCACCGAAGTGTAATAATATGGATGACAAGAGTACATCAGCTGTGTCATCTGTAGTGGTTTTTCACTGAAAACAATAACACAACTAATATTCATACTCAGTAAAAGCTGCTCATGCTGCAGTACTGAAGTCTTGACATTTATAAGCTTAAAATGATTTACACTTTTAACAAAGGTTTTAGCAGAGCAAAAAAAAAATGTTTGGCAAAGTATACAAGGTAACCTATGCCCTCTAATGTTATTACCTTGAAGGAGCTGCCAGTCTTAAATGATTAAATGATAAATCATAACACACCGAGACAACAGAGATTGTCAGGGCCATCTGTAAAAGAGCGAGGTCTTGAATTGTATTGTGTGTCCTTGGAAACATTTTGTTATTTAGAGAAGATTCCCATTAAGGACAACTGGTTTGGACTCAAAGGTTTTCAGGTTAGGTATTTCCCCTATAATAAAACCTTTACAGATATGATTAGGAAATTAAGGTACTCCATGAAAGCACTTTGTTAAATAATATAACTGGAGAACAATAGTGCAGTTATGGACAAAGACTAAGGGCCATGTGCTGTTCCTAGTTTCCTAAGTCTAATTGCCACTGAAATCCTTGCAAACTGCATGATATGTCCCTATTAGTTGGACATTGGGAGAAAGCTACTCCAGAGATTAACAAGTTCCAGCGAAGTTAGGAATCTTGTAAAAATATTTTTATTTTTTATTTTTGTATTGGTACATATGCTGTTTCAGATTATGAAATAAGAAGGCAATGCTATCAAAAACTTTAAATTGTTAAACTTCTTTCTAACATTTTTAATTAGTATGACTAAACGTGTTTCTAACATAATAGTTGGATTACATTATGAAACTTCTCCTGGGTTGTTAAGTTTTGTCATTCACAAGAATCCCTTTCAGTCCCTCCCTCCGAGTGCGTAGCACATCTGAGAGGGTGGGAGGGCTTTTGTCCTGCCCCCATTAAAGGAAGAGACTGAGACAAAGGGCCTTTTTACATGGACGGAGGTGGATGGGGGGATGGGTGTTTGGCTGCAGTGGGTGGAGGTGGGTGGAGGGTGTGCGATGGGTGGAGGTGGATGTTGCGTGGGAGCACGCACACACACACACACGTATCCCTCTCGGTGTTCACATGGATGAACACCGAGCAGACACCCATCCCCCCCCCAGCTCTTTACACGGACACACACACCACACTGCACACCAGCCCGAACACAAAGCGGGGGGGGAGGGGGCGTCCATGTAAAAACAGCCAGAGAGGCCGCAAATCTGCAGCGGAGTGGTATGTTGAAAAGCTGAGTGGAAGTCAGTGTGGTGTAGGGATAAGGTGCTGGACCTGGTCCTGGGAAGCCAGGATTTGAATCCTGCCCTAGCCATGAATTCATTGGGTGGCCTTTGGCAAGTCACTACCTCTCCAACTCAGTTCTCCATGTGTAACATGGGGACATGTGTGTCTGTCTCTCCCTGTGTTCCCCTCATTCTTGTCCATCTGTCCCAAGAGCATCCCCCACATCTGAGAGCGACACCGCCAGAAACTCATCCGATAAAACAGGATAAGAAGGGATTTCTACTGCCTCTGACCCATTCCCTGCTAAAAAAGTTGCATCAAAACTGTGGTGAATTTGAGAGATTTTATCCAATAAAAAGTCCATGAACAAATCATAGCCAGCATTTGATAATTCAAAGTCCAGGTGGAGGGAGGCAGGACTGACCAGCCCCCTCACCACCCGGAACAGCTCAGCTGGGTGGTAGGGATATGCAAACGTGGTTTGGACATTCAGAGTTCAGACCGAACTCAGTAAGTTCGGACAGCTGAACCGAACGTGGAAACCCCCAAACAGTTCGACTGCGTTTGGATGGTTTGGGCAGGAAAAACCTTGCTGGCAGACTCAGGTGGGGGGGCAGCTGAGGAGGGGTGGAGAGGCTTGGACTAGCAGCCAGCCTACCCAATCACCATCTTTTCCTCAGACCACTGGCTTGGAAGTTTGGAATTGTCCATGGGCTAGGCTGCACAGAGCCAAGGGGGCTTGTGGTAACGCGGGCGCAGTAAGTAACAATTGCTTCCAATTCATTCTGAGCTAGCCACTGATCCTGTCAGCAGGCGTTTTCAGAAGTCTCCCTCTTCCAGCAGTTTGTGTTCCTCCCAATCCATTGCCCTCCTCCTATTTCACCCATTTCCACACATTTATCTCCATAGTTTCATTTATTTAGATAAGATTAGATAGATTTAGGTGTTGTTTTTATTTTTTATCCCCTCCCTGTGTTCTTTCTCCCTCCCCTCCATTGAACCCTTCCCTCCACCCAGTATATATTATTATTATTATTATTATTATTATTATTATTATTATTATTATTATTATTATTATTATTATTATCAAAGATTTATATAGTGCCAGCAATGTAACAGGCTCTTTACAAAGTAATTGAATAGACACGGTCCCTACCCTAGGGCTTACAGTCTGAGAGACACGGGGGGGGGAGACGAAGGAAGGGGAACAGAGGGATAGACAAGGAGTGTAACATTAACAAGGATGCGAGGTCCCAGGTGCACGTGCTTGGCTTGGTTACATCGAGAATGATGGCTGGTTGGTCCATATGGTGAGGATATGAGTACACAGACCTTAGGTAACAGATTGTACTGGATGGAGGGTATCAGCAAGAGTTAGGTGAGGGGAGCAAGGAGTCGGGGAGGGCAGAGGGAGAGTCCATCCCTGATTCCCTTCCCCTGTTTTTGGATTTATTTATAATAGGATTATATTGATTTAGGTTTCATTTCAATTTTCTACCCCTTCCTGTGTTGTTTGTTGTGAGCTGTCTGTGTTCCCCCTCCCCCATCCCTGTGGAGAGAGAGAGAGAGAGAGAGAGAGAGAGAGAGAGAGAGAGAGAGAGAGAGAGAGAGATGTAGGAGTTAGCTTAGTTATATAGAGATAGATAAAGATAGTGTGTAGTGATTCAGTTTTAATATTTTATAGTGTGTTTGTAGGACTAGGCCTTTGTAGATATAATATTCCATTAGTTCCATAGGTTTTAGAATAGTTAATAGCAGTTAGAGTTAGTGTAGTAGTATATATTATATTCCACATTTGAATAAATAAATTAAAAAATATATAAAATCTTCCTCTGCATTATTTGGGTGGGAGAAATGGAGAAGGGAAGCAGGAGAGGCCGGTCTGCTGCCCATAAGGCAGGCAATGGGGCACGTTGCAGAAGTGACAGGGGCCGTGCCAGTGGAGTGGTAGGCATCGCAGCAGCCCAAACCCATCACCACGCCCCAAACTGCACAGGTCTGATTTTGGGAGACAGGCTTCAGAGGCTCCCAACAGTGGCACTAGAAGTGTGGTTCAGCGGCACCTCCTTCCAGTGTCCTCCAGTGCCACGCAGGGCACTGGAAGACCTGCAGTCCAGGAGGCTGCAGTCATCTCTTCTGCGACAGAAGGATCAGGTTAAGGTGCTTCAGGGTCGGATGTTGATCATGGGCCACCATTGTCCCCCATTATTGAGGTGACCCCAAGCAGTCCAGGGCTGGTGAATCCCATCTCAACTGTTAGAGGTAGGAATGGGCAAACAGAATGCAGTTTGGCCATTTGGTCATTTAGTTCGAAACCCGAGTTTGGGTTCGGTTCGGCGGAGTTTGGGTTGGCCAAACTCGGCCGAACATTTGAAATAGCACTATCAATACTGATATCGACACTGAATTTGAAGATTTTTTCGGTATCAGTATCATTTGGTCCTGAGACCACCCCTGGTCTCCACCCCTGGTGCCAGGAAGTCTGCTCCTCAGCTGCCTCACCCTTCCAGTCATGTTTTTCCTGCCCGAATTGTCACATTTTCCCACCCCGAACTCATCTGAACTCACCCAAACACAACCGAACTGTTCGGTCATATTTGAGTTCTGTTCTGATGTTCGGTTCGGTCATCCAAACAGACCAAGTTCGGTCTGAACTCTGAACATCCGAACCGCGTTCGCACATCCCTAGCTAGAGGCAGGGCCTGATTCCCAGAAAATGGCAGCAGGGAGTGGAGCAGCAGTAGCAGCAGCAGTAGCAGCAGCAGCTATTGGTGCACAGGGAGAGTAGCAGCAGCATGGGCAGTCTATCAGCCTCAGGGTCCCAGTACTCGCCTTCGTGGGACATTATCTCAGATTGGGGACAGCGAGGCAGATATTAGTCCTGTGGAGGAGATGTCTGGTGCTGAGGAGATGGCTGTCCCTCTGAGAGCTATGTCGCCACCATGTTCTGTCCCTCCCATCAGCGCTGTCAATGGTGCATCACCCGGTATGGGCCAGAAGGCAGGAGAGGGAAAACAGTCCTCCGTATGGGCGCATTTTCAGTTGGTGCGGGCGGATGATCCCAGGGAGGTGCAGTGCACTTTGTGCCAGAAGTTGATGAAGCATGGGCAGGTGCTCACCAGCCTTGGCACAACTGCCATGGCAAGGCACCTCAAGGCATGCCACAGAGCTGTACTGTTAAGTGAGCAGGCAGGGGCAGTGCACACCAGAGGTTTCCCGACTGCAGGGGCCATTAATCTGCCTCCATCAAGCTACCTCTATCAGCAGAGCGGTATTGCAGCTAGGGGGAACAACAGCAGCAGCCACATCCAGTTGAGGCCCAGAAGCGTCAGTGCACCATGGAGGAGCTGGGGTGGGGGCAGCTGCCAATTCCATCAGCAGCTGCAGGACGTGGAGGGTGGCATGGCTTTCAACTGAAAGCCACGCACATGTTGAGGGAAATTATAGTGCTCAGTGGTCAGGGAAATGGGGTTTAAGGGCCTGATTGGCTTCCTGGCCCCTCAGTTTAAACTGCCCTCATGCACCACCCTGAGTCAGCAGGTGGTGCCAGCCTTGTACCAGGCTTTAAAAGACCAAGTGAGGGAGCAGCTGGCAGGGGCTGGGGGTACCTCCGCCCACTTCACCATAGACCTGTGGTCAAGCAGAAATGCGAAGCAAGCCTACCTGGCAGTGATGGCGCACTGGTGGCAGGACCTGGAGGCAGCATTTGGGAGTGGCAGGAGGGCTCCCTAAGCAGGGTATAGGTGGGCCCTGCTTCAAGCGGAAGTCATGGATGGCCCCCACACTTTTCACAACATAGGCACAGCCCTGACCATCATGATGAGGGAGTGGGTCACGTCAGTGTGCCTTTCACCAAGGGGTGCATGGTGACTGACAACGTGGTCAACATATTGAAGGCAGCTTCACCAGCATCCCTTCCGCTGCACACACCCTTCATCTGGTGGTCAGGGACGCTCTGGGCTTGGGGGAGAAGGGGATTGGGGCAGGCACCCTTAGCTCCCTGATCAGGCATGGAAGGAGGCCGGTTTCTTTAACCGGAGCATGAAGGGATGGGCGAACATGGTTCGGAAATTCGAAGTTCGGCCCGAACTCGGCCTGTTCAGATGACCGAACTGAACTTCTGAACATGAACTGGCTGAACCGAACTCAATTCCAAATGTCAAAATGACCGAACAGTTTGGTCAGTTCGGATAGCGTTCGGATGAGTTCGTGTGGCAAAAAAAGGTTCACTGTAAAGTCAAACGTGACAGGGAGGGCTAGTACTAGTCACTGAGGAGCAGACTTCCAGGCACCAGGGGTGGAGAGGCTTGCACGAAATGAAACTATCTGCCTCCCTCCTTCCCAACAACTTCTGAGCTAGCTACTGTTCCTGAACAGTAGGCGTTGAGTAGGATTATTAGATTGCTTTAAGTTTTCATGTCAGTTTTGTACTGAAATGCAACTTAAACCTTAAACTGAAACCTTGTGTTTGTGATTCCCCACCTCATCCCATATATAGAGAGACAGAGAGATATAGATATAAAGAGATAGATAGGTTAGGGATAGTAGTTGTTGGAGCTAGCTTAGTGATAGAAATAGTGTTAGTGATTTAGTTTTAGTGTTTGTAGGAGAAGGCCTGTGTACTTATTAGATTGCATTTAGTTCATAGCATTTAGAATAGTTAATAGCAGTTAGATTTAGTGTAGATAGATATATATAATATTAGATTTAAAAAAAATTTTAAAACCCCATATAAAAACAAAAAAAACCAAATAAAAACAAAAGAAAACCATATAAAACCCAATAAAAAACCAAAAAAACCATATAAAAAACAAAAAAACCACCCATAACATTTCCCAAACGGCTGATCAGCCAAACCGAACGGGCGAACCCGAACCCGGCGAACTAACCAAACTGCCGAACCGAACGGATGAACCGAACGCAGTCGAACCGAATGGACGAACCGAACGGACGAACCGAACGCAACCGAACTGAACAGCTGAACCTGAACCGTGATCTGTTCGCCCATCCCTAATGAAGGGTAGTGACCTCCTCCGGGCAAAGCAGGCGAAGCAAGGCTTCCCAGTGCACCAGTTGGTGCAGGTTGTGTCCACATGGTGGATTTCCATGTTCCTGATGCTCGAGCGGCTTCTCGAGCAGAAAGATGCCTTGCATCAGGTTCAAGGGGTGATGGACAGCAGGGCACCTCCAGGGTACAATGGGGCATAATGGGAGATCCTGGCTTACATCGTCTTCATTCTAAGACCGTTACTGGCCGTGACAGAGACTATCAGCTCCTCCATGGCCACCATCAGCCAGGTGACCCCTCTGGTCCAGAGTCTTCTCAGGAGGCTGGAGGAAATTCTCCAAGGGTAGGATTATGGCCCTCAGGGCAAGAAACTGGCAGCTGTGGTGGTTGCCCTGCTGTGACAACTGAAGGGAGAGCTGAAGGCGCGGTTCAATGAGCTCCTGCAGCGGGAGCAATATGTGTTGGGAACCATGCTGGACCCCAGGGTCAAGGGCAGCGTGGCATGCCAGACAGAGCTCTATGGCCACTGGAAGGGTGAGCTGGTGGAGAGGGTCTGGCATGCAGAGAGGGCTCTGGAGAGTGTGCAGCAGCAGCAGCAGCAGGATACCCCTCGGATTGGTGGGAGTGGTAGCAGTTACACCTTTCAGCCAGCAGGGTCTATCCCTGCCCCCAGCCCTAACAGTATCAGCACCAGCAGAAGGCTGGGCAGCAGCAGCAACACCCTATTGCCGGCAGCAGAAGCCTTGTATGTGCAGGCCACTCTGGCGAGCATGGGCCCATGCACATCAGGGCAGGCAGCGTGACTGAGGGCAGTGGTGAAGGTGGTCCCCAAGGAGAGTTATGTGAGGGAGTACAACAGTGCCTCATCAGCAGTGGAGAGCTACCTGGAGGAGGAGCTGTGAATCAATCCCAGCAGCGATCCCTTGGCCTAATGGGCTAGCAAGACCAATGTGTGGCCGGCCCTGTCCAAAGTAGCCAAGGGTCTGTTGTTGTGCCTACCAAGAAGTGTCCTCAGAAATAGTGTGTTCTCCATGGCGGGGGACATTTGCTCGCCGCACCACCTGAGACTGGGGGTCAAGTTGGTGGAGCAGTTGCTTTTCATCAAGGTCAACCTTCTGCTGTTGGGATTCCCCGAGCTGCCCCTGGACATGAATTGATGGTGCCGTGGCACATGCCATTCCATGCCAGGGTCAGTCTTGGGATGGGGCTCCTTCTCAATCTGGGCTGCTGCTGCTGAGGTGCTGTCCCTCCCTCCCAATGCCCGGTGCCCCCCCTCTCACTAGACGTGTCAGCCAGCCTATCTGACTGACCTCATGATGCAGGGTGGCATTGGGAAGCTGTAAGCCTGCCAGCCATCCTATGACTAGATGATCTCGGCCCTCCTATCTGATTGGCTCTCTCTCACAGCACAGTCTTTGCCAGCCTATCTGGGTGCCCTGCCAAGGTCCCAGCCTGCCTTCCCTACTACTTCTCATGCCACACTGCCTGTCTGCCCATCCTGGTTGCAAACCTCAAACTCTGCCTCAGCCTACCTTCCAATGCTCATGCCACGCTCCCTGTCTGCCCACCCAAGTTGCTAACCTCAAACCCTGCCTCAGTCTGCCTTCCAATTCTAATGCCACGCTGCCAGTCTGCCCACCCAGGCTGCCAAGATCAAAGCCTTCCTCAGCCTGCCTTCTGATACTCATGCCACGCTGCCTGTCTGCCTGCCCAGGTTGCGAAGATCAAAGCCTGCCTCAGCCTGCCTTCTGATGCTCATGCAATGCTGTCTGTCTACCAGCCCTGGTTGCCAACCACAAACCCTGCCTCAGTCTCCTTTCTGATGCCCATGCCACACTGCCTGTCTGCCCTGGTTGCCAACTTCAAACCCTGCCTCAGCCTGCCTTCCTATGCTCATTCCACTCTGACTGTCTACCTGCCCCGGTTGCCAACCTCAAACCCTGCCTCAGCCTGCCTTCTGCTCATGCTAAAGTGCCTGTCTTCCTATCCTGTGGGCAAAGCTGAAGCCCTGCCCCAGCCTGCCTGCCTGCCTCTCATGCCAAAGTGCTTTTCTGCCTTCCCTGGCAACCCTGGATGATGTGCCTCACTGGCCAGGTAATCCCACTGCTGCTGTCTGCTGGTCCATGGGTGCTCTGCCCTGGCAAATCCAAATGTACCCACGCAATCCTGCAGCTGCAGTCTACTGCTGTATGGGAGTCCTTCCCTGGCAAATCCTACCATCCTGACTCCATGGGTGCTGCGCAAATGCAAATCCTGCTGCTGCTGTATCTGCTTTTCCACGGGTTCTATGCCCTGGCCATCCAATCTATGCTGCTGCTGCTGCTGATGCCTCTGCTGTGCCATGGGTACTGTGCCCGGGTAATCCAATGTCTGTCGCTTCTGCCAATGCTGCCTCTGTTGTGCCATGGGTTCTGTGCCCTGGCAATCCAATGTCCACTTCTGCTACCTCTGTTGTGCCATGGGTTCTGTGCCCAGGCAATCCAATTTGCGCTGCTGATGCCTCTGCTGTGCCATGTGTACTGTGCCGTGCAATCAAATCTTTGCTGCTGCTGCTGCTGCTGCTGCTGCTGCTGAATGTCACCTCTGTGGTGCCATGGGTACTGTGCCCCATCAGTCGAATCTCTGCTGCCTCTTCTGTGCCATGGGTACTGTGCCCCGGCAATCCAATGTCTGCTACTGGGTGGCCACGTGATTCACCACCGGGAAAGACTCGACCAATTTGCAGTACAGTTTCTTGAGAATTGGTTGAGTATGATGCAAGCCAGCAATGCCCAGCCAAGTAGGGGTGCCAGCCACCAAGCCCTGGCCGGGCCTCTGCTCCACTGATGCCAGCCAATCTGCAATACCCAGCCAAGTAGGGGTGCCAGCCACCAAGCCCTGGCCGGGCCTCTACCGCTGCTCCACTGATGCCAGTCAGCCTGCAGTGCCCAGCCAAGCAGGTGTGCCAGCCACAGTTACTGTGCCCTGCCAATCCAATGTCGTCTGCTGCTGCTGCTGCTGCTGCTGCTGCTGCTGCTGCTGGTACAGCATGTCAGTAATTTTCTCCTCTCTCTTGTAGATGGGCATAGCTCAGATGAGTGTGCATGTGGCCAGGGGCTGGGTGTCCACTAGGACTGTAGCGAAATTCCACAGCGACAGCAAATACCAACAGAAACCCCTCTTCCGCGCATTGCGGCACGGTTCGGTAGACACAGCTTTCAGAGGCCGCGGGAATGGCTTTCCGCTAATGGTGCCGCAGTATTTCTGCTACGCAATGGAAAGCGGCAGCTCTGCAGATTTGAAGAGGACATGGCACCAACTCCCCTTTCCATTGATCGTGTCATTGCAGCATGTTTCTGCCACCCTGAAATACTCGGTACCGCAATACCTGATGTAATGAGATCAAACTCTCAGACCCGTGTTGACAGACACCCGCCTGGCCTTCACCATTCAGTATAAATAGGTCTGTTTGTCACCTTATTCTCTCTCTTGATCCCAAATCGCAGTGAGAGTGAGTGACTGTCGGAGCTGCACCAGGTGTGTTGGTAAACACACTCTGATTTGCTGCACTCCGTGACAAAACACCGCATCGTGACTCGAGGATATAGAGTCCTAGTCACTTACTTCCTTCATCAGCACATCATCGAACATAAAGAAGCTTTTGTATAAGTGCTTGAACTTTTCATTTTTCTTGTTAATGTTATCCAGCAAAAGTGAACTTTTTATTTTTATTATTAATGTTTTTGTTACAAATGTACACATCTTTTGCCAACCTTTTAGTGTGTCATGCATGTGTTCACTTATGCTGTTGCTGCTGTCAATTTCCCCACCCGGCGGCTACCGCAGCTACTGGGCGGCTATCCCCCCCCGGGTCTCTATCTAGTGATCCCCCCACCAGGAGCTAGCATGGCGGCTACCACAGCTACCAGGCAGCTATCCCCCCCCCCCGGGGTCTATATACCAATGCCACTGGCTATGTAGCAATGCCACCGGATATTGCCCCACCCTCCATGTTCTCAATTGAGATTGACTTTAAAAAAATTTTATTTTATATATTATAATATTACTTACAACATACAATATGTATAATATCATAGTATAATATAATAATAATAAATATTATTATTTAAATTCTCACAACAACATATATCCTGTGGCCGCCTGATGACCAGTAGAGTTCACTTGAATGACCAGGTGACGTGTGCAATTTAAAGCTGGTAAAGAATAAACATTTTGATTCAAAGTGCCACTGTTGTTACTATTCAGAAAAGAAAAACAAGTTTGTGCCGGAAACACTGTATTCAGAGATAAATACAGTTTGCTGGTTCGGGGCCAGGTGGCTATATCCAAAGAAAAGTTTTTATTAAAATAGGCAGAGAAGCCAGTGGCCTTATAAGTCTTAGTAGTTCATTTCCACAAAGAGCCAAAGCTCCAGGGACAAGGTAAACAGTACATAGTAGAGTTGCCACATACAGCAGGTACTCCCACCAGATGTAGGACATTGGTAGCAGATACAGTTAATGCTGGATGCACACAAAAGTGAGAGGTCTTCAAAGATGCTTGTACCAGCTGGACATAGCTGTTTTTGGTTGCATCAAACAGAGGAACAGTTATTGGCTTGGGCTGGGTGTGAATTAGGGGGCTGAGCCCGACAACAATGAGAAGCATGTATCCACGCATTTTTATTTTCCACCTTTATTGCTGTGTGTGTGTTGAGGAGAATTAGATCCAACATGGGGCCAAACAATTCTTTCTTTTGAATTCCTTTATTAGGATCCAGTCTCCTGGCTTGAAAGGGTGGCAGGGCTCTGTGAGCGGTGGTGTGTGCGCCTCCTTGGCCTGGTTATGGGAAGTCTTTAAGGCTTTGGAAAGAGAAATCACATATTGAGTTAAATCAGACAAGTCATGTACCTGAGTGGGGCGCAGTTCAACGCCCACTTGCATGGCCCGTCCAAAGACAAGTTCGTAGGGGCTCATGCCATGTCTTCGATTCGGGGTGGCTCTGGTGACCATTAGGACTAAAGGAAGAGCCTCTGGCCATTTTAGTCCAGTCTCATGAGTCAGCTTTGCTAACCAAGTTTTAAGGTCTGAGTTCTTTCGCTTAACCTGTCCACTGCTTTGTGGATGGTATGGTGTGTGGAAGTGCAACTTGACTTGTAAGCTGTGACATAGTATCTTGATTAATTTTGCAGTAAAATGGGAGCCTTGATCACAGTCAATGGAAAAAGGTATACCAAAACGGGGAATAAAGTCTCGCAGGAGATGTTTGGCCACTGCCTCTGCATCTGCTTTACGGCAGAGGTAAGCTTCAGTCCATGAGGAGAAAGTGCAAACAACAACCAGCATGTGTTTGAATCCTTGGGCCGGTGGTAAATCAGCAAAGTCAATCTGTATGTTCTGAAAAGGGCCATCACTCCATGGGCGAGATTATGGTCGAACAGGAACGGTGCGAGATGGGTTATAAAGCTGGCAGGTAGAGCAAGATTGGGCAATGTTGCATGTTTCAGTTGTGACAAAAGGTGCAAACCAGGAAGCTGAAATTATGGCCGCCATCCCCCCTTTGTTCGAGTGTGTCCTACCATGGCACACATGAGCGAGATGCTGAACTAGAGAGCGGGGGGCTACTGGGCGTCCATCTGGATGCAGAAAAATGCCTCGATCATCAGGGGTGCAGCCAGCCCTGGTCCAAATGTGCTGTTCTGACGGGTGTGTCTTTTGTTGATGGTCCTGGAGATCACAAAGGAGTGGCGCTGGTAGAGGTGAATCTGAAAGGAAAACTGCAACAACAAGAGAGGCAGAAGGGCCAGATATTGCTGCTCATTTTGCAGTCTGATCAGCGATTCTGTTGCCGGTAGCTTCATGAGGAGGAGGAAGTATGAGCTTGTACATGAATAACAGCAATCTGAAATGAGAGGAGTAAATCTGACAACAGTTCAGAACTTAGAGGAGCATGAGAAATAGGTGAGCTGGAAGAAGTTAAAAATCCCCGTTCCTTCCAAATGGAGCCAAAGGAGTGACAAACACCAAAGGCATAGCGGGAATCAGTGTAAATATTGACTGTTTGGTTAGTGGCCAAGGTGCAGGTCCTGGTAAGAGTCACCAGTTCAGCAGGTTGAGCCGATCGCAATGCAGGGAGTGAAAAGGCTTCTAGGACAGAGGTAGGAGTACAAACAGCATACCCCACATGGAGAACCCCCTCCCTGCGAAAACAGCTGCCATCTACAAAATTTCTAAGTCAGGGTTTTGGAGGGGAACATCTGTAAGTCCCACTCGCGGGGTAAATAGATACTCCAAGGCATCAATGCAGTCATGTAGTTCAAAGCCCAGGATATAATCAGGTTCCCCATCACAAGGGGTTGGGAGAATTGAGGCAGGATTTAAAGGGGCTACATGCTGTAAGGTGATGTTTTCAGGAGCTAGCAAAGTCAATTCGTATTTGGTTAACCGAGAGTTGGAAAGAAATTGTGTCTTTTTGTGTTGCAACAGGGAAGAAGCAGCATGTGGAACAGCAACAGCTAAGCTACCCAAAACCAAGGTAGAGGCTTTTTCAACCAAGTCTGAGGCAGCCGCTACAGCACGCACACAAGGGGCAGTCCCCGGGCTATAGAATCCAAACAGGAGGAGAAATAAGCAACAGGGCGCTGGTGAGGACCAAAGGGCTGAGTGAGGACCCCTAGAGCAAAGCCCTGAGACTCATGGCAAAACAGGGTAAAGGGTTTTTGATAATCTGGTCGAGATAGGGCCAGAGGTGCTGCCAGGGCACTTTTGATGGTGTGGAAGGCCTGAACAGCCTCCACTGTTAAAGAGAATGGGTCTAAAGACAGTGCCAAATACAGGGGTTGGGCCAAATAGGCATAGCCTAAAATCCATTGGCGGCAGTAATTTGCTGCTTCCAAAAATTTGCACAACTGGCACTTTGTGGTAGGTAGGGGAAGGGACACAATGGCTTGCAGGTGATCCAAGGAGAGTGATCGAGAGTGGGCAGTGATAATGTGGCCTAAGTTAGAAATACTGGTTTGACAAAATTGCAACTTACTTTTGGAAACCTTGTGTCCTTTGAGGGCCAAATGTTTTAAAAGCTGCAAATAAGCCAATTGATAAATTTCCTGGGTTGGGGCCACTATCAGCAGGTCATCTGTATAGGTAAGGAGGGTAGCATCCGAAGGAAGGCACAAATCCTGCAAAGTAGCTTTTAAGGCTAAGCCAAACAGTGAGGGAGAATCCCTGAATCCCTGAGGCAAATGGGTAAAGATAAGTTGGGTTCTAGTAGCAGGGTCAGTAAAGGCAAACAAATACTGAGAGTCAGGATAAACAGACACAGAGAAAAAGGCTTGTGATAAATCAACAACAGTAAAATATTTAGCAGTAGCAGGTATACTGGCAATAGTAAGAACCGGGTCTGGGACCACAGGATGCAGGGGGACAACAATATCATTAACTTCACGGAGATCTTGAACAAATCGGTAAATAGGGGAACCATCAGGGTAAAACTTGCCAGGCTTTTTCACGGGAAGAATAGGATATTGACAGGAGATTGGATAGGCACCAGGATGCCTTGTTCTTGGAAATTTTGGATTACCTGGCTAATACCTTTTGTGGCTTCCAAAGACAACGGATATTGAGGAATAGAGGGAAAGGATTTACCAGGCTTTACTGATATTTGAAGCAGGGCAATACCTTGCAGCAGGCCCACGTCATCTGGTGAGTCTGCCCACAACTTGGGAGGCAAGGCAGACAACAACTCCTGTTGATCAGGCAGGAGAGGCTGTCCCGCCTCCTCCGTTGCAAGGGCCATCAGTAAAGTCAGGGAATCAGGAGACAATAGCTGGACAAACATGCCATCTGGAGAACACAAAATTTGAGCATTCAATTTTCACAGTAAATTCTTTCCCAACAAGTTGACTGGAGTCTGACGACTGACAAGGAAGGAGTGCCTCTCTGTGAGCGGACCTATGGTTACAGTGGCGTGCTCAGAGAGGGGCACCCTATTCGGGACACCTTCTACTCCAATTAACAACTGTTCCAGAAATGGGGAGATTAGGAAACAAGGAATGTTGAAGCATGGAACGAGTTGTCCCTGTATTAACTAGAAAGGGGGCCTCAGCCCCGTTAACAGTAAGGGACAAAGACCCTTCAGTTGACAAGGGCAGGCACAGACCACTGTCCGAGGCTGAGGCTGGAACCCGTAATTGGGCTGAATCTGGATGGGGGTGCTGGAAAAAGGGGTTATGTTCTTCAGCATAATATTGTCCCTGATTTCTAGCAGGATGAGTTTTTTGACCCTGCCCCCCGACCAGTTCTGTTCCTTGGGCCAAGGGAAGGATGGAACATTGGGGCTGGGCATAAATGGCCAGGGTTGAGGAGGGCAAGATGGCGGCACCAGGGTGGGCTGATGGTTGGGGCATTCGTTTTTCCAGTGGCTGGGCATTTTACAGTAGGCACAAATGTTGCTGGGCAGGGGTTGGCGGCATCCCTGTCCACGCATTGCAAAGTTTTGACCTCTAGCATCTCCTCCCAGAGGGAAAGGAGGCCATCCCTCCCAGCGGGGATGATAGGGAACCTGATCTGGAGTCCTGCAGGACTGGGAAGGCTGAGGTTGTACTTACATAGTTCTAGTTTTGGAACAAGAAAAGAATGCTCAGAGGGATCTATCTCAGCTCTGTTGAAAAAAAAAAAAACAGCTCCAGATGACATCACCTTTTGCACCAACAAACCCTAATGACCACTAGGGGCATTTGGGAGTAGAGATAGTGAGTTAGTGTGTGTGTCACTTTAACCTTTCCTGATCTCTGCTTCTAAGCCCCCTCCCAGGTGGGATGTGTCCAGGAAGTTCCTATTTGGACTTCCTCCTTCTTCCTGACCATTCTCCATTATTCCTAAATTCTCTCTCTGACCTTCAACATGTCTGGCCACCATGCTGGTGGAAGCTAGCTAGTAAGACTAGGGATAGGCCTTTCCTATCACAATGTACTTCTCAATAAAGTAGTTTACTTTAATCTAGAAACAATCTCCAAGGTGTTGATTACTACTAAGCTGTTGCTACTAACAATTCAAGCTGCTTTTGGGGTTTTGTTTTTCTAACCATTAATAAAAATTCCCAACATAGGGTTATGGGCCCAGAATCCTCCTGAAGATCCTAACAGATTTTTTGGAATCCGAATTGAATCTCGTTGGAGAAAAGCACAGCTTATTTTTGTACCTGGTTTTTGTTTTGGAACAAGACAAGCAGCATGGAGAAAACTCAAGGGAACTTCAACATTCCAAAGCTGGAAGGAGCGAATTTCAAAGAGTGGAGTTTCCTCATGCAATCTTGCTTGAAGAGTCAAGGTCTTTATGAGGTGCTAACAACAGAAAGACCAACGGCTGCAGGAGCTGAACAAAAGCATTGGGACAGACAAAATGAAAAAGCTCTTGGGATTCTAGGAATCAATGTAAGTCCTAAGCTGTTTATACATTTTGAAAATGTTACTTTAGCCAGTGAAATCTGGAAAAGGCTGGAAACTCTTTATAACAGAAAGAGCCCCAGCGAAGCCATCTCTATAATACAGAGACTGTGCAATATGAAACTGAGAGAGGATGAAAACCCTACTGACCATTTAAGTGAAATACAATACCTAGCAAGAAGACTGAAGGTTTTGGGAATAGATATTGGAGACACTGGGATTGTGGCTTTTGTCTTGAACTCTTTACCAGCTTCTTATGAATATTTGAAAACTGCTATAGATATTTCAGATAAAGTTATTGAATTGGACTATCTATCTAGCAAGTTGCATGAATGCTTTATCAAAAGGGCAAAGCAAACCTCTGCAGATCAAGTTACAGCCTTTAGCTCAAAGAAAGGAGAGTTGAAGACTTGTTTTTCCTGTGGTAGTGAAAGACACTTACGTGTTAATTGCCCAAGTGCCAAAACAATGGAGAAATCTAAATCGCCCATTAAGAGCCAGACAGAGAGCCTGGAGAAAACTGCTAGCTCTAAACAGAAGGAGAAAGAGAAAATTAAAGGTTTTAACGCCATGTCAAAAGTAAAAGATGATGTGATCTATATTGATTCTGGAGCAACTGAAAATCTCCTCAAGGATATAGAAATGTTTTCAGAAATTGAATTGGATCACAAAGTACCTATTTCTCTAGCAGATGGGAGAAAGGTCTTTTCAGAAGGGCGTGGTCAAGCAAAAATCTTTTGTAAGCTCCCAGATGGTGAAATTGAACAAGTAATCATACATAAGGCTCTGTATGTGCCCTCGTTGAAAAACAATTTAATTTCTGTGAAATATGGAGTGAAAAATGGCTGCAAGTTTGAATTCATGGATGATCATTGCCTTGTAACAAGAGATGGTGACTCAATCCTGTATGCATCTCTGGGAGATAGTGAGCTCTTTGAAGTCCATAGTGTCAGTGAAAATGCAAATTTAGCAAGCAATCTCAAGTGCACCCACAGAGACTGTGATAAAACTTGGCATCGCAGAATGGGACATAGAGATGTTAATTCAATTCGCCAACTTGAGAAGAGGAATTTAATTAAAGACTTTAAACTGAAACTGTGTACTGAGAACTTAGACAAATGTGGATGTTGCATTTCTGCAAAAAGTGTTAAGCCAGCTTTCCACAAGCTAGAGGAGAGAAAGTCTCAGCGCCCTCTAGAGTTGATTCACAGTGATGTATCAGGTCCTCTGCAAAGGAGCATTGGAGGAAACCTGTACATAGTTACTTTTATTGATGATTTCTCAAGATTTGCCTATGTTTACACTTTGAGAGAGAAAAGTCAAGTGTTTGAAAAGTTTAAAGAGTATGTTGCATTGGTCAGCAACAAGTTTGGGAGAAAGCCTCAGAGACTAAGGTCAGACAATGGAGGCGAATACACCTCAAACGAAATGAAATCCTTTCTGAGAGAACAGGGAATTGAGCATGAGACTACAGCCCCATACTCTCCTGAGCAGAATGGTGTTGCAGAAAGGAAAAATAGAACCCTAATGGAGATGGCAAGATGTATGTTGAAAGATGCAAGTTTGCCAAGCAAGTTCTGGGGAGAAGCAGTGATGACTGCCAGCTATCTGCAGAACAGATTGCCAACTAAAGCCATAGAGAAAACTCCATTTGAACTGTGGTTTGGACACAAGCCTAGCCTAAATCACATCAGAGTTTTTGGTTGTGATGTGTATGCATATATACCAAAGGCAAAGAGAAACAAGTTGAATTGCAGAAGCAAGAAAGGAGTTTTATGTGGATATGTTTTAGGAGGCAAAGGATACAGAATTCTTGATGTTGAAACTGGTAATATTGAAATTTGCAATGTTGTGTACTTTGATGAAAGACACAGACCAACCAAAGGTGAATTACCAGACCTGGAGCCAAGGATCCAGATGCAAGAGGAACCAAGTGAGCAGGCCTTCAGCTACCAAATGCCAAGCTGTGAACCAGAACCAGCTGCAGATTCAGAAGGGGTTACAGAAGCTGCAGATTCAGAAGGGGTCACAGAAGCTGAGCCAGAACCCAGGCGCTCACAGAGGTCCAACAAAGGAGTTCCACCCTTGAAATACTCCTACCTCACCACAAGTGCAGAGCTGCAAGAACCCAGCACATGGAAGGATGTTGACAGGATGCCAACCCATGAAGCTGAAAAATGGAGGAAAGCAGCAAAGGAAGAGATTGAATCTCTACACAAGAACAAAACCTGGACACTTATGGAACTACCTGCTGGAAGAAAACCTGTAGGTTGCAAATGGGTCTTCAAAATCAAGCAAGATGCAGAAGGGGATGTACAGCGCTACAAAGCCAGACTAGTAGCCAAGGGATACTCCCAAATATATGGAGAAGACTATGATGAAACATTTGCACCAGTTGTCAAGCACACTTCCATCAGAACACTACTTAGCATAGCAGCTTCCAGAAAGATGCATGTTAACCATTTAGATGTCAAAACTGCATTCCTGAATGGAGAACTTGAGGAAGACATCTATATGCAGCAGCCACCAGGCTTCGAGCAACCTGGAAGGGAGAAGCTTGTATGCAAACTCCAGAAGAGCATTTATGGCTTGAAGCAAGCAGCTAGAGCATGGAATGAGAAACTGAATCAGCTACTGCTTAAGGAAGGGTTCACACAAGGAAAAGCTGACCCCTGCCTGTACTCAAGATTCAGAAACAATAAGTGGACTTATATCCTGACTTATGTTGATGATCTGATCATCTGTTGTGAACAGGAGCAAGACAGTCACGAGATTGTTGAGCACCTAAACAAGGAAGTAGAGGTGAAGGAACTTGGAAGCATCTCACACTACCTTGGCATTCAAATAGAAAAAGAAGAAGATGGAAGTTATCTTCTCAACCAGAAAGCAAAGATCAAGGATCTTTTGGAATGTCTGGGACTGACAGATGCCAATGAGGTCAGTACACCAATGGATGTCAATTTCCTGAAACAAAGGGAAGATGATGAGCCTCTGGCAGGCAACAACCAGTACAGAAAAGCGATTGGCAAGCTTTTGTACATAGCCACAGTGACAAGGCCAGATATTGCCACAGCGGTGGGAATCTTAAGCAGGAAAGTAAGTGCCCCAACCAAGAATGACTGGACTGCAGTCAAGAGACTGGGGAGATACCTGAAGGGTACCGCGCACTACGCATTGAAGATTCCAGTAAGCAGCAACCCTAGACTGGTGGGATACATGGATGCAGATTGGGCTGAAGACATAGCTGATCGCAAGTCCACCAGTGGACACCTGTTTCTCTATGGAGATGGAGCCATAAGTTGGACTAGCAGGAAGCAGTCACTTGTTACACTCTCATCAACAGAAGCAGAATACATATCAGCTAGTGAAGCATGCAGGGAAGCTGTGTGGATACACAAGCTGCTGTTGGACTTTGGAATTGAAGAGCCAAAGCCTACCACGATGTTTGAGGACAACCAGAGTTGCATTAAGCTCTCACAAATGGAGAAGTCCAAGTCTCGAACGAAGCACATTGACATAAAGTACCACTATGTTCGAGAGGCACAGGAAGAAGGGCTAATTGACTTGAAGTATTGCCCAACTGAAGAAATGGTGGCAGATGGACTGACCAAGCCACTACCAAGGAATCGATTCCAGATGCTACGTGAGCGAATGGGAGTCGTGAGCCGGTGCGACAGGCGATGAGAAGGGGTGTTGGAAAAACAGCTCCAGATGACATCACCTTTTGCACCAACAAACCCTAATGACCACTAGGGGCATTTGGGAGTAGAGATAGTGAGTTAGTGTGAATGTCACTTTAACCTTTCCTGATCTCTGCTTCTAAGCCCCCTCCCAGGTGGGATGTGCCCAGGAAGCTCCTACTGGACTTCCTCCTTCTTCCTGACCTTTCGCCATTCCTAACTTCTCTCTCTGACCTTCAACATGACCGGCCACCATGCTGGTGGCAGCTAGCTAGTAAGACCTAGGGATAGGCCTTTCCTATCACAATGTACTTCTCAATAAAGTAGATTATTTTAATCTAGAAACAATCTCCAAGGTGTTGATTACTACTAAGCTGTTGCTACTAACAATTCAAGCTGCTTTTGGGGTTTTGTTTTTCTAACCATTAATAAAAATTCCCAACAAGCTCTTCAGTGTTTCGTCTGCCTTCTATGAAGTAGGAGCAGGGCGCTGTCTGGGAGACTGGACAGTGAGGAGGATTCATTTTGAATTAGACCCCAGGTGCCGGGGGAGAGGAATTCTCCTCCCTGTTCACCTCCTTCCTTGGAAAGGGTCAGGGGAAGTTCCGGACCCCCCCCCCCTTTCCCCACTGGCATGGGGGGGACAAAGGGCGGGCCCTGCAGTTGATCCCAGAGGAAACTGCCTAGGGAGCTGGAGCTCAATCCCCTTCTATAGGGAAAAGAAGGGACGAGCACTAGGACCCTGCGGAAAATCACAGGAGAAACCACGGCTGCAGCCAGGGTTTGCCTGCCGTCTCTCTCTCTCAATGGAGCAGCCAGGTTGGTGGGGTGATTTATTGGAGGATTGGGGGCTGACAGAGGAATGTAGGGAGGGGGATTAGGATCATTTAAAAGAGGATCTGGCAAGGTAGGATAAATGAAAGGGACCAGAGGCAAGGAAGATGAAGAGGGGGCGGTTAAGGGAAATAGGAGACACTTAGGAGGGGATCCCGGTGTCTCAGGATGAGGAGAAATGCAAACTCACCCTCCACTGTAGGAGAATCATCCATGGACTCCAACAAAGATGTTGAATTGTCGCAGCGCATTGACGATTAAATTTTTGAGCTTCAACTTGAAAGCACATCCGAGCAGTCTCAAAAATGCATGCAGGAGCCAGTGAGGGCACACAGCGACAACACCCAGACCCAATTGTGTACTTCAGCTGTCGATGTGGAAGAAGGAGAATGCACTCTGGAAAGCGAGCCGGGGGTGCGTGTGCATGACAACACCACTGTGCGTGCCACAGATGTTTCTCATCATGACTGCGATGACAACGATACTGATGTTACCGTGGATGATTTGGAATTTAACGAAGACATCGACGATGATGATCTTGATGATCCATTGTACACCCCTCATAATGCACAATCCTCAGGCTCCAGCCAACTGCGGAAAAGGCTACGGATTGATCAAAATGTCTAACAGGATGTAAATTTGCCGTTGCAATATAGTACGCGTACTAACATAGCCCTGATTTTCAACAAAGGTTCATCAAAACATCAATCGACGACTCCGAGCTCCAACCACACCACAACATCAAACAATGCCAGCTCTCCAACATCAGTGGCTCTTTCCATGACTATAAACTCTACGCCGGCGTGTTTGCCTGTGGCATCCACATCAACAAATCACAACGAGACTTTATTATCATCATAGCAAGGAACAATCAACAACACCCCCGATGGGCCTGTAGACAAACGAAAAGCACTACGGTCATATGTCTGGGACCATTTCACTGCCTGTGATGCAAAGAAACTAGTAGTGAAGTGTAAATACTGTGCCAGGAAAATAATAAGAGGGACCGAAGGAGGGAAGAGCCAGCCTGGAACTAGTGGTATGCGCAGCCACATGAAGCACCATCACTAGTCCATTCTCAATGGCTCTAGCAAAACTACAAGCAACAGCGATGATCCTTCTATAAACACCACTAGTGAGAGGACTGTGCAGACCACATTGTGAGAATCTCTGCAAAACCAAAACAAATGGCCAGCATCTCACCCTACTGCACAGTACTACCTAGCACTCATGACCAAGATGCTGGCAGTCAACATGCTTCCGTTCTCATTTGTTGAGAACGAGGGATTCCAGGAAGTAATGGAAGGAATGGCCCCACGATGGAATGTACCTTTGAGATATTATTTCACCAAGAAGACTGTTCCAAAACTTTTCGCTGAAACATGCAAAGCAGTATCAGCTGCTATGCTTGGTTGTGAGGGCAAGATTGTGCACTTAACCACAGACATGTGGACCAGTGCACAACGCATGGAGTACCTGTGCATTACTGCACACTGGATTCATCGAAACCCCAATAACAGACTGGTAAGGAAGCAAGCCATACTTGCATTGGAACACTTTCCAGAACAACAGACTGCTGAAAACATCCATGCTAAATTATTACAATTGACACATGATTAGTTGGCTCCCCTTGATCTCTCCATTGGGTGCATTGTGTCAGACAATGGGGCAAATATCGTGAAAGGGATTTCTGAATGCGAGTGTGAAAATGTTTCCTGCATGGCTCATTCAATGCATCTGGTGGCAAAGACATTTCTAGAATCGGACACATCAGTTAAGGACACAGTAGAGCGTGCAAAGAAGTTGGTGACGCACTTTCGTCAATCGGCAAAATCTCACCGCATGCTCCGTGAAATACAGGAGGAGAGAGAAGTTGCACTTCAGTTCTTCCCGAACGATGTCTGCACGCGTTGGAACTCAAATTATCGGATGCTTAAAAGACTACATTTACAACAACTTGCGATTAAGAATTTCTTTGCTGTGGCCTCAAAGTCCATAAAAGATGCGTCCACTATGCAGCTAAATATCACACACTGGGATACAATAGAAGCTCTCCTTGCTCTTCTGGCACCCTTTCAAGTCATGACGGAGTTCGTGAGCAGGGCCGATGCAACACTCAGTCAGAGCTTGGCCTCGCTTGTATTATTGAGGACACAAGTTGAAGACATCACCAACTCTCTAGCATTACAGGATGATGGACAGAGGGCTGAAAGCATGGGAATTTCCTTACAGAACATGATCCCCAACAGCACCCAGTTTCAGAAGATTGGTGGAGAGACGTTGTACCATTTGGCGACTGCTCTGGACCCACGTTTCAAGAACGTTCTGAAGATCTTGGGTGGTGAAGAAGCTGCTGCAGCTGCACGCCATGACATTGCCAGGCACATGATTGAAGGGGTTTGTGAAGACAATGACGATGCACAGGAGAATGACACAGATAGCAGTTCAGAAGATCACACCGTATAGCATGACGCATCTTCTGTCTGGGTAACTTTTCAGCAGTATTGACTCATGGTACCGAATCCCAATAAAAGTAAAAGAAGAGTTGATATGGTGCTCTGGCCAAACTCATTATCTGCAGCCAAATACATGTACAACTAGTACATGTCGTCTGCCCCTGTGGATGGCATGAATAGTGATCCACTCATTTATTGGGCAGACAAAAGTGGCACTTGGGCAGCACTATACAATTTGGCAATCACACTCCTTGGCTGTCCTCCAAGCAGTGTCCCATCTGAACTTTTATTTAGTTGTGCGGACGCAATTTTGGGAAATAAAAGAACTAGTCTTAGCAGTCTCAAACTGGAGCGCCTAGCATTAATAAAAATGAACGGGGAATTCCTTCCCAAGATTACAAAGGATTTAATTGGAGCAACAACAAATGAGGATATAATGAAGTGCACCAGAGAGGCAATCAATCTTCAGAGAAAATTTTATGATGAAGGAGATTAAATTTCTGAAGGAATACAAGAGCACTAATGCAGTAT
Source organism: Sphenodon punctatus (assembly GCA_003113815.1). Lineage (NCBI taxonomy): Eukaryota > Metazoa > Chordata > Lepidosauria > Sphenodontia > Sphenodontidae > Sphenodon > Sphenodon punctatus. The sequence continues at coordinate 1,028,955 of QEPC01002151.1, read as the reverse complement.
CTTTTTTTGTGTTATGATTTGAGCAGTCATGGCCTCCATGGAATGACTCACAAGCAAATTGGAACTTTCAGTAGCATGGCATTGTGCAGGCCATTTCGAAAAAGCACTGCATGGCCGCAAGGATGTTGTGCATTCATGGCCTCCAAGGAATGACTCACTAGCTAATTGGAACTTGGAGTAGCATGGTGTTGTGCAGGCCATTTCGAAAATGCACTGCATGGCCGCAAGGATGTTGTGCAGTCATGGCCTCCACGGAATTACTCACAAGCAAATTGGAACTTGAAGTAGCATGGCGTGGTGCAGGCCATTTCGAAATAGCACTGCAGACTGTGTTATACAATAAGTATTGTTTTTTACACTCCTGCTAGGTTTTGCCTCTTTTCCTTTGTTCCTTTTTCCATTTCTGTTTGTTGGTTCCCAAGGCATGGAAGCTCCACGGAATGACTCAAATGCAAATTGGCATAAGGGAACACATGGTGTAAATTCGGCAGTGAACATTCGTCATATGATTTAGTATGGGAATTGAAGGTACTACTACCTACGTGACCACAAGATCAGAAGTGAAGAGAAGTGAAGAAACCAAACTTTAGGGTGAGTATGTTTTTTGGTTTTCAAACCAGGATGCATATCTAACGTAACTGTGGCATGCAGCACATCATGATNTACATATCTAACGTAACTGTGGCGTGCAGCACATCATGATTATTCTAATTGTGTTTTGCAGTGCAATATTTTATTTTATAGCTATACTTTTGAGAAAAAAATATATGCAGACCATCGCCCAACACCGACTGTGTTCCATTTAATTCTATTGGTACCAGCAAAAAAGCATAAAACCCAACTTCAGTTGCTTCAAAAGACCTTGCCCATCCCCCTTTAAACCACCATCCCACATCCCCCACACAGTGTGGGCTGTGGGGCTGATTGCTATTCTCATAAGAAAGAGGCAGAGTGGGCAGGCGAGGTCACGGACAACTGTAGGGTTGCTGCCAGGAGTCAATGAATCATCAATTGAGGACTGAACTCTGCAGCATTGATCTATTTTTCTGGATAATTGTACACATACAACTAGCATACATTTATATAATATGTGATACCTAGGATCCTTATAGAAAGTGTTACTGCAAATTCCAGATTAAAAATAAAAAATGCAAACTGAACAACAATAAGCGTGACTAATAATTGTGTTCTTTTAAAGGTTGTTTTTCAGGAACATGGATAAATTAATGACATGAACACGGAACAGCTAGCCAGTCGATTTGTAGCCACTGCCAGTATTCTTCAGGGATCGAGTACTGATCCGACTGCCATTTTCATATGGAGTCATGAAGGAATTTTCCAAGCGCAATCAATTTTTTCCCACAATCAAGTAGTGGGGTTTTTTTTTAAGATGTGCATGTTGGGTTTTGCCTTCATCTGGATAAAAAAACAAATTTGATTTCTGACAAATTTGATTGCCACAGCTACCAACCTGTTGTACATTAATACCTACATCGAATATAAATAATTTGGTCTTCATTCCTATATGTGCTTTCTTGTCTTTGTTACACTGAACATACACTGAACACATGGTATATATTAATAAAATAAATCTGAACACAGATGGGGGTGCACCACAGTCAGGCTTTAGGAACTAGGTGCTGTGCAATTCTAGTGTTGTTCACTACTACCAGTCCACTCCTGATCCCATCCCAGCCCAGTCTCTCAACTCCCTACACTTACTGCAGCACACCTGATGGCTTTGCAAGTTGTAAAACAGGCTTGCCTGGAGGGGGGGGAGGGGTAGGTTGGCTAGCTAACTACTGGGCTGCTACTAACTAGTTAACAGTTTGCTAACTCTTTGAGGTGGGGGCGGGGCACTCGGAGACTTCACAATAACATTCAACTTCAGACCACTCAACTCCCCTCCTAATTACTGGTACTACACCACTGGATGGCTTGGCACTGGTTGTCTAGTGGCATGCAGCCCCTGATGGCAAGTTTGAAAACAGACTGAAATACATAAATACTAATTATTATCTATTGGATGGTTCTCGAATGGCAGCATGGTTTAGATAAGAAGAAG
>QEPC01002151.1:991382-1017319 GCA_003113815.1 Sphenodon punctatus | reverse complement strand
CCATTCCACTCACAGGAATGACTGAGAGTCATTCCTCATTCTGAAACATACCTTCCCCCCACACACTCAAAGTCAGAGATGTGTTGTTAAGATAACATACACTGCAGCTGGGCTACTCCCCTGGGCCAGCCTTTTTAGGCTGAGTCTTACGTGTCTGTGTGAGTCATTTACTCAGCTCAGGCTTGCCCGGAGGGTGGGGGAGGGAACGGTTGGCTAGCTACAAAGCTACTAGTAGTGAACAAACAGTTTCCTCCTAACTCTTTGAGGTGGGGGCAGGGCACTCAGAGATTTCACTACAATAACATTCAACTTCAGTCCATTCAACTCCCCTCCCTCCTAATAACTGGTACTGCATCACTGGATGGCTGGAGTGGCAACAAGTTCAACTTCAAGTTGTTTGTAAAACAGTCTTGTCTGGGCGGGAGGGGACGGTTGTCTAGTGGCATGCAGAGCAGACCTGGATAGCAAGTTTGAATGAAAACAGACTGAAACAAATAAATGCTCATTATTATTTATTGAATGGTTCTTGAATGGCAACATGGTTTAGATAAGAAGAAGCTGGATTTGTGTGGTTACACTGGGATACAGACAGTAACAACATACATTATGAAAAACAAAAATTATAATATAATCGCCCTTTCATTGTGTTACATTGATCTCCTTCCATGCACTTCCCTCCCGAGTCCTTGACTCCTTCCTCCCTCCCAAGTTCAACCAGTCTACTGCACTGCTGCACTGCACTGGAGCGCAATGCAGTAATCAAATAAGTTTGAAATCAAATAACTCTCAGTCTCGTCCGGGGGGGGGACATGATAAGGACCCATGGTCACAGAGTCACCCACAGGTGGTTGGTGGGGGGTGGCACCAGCACGGGCACAGGAGGAATCACAGCTGTAGTAGGGAAGCATTGGAGGAAGCCATGGTGGAGTGGAGTGGAGTGGACATCATGGAGGAGGAGGGCAGCGACCCACGGCGACAGGGCGGAGGTGGGAGCACACAGCGGGGCCAGCCGCACCGAGGGCACAGAAGGCACAGGGGGCCTCACAGGCACAGCCAGCTGCAGGGGGCCAAGAAGGGGCCAGTGGCTGGGTGGCCCGCCAGGTGCATGTAGTGGGGCCACAGCAGCATGCCCTGACGGTATCCCAGTTCAGACATGTAGTGTGCGACCTGGTAGTATGCCTCAAAGGGATCCAGCATTGCCAGCCCCACCTGCGCATCGAATTGAGAGCACACACCAGCCAGCGCCATCAGCTCCACCACGGTGGGCTCCGGTAAGACATAGTTGGAAGCTGGGGGCCACGGAAGGTGACCCAGCTCCAACAGGCAGTGATAGGCCGCACCACGTGACCGCTGGTACCCACGGGCCCCATGGACACAGCCAAAGAAGGACACAGCCAGGGAAGGGCCCCCCTCCATCAGACAGGCTGTGAAGGAGGACATGCTGCATACATACAGAGCAGACACGGTCTCTGCCGTGGACCACACCACATGCGAGCACATCATCTCCGGGATGCGACCATCGGGAAAGGGACGGAGGCCCAGTGTCTCCGCATGCAGCTGGCAGTCGCGGGCGCTCAACTCATACCCCAAGTAGCGGAGTCCGGAACTCAGACTTGCATAGGCACCTGTGTGGCTGTCCGGGCAGTTGACATTGGCAAGCAATTGCACAGCCAGGGAATGCCAAAGATCACACAGGGCCATTGTCTCACGGAAGCTCCAGCTATGGGTTGCTGTGTCCGTGAGACCTGGGGAAGAGCAGCATCCAGCCATGGTCTCCAGCAGCAGAACATGCCTGGCTGATACTACTGCAATGAATGGGGGGCTGAGGCTCCGCTCTGCAAGCCCTGGAGGGACGGGAGGGGATAGGGGACCTCCAAGGACAGTAGATAAGCCCACCAGCCGGTGGCCACAACATTTTAATGAATTGGGAACAAGCGACTTGAGGCGTGGGATATGGAAAGCGCAGGTGCTAGCCTGGCTGAAACTAGTAGAGCACACAGGAGTGCATTCAACAATCAACACACAGACCAGGGACATGAGCAGAGGAGGAGGACACCCAACCAACCGGCAGCCAACACAGAGGGGTGGGAGGAGAGGTGATGACAGACAGCAGGAATGCAGCTACTGCAGTGCCCGCACACGCCCGGGTGCAGGCCAGAGTCAGAAATGGTGACACTGTATGTGAAGGCTGTGGGACCGGTGCCGCTAAGCGCATTTGCGCTGCCCTGCCTAGGTGGGGGTCAGACTCGAGGTTGTCAGTGCTGACAGTGCTGAGCCCACCACAGCCTCCACCACCTCTGCCGCCTCCTCCTCCTCCATTCCTCTCTCACCATCCGCTCGCCTCTCCCTCCTGCCTGGCTCTATCACGCCACATCCCTGTGGTGTGCTCAGTTGTGCTGTTGCTGTGTGCCCCTGCCCACCCAGTTTAAATCTCCCTCCCCAGCTGGCATTGTAACTCGTTGCCTAGCAGCGACACTGCGTGCTTTGTCCCCGGCAATGTGAATCTTGGCTATTGGTTACTGTATTAGCAAAGCTTTTTTTTTAGCATGGAAAGTATGCAATGAGCAACACAACACAGCAATAATTGTAGAAATTAAAAGAACAATAACACAAATGTACAAGGGGGAAAAAATTAAAGTTAAACAAAGCAGTGGGGATTTGAACCCACAGAATAACAGGCACAACTTGTATACCAAGCAGGGACCTTAACAACTATGTTAACAGACTTTTGTTGTTTAGTGCACTCTTGTGAGTACCAATACATCCATCAATACAAATTTGTGTATGCACATACACACACATATCTATCTATCTATCTATCTATGTGTAAATATACATATATTTGTGTATATACACATCTATACATGCATATATGTACACATATTTGTATATATACACATCTATACATGCAGCTATATAAACATGCACACATCATATATATATATGCAGAGGAATAAAGATATGTATGTATATGTATGCCTCATATGCACATATACACAGACAGACTTACCCAGCCACACACACACATTTATATCACACGTCAAGGAGTCATGGAGGGGTCATTCATGGCGGTCGGTGGATGCATGGCCTGGGTGTGTGACCTGGATGGGTGCAGAGGGATCAGGGTGGATGTGTGGCATGGAGGGCTGCAGAGGGAAACTATGCATTTGAATAAATAAATGGGGATACCATCAAATATGCATTATTCAACCTACCATTTGTGTATTAGCCCCTGTGCACTACTCATTTTGTATCCCATGAGGAGTACCCATTTTGACTTTAGAATGGGGGAGTGCATGTGTGTGTGTGTGTGTGTATGCCTACATACTTACTTTATATGCCAGATGAATAGAAGGGGGACTTGAGCAGAAAAAGGGTAGAATCTTCTGTACATCCACCCCAAAGCAGAGAACCTGACTCGCTGAGCCACACAAGGAGGACTTTTTTAAAGCTCTAATGTGTAGATATTTTGGAGAAGTCTAAACCTCACAGTCTCAGTTACCCTTCGCCATATGTAAAATGGGAATAAATGTATATCTGTCTTTCCCTGTGCGTTCCCCTCATCCTTGTCCATCTTTGATTGTAAGTACACTGGGCAGAGAGTGGGACCTGTCTCAAAAAAGCAGTCTCTCTTAGGGGATTCTTTCACTGTCATTTGTTAACTACACAATCCATATACAAAGGCTCTTATAAATTATAAGATTAAAATGCTATTTCTTCCCAGTCCCTCCCTAACATTTCTGCAATTGAGATAGATGCAGATGCATTTAGTGCAGTAAGGGTTTTTTCTGACATGACACTAACCTCAGTTTAACCACAATCAAACATTTCAAACCATGTACCAACAGGTACATGGCAAGTTGGATTGAACTTAAACACTCTCGGGCGGTGGGGGGGAAGGGTATGGGAGTGGGAGGGCTTAGAGGGTGGTGGTGAAGTAAAGCTCAGTTCATGTAACGTTCACTCCCGTCCCTCCAATCCCAAGACTCCCAACCCAACCCTACTTTCTGCAGTTAGCTGTTTAGTATTAACTGTTAACATAACAGAGTTAGGCGTGGCGGCCGGCGGTTCTGTGATATGCAGATGAATGTCATGTATTCATGTTCATTTATTAAAACAATTAACAGGTGTGTTGTGACTGTGGATGGGTCAGTCAGTGAGTGAAAAAAGAAAGCATTCCCCCACCCCCAGCCAGGCCTTGGCTGGCCAGGAGTGGACCCCCCTCTCCATGTCTGTTGCTGGTTGCCACCCACCAGTGTGTCACACAGAACTCTGGTCAGTGTCAGGGGGAGGGAAGGTGGGCTGGGCACATAAGGACAGGTGGGGGCAGGGCAGTCAGTGATGGCATCGGTGACTGAGAGTGAGCGTAATGGCGGTGGCGCAAGGGGTGCAGCTGCATCATAGCACTCATGATGACTCAACGTGCCACCTGGCTCGGCTACGCTACTCAGTCTTCTGCGGTTAATGTAATAAATAAGCATATTTTTTTGGAATACAAAGTATGCCATACACAGCAATAATTTTATGATTATCAAAACAAACAATAACAGTAATGTAAAAGTAAGAAAAAATTTTAAAGTTACACTGAACAGTGGGGATTTGAAATCACAGAATGACAACTGCAAACTGCACAGCAAGCTGGAACCTTAACAACTATGCCAACAGAGCTCTGCTAGTCAGTTCACTTCTTCTAGACTGAGGAAGTGCGGAATGAGGATTGTAAGAAACTCTTCTGCATGGATCAACTTCAGTCCTTCAACTTTCTGAGCTGGTCCTATCATGTAAAAATGACTCGGTCACCCAATACACACAGGTCACTTTAAACTCCCAGCAGGAGTTTTGCTCAAAAAACTTTAGTTTTGAGGTCAATTTACGTTAATCAAAAAGATCAATTTGCCATTACATAAAAACACTGTTCCTTGAGCCCCCCCACAGAACATGTGCATGCATGTATGTATTGAGAAGAATGGGCAGTGATTGCGGCACAGAGAGACACAACACCAGCAGTCAGAACAGCACAGCACACAGCAGACAGCACACACATGCGCAGCAGCACAGCAGCGTTGGTTCGTGGAACCGCAATAAGCACTCATGACTGTCTCTCTCATATATTAAATTGGAGGATGGCGGAAAAAGATCGCTGATTGTATGTGATAATGGTGCCAATCGGAAAAACAGTGAAACACATAAATGCCACATCTGCAGATTCTTGTAGCGGCAAATGCAAAATCGTGGAAGTACCGGACGGAATTCTGCGGGGAGCAACGTTAGATGCCGAGGTTTAGGAACGGAATTGTGGCACGGTAAAAGCTACTGCTGCATCAGCCCTAGTGTCCACAAGATTCACCACCGGGCAAGGCTTGACCAATTTGTTGTAGAGTTTCTTGAGATCAGTCAAGATGATGCCAGCCTGCAACACCCAGCCAAGTTGGGGTGCCAGCCACCAAGCCCTGGCTGGCCAATATCTGTCATTGCTGTATGACGCCTCTGCTGTGCCATGGCAAATGCAGATTAGAATCTCAGATCAGAAGTTTTTCCTTGAATAGCTAGAACATTAACATTCAAGCTGAATCGGGAAGTGTACAGATATCAGAAAAATGAGAATTAATTAAAACAGGAAGCCATTTTAATGATAAGTCTGGAAAGACCTCCTTAATCAAATTTTACACAGAGCCTGGCCACAATGATCCCTTAGCCTGAATGCACTATAAATCTAAATGTGCTTTAAGAAAAATTATATAGGATCAATTGGATGAAATGCAATCCAATGTCTGCTACTGTGCCCCGGCCATCCAATGTCCACTGCTGCTGCCAACACTGCCTCTGTTGTGACATGGGTTCTGTACCCCAGCAATCCAACATCTGCTGCTGCTGCTGCCTCTGCTGTGTCATGGGTTCTGTGCCCCGGAAATCCAATGTCCATTTCTGCTGCCTCTGCTGTGCCATAAGTTCTGTGCCTGGGCAATCCAATGTCTGCTGCTCCTGCCATTGCTGCCTCTGCTGTGCAATGGGTTCTGTGCCCAGCAATCCAATGTCCCCTTCTGATGCCTCTGCTGTGCCATGGGTTCTGTGCCCGGGAAATCCAATGTCTGCTGCTGCTGCCACTGCTGCCTCTGCTGTGCCATGGTTTCTATGCCCCAGCAATCCAATGTCTGCTGCTGTTGCTGCTGCTGCCTCTACTGTGCAATGGGTTCTGCCACTGATCCTGTCATCAAGTGTTTTCAGAACTCTCCCTCTCCCAGCAGTTTGTGTACCTCCCAATACATTGCCATCCTCCTCCTCTTTCACCCATTTCCACACATTTACTGCATAGTTTCATTTGTTTAGTTTAGATAGATTTATGTGTTATTTTAATTTTTTACCCCTCCCTGTGTTGTGCAAAGTGCCTGTCTGCCCGCCCTGTGGGCAAAGCTTGAACCCTGCCTCAGCCTGCCTTCAGATGGTTATGCCAAAGTGCCTGTCTGCCCGTCCTGTGGGCAAAGCTTGAAACCTGCCTCAGTCTGCCTTTCTAGCCTGCATGGCACTAGGGGTGTTGTTTGGCGTCGCCTCCTGCCAGCGTCCTCCACTGCCACGCAGGGCACTGGAAAGCCTGCAGTCCAGGAGGCTGTGGCTGTCTCTTCTGTGACTGCAGGAGCAGGTGCAGGTGCTTCAGGGTCAGATGTTCATCATGGGCCACCAATGTCCCCCATTATTGACGTGATCACCAGCAGTCCAGGGCTGGTGGATCCCACCCCGGCTGCTAGAGGCAGATCCTGATCCCCGGGCAATGGCAGCAGGGAGAGGAGCAGCAGTAGCAGCAGCAGTAGAAGCAGCAGCTATAGGGGGCACAGGGAGAGTGGCAGCAGAATGGGCAGTCCATCAGCCTCAAGGTCCCAGCACTCCCCTTTGTGGAACAAATCTCAGATTGGGGACAGTGAGGCAGATACCAGTCCAATAGAGATGTCTGGTGCTGAGGCAATTGCTGTCCTTCCGATAGCTGTGTCGCCACCATGTTCTGTCCCTCCCATCAACGCTGTCAGTGGTGCATCACCAAGTGCGGGCCAGAAGAACTTGTTGAGATCTGGCAAGTAGGATGAAAGCCTGCAATGCCCAGCCAAGTAGGGGTGCCAGCCACCAAGCCCTGGCCGGACCTCTGCTGCTGCTCCACCAAAGCCTGGCTGCCTGCAACCCCCAACCGAGTAGAGGTGCCAGTCACCAAGCTCTGGCCGGGACTCTACCGCTGCTCTGTTGATGCCTGACAGCCTGCAATGCCCAGCTGAGTAGGGGTGCCAGCCACCAAGCCCTGGCTGGGCCTCTGCCACTGCTCCACCAATAACTGGCAGCCTGCATTGCCCGGCCAAGTAAGGGTGCCAGCCACCAAGATCTAGCCAAGCCACTACCACTGCTCCACCGATGCCAGCCAGCCTGCAATGCCCAGCCAAGTAGTGGTGCCATACTGGCCATTTTGCATAACACATAGGTGGCAGGTGCCATACAGAGCATCCACTTATGGCCACACACAGAACGTTCGGCAAAAATCCAGACAGCCTGCAATGCCCAGCCAAGTAAGGGTGCCAGCCACCAAACCCTGGCCAGGCCTCTGCTGCTGCTCTGCTGATTCCTGGCAGCCTGAGATGCCTGGACGAGTTGGGGTGCCAGTCACCAAGCCCTGGCCAGGCCTCTGCTGCTGCTCTGCCAATGCCTGACAGCCTGCAATGCCTGGCCAAGTAGGGGTGCCAGACCAGCCACCAAGCCCCAAGTATTCCCAGTCTCTGGTATTGCTGCTGCTGCCGCTGGGTCTCAGATGGCCAGCCATTCCCCCACGGGCACCCCCATGGGCCAACTGCCGAGCCTGCCTGTCCGAGAAACCTGGGGTGCCAAGCCCCAAGCTTTGCCAGTCTCTGCTGCTGCTGCTGCTGCTGCTGCTGCTGCTGCTGCTATGTCTCTGATGACCTGCCAGTCCCCATGCCCCAAGCCTCCAGGCAGCCAAATTTTCTGAATGTTCGGGGGGTCCAAACTGCACAGGACCGAACCCATGAACTCAAACTAAGTTTTTGGGCCAAATGGCCGAACATTCGAACTCCGTTCTGTTCACACATCCCTACTGGGTGGGACTTGGCAGATGAAATCAGGGCAGCAAAGAAAACCTTTGCTGTCCACACCGCAATGGCATAGGTACGTAACCAGACTCTGTCATAATTGGTCAACTTGAGCACACAAGTGACACCACCATCACTCTAACAACCGTCCTTCTGGCTTCATCCACCACAGCTCCTCTGTATGCCACGAGGAGCTACGTTGTCAACAATTTGGGAGTGGATTTCTGGAAGCCACATGGTCGATGGCCTCCGCCAATATTGAATTCTACATGAACATGAGGTCATCAAGTGAGCGGCCATAGAGGTCAAAGGAAACATCCCCTTGAGCTTTCTAGAACCTTTCTGTTTCCATAAGCCTTTGGGGACAAACCAACCTAACTGGTTCCACACCCTCCCGGGGGCTGACATGCACCAGGATACCAGCCCAGAGGAGATAATAATCTGTCCATGAGAAGTGCACTTTTGACACATTCCCCACTAACGGATCCCCCCACCTCAAGGCCAGTGCAAAATATCATGTCCAGGGTATGTCTCCCAACATATGTGGGGCCCACTACTCTCTGAGACAGGCCCATGGTTGCCATGGCAGTCATGAACTCACGCTCTGCCCCTCCAAGACTGGTGTCGGCATGAATGTTGAAGTCCCCCAGAACTATCACCCTGGGGGACCACAAGACCACCTCCGATACCAGCTCAGTCAGTGCGGGCAGGGAAGCTGCTGTACAGGTGGGTGCCCAGTATACCAGCAATACCCCCACTCTATCTTTGGCCAAATCCAACACCAAATGGAGACCCTCCACACTCATGATGGGTTGCACAAGAAATCTCCTCACACACCAGGTATCCTTAAACATAATGGCTACACACACACACACAAATCCGGTCCTCCAGCCTCAGCTGATGCTGTACAGAGTACATGACTGGAACAAGGTCAGCCAATATAGGCCCTGACTCAGAGTCCAGCCAGGTCTCCATAACACATGCGAGGTCAGCCGTCTGGTCCAAGATCATCTCCCAAACCCTAGTAGACTTATTAGACACCAACCTCACATTTACCAGCATCAAACCGAGGTCTGGGGCCCTCTGGTTCCTGATCACCACATCGCCTGCCTGGGGGCCAATGAGCGGGACAGATATACAATATCTTTCCTGTCTCATAGATCGAACTCTCCTCCCAGAACAACCATAGTTCCCCCAGCCAAGCATGACCCTTATAGCTGCAGACCACACACACCCCGAGGCTGCCCCGCCAGCCTCCCTGAGGGAGATTCCCCACTCCCAATACACCCCTATCCTCCTCTGCCACTGGAGGATAACCCCCCTCTCCAAAGGGCTGCACCCCTCCCTCACACCGAGGAGGTCAGCCCTTCTCACCCTAACCCAGTCCCCTTGTCCCCCTTCCCCAAAGGGCAGGCAATTCATTCACCAAACCCACCACCACCCCTATCCCTTCACTTATACGCTTATAATTAGGCTAAGCTCCCTGTCTCTTCCTGCCCCGAATGCCACAATGTTTATTCGGCAGCCAGGTCAAGTTCTGGCTGGAATGACAGCTCCTGCCACCACCTGGAGAAGTCCATGGCGGTGGCAGGATCCATCACATTTAAAAGTACTCAAAGTCACAGCAACATTGACAGCTATTTGTAACAGTTATTATCAGCAGCTATATAGAATGGAGGGGTTAAAGAATGGCAGTCATAATTTGATGTTTTTGACCTATGAGGGCAGTGATAACTCAGATGTGAGTTGTTCCTTACATCTGATTTGGGCTGCTATCAGTTTGAATAGGCACAGGAGAACCATGATGCTGGATGAGTGGGAACTCTTGTTGCTTGGTGGGAAATAAGCTGGTTTATGAATCTGTGGGTGTCTTTAGAAGTAACGTCAATGGGTGTCTGAATGTGTGGTTTGATCTTGATATGAACACCGGTTTGGCCCTGTGTTCACCATGTGGCACTGCTTAGACACACAGCCCATCATGGGGCAAATCAGTGTTTTACTCGCCACCCAATCTCAGCATGCAAGTGCTGCTGCCTCATTCCCCGTGTTGTACCTGCTAACATGTCACGCAATATCATTAGACACAACACTGGCCAGTGGAACATGCATATTGTCCTTGTGATGCAATGGCATTCACATTGCATGTTCAACGGGGGGCCAAATTGGTGTCGGGATTGTTATGGTGCTTACACACAACGGCCAAACACGTGCTAAGGGGTTTTGACACCCAATCTTTGTTATGTCTAAAGACACCCAAAGTCATACACCATACGCTTATAACAGGCCACACTCTGCACTCAGCCTCATTCAGACACCCCCAGAATCACAGTGTAAGGTAACATGACCTCTGTGGAGACCTTTCTACATCTCAATGAACTGGAGAGGGATGAGATATTCACAAGGGGTAGGACAAGTTCTAGAGCCAAAGGAGAACCTTCTAATAGTGATACCAAAGTTAGAAGTGATTCCTGAATGGACTGCTTTTACTTAAGACTGAACACCAGCATTTATGTAATCAGTAGGGGCGGGAAAACCGGTAAATCCGGTATCCGATAATGCCGGTACCGGGTGCGGCGGCGGCGGGCGGTCCGGCGGCCTCAGCGCCGGCTGTGGCTGCCGGCGTCAGAGACGCTCTAGGCCTTCCGGGGAACTTCCCGCCGCCGCCGCAGGAGCTCCACAAGGTAAGCAAGCACTGAACTTTAGTAGGGGTGATCCCTGGGGGGTTGGGGGGTGTTAAACATCCCCCCCGGGATCGGGTCATACTTACCGGCGGCTGCGGGGACACCGCGGCCGCTGGTGCTGGGGGCTGGGCTCGCCTCTGAGTCTTTTTTAAAACAAAAATCCAGGCTGGGCAGGGTGGGTGGGGGGTGTCCCCCCTTCCACCCACGCAGCCTGGGAGGGGGAGGGGGAAGGAATTAATTTATTTCATTGATTTCAATGGGGACACAGCGCCCCATTGAATTCAATTAAATAAATCCGGTACCGGTATACTGGATTTAATCCGGGAATCCGGTTTTTAGAGAACCGGTAACCGGTAAATCTGGTAGCCGGTAATGGGCCCGGGGTCCCACCTCTAGTAATCAGTTGCAGGACATCATCCACTTCTGGGGGCTGACTGGGTGAGATATTACAGAGTTTGGAGTGAGGTGCAATCAGTATGCTGCTATGGGGTGGATTGGGAACTTAAAATGGTCCTGGGAAATGTTGTGAAAGTGGCCCATTTTTGTGTGTGTGGTTTATATCTTACTCGCCTTTGTGAGTTGAGCCCCCAGAATTCTAGTGATGGGAGTGGGGGAGGCAGGGACAGTCCAAAAGCAGTGGTTTTCTTCCTCTGTTTTCATCCCAAATTTTTGGCTAATCGGAGTCTGGACTATAGGCTCTGATGGCAGCTATAGCTGGACTATAGTGATGGGAGTGGGGGAGGCAGGGGCAGTCCAAAAGCAGTGGTTTTCTTTCCCTGTTTTCATCCCAAATCTTTGGATGAAAATTCAGTGTCTATAGGCTCTAGTGTGTGTGTATGTGTCACTAATGTGCAGCCTATGGATAGCTTTAGTTTGGCCCCTGGATCCACTTCCTGGATCTGGCCCTTGGATCCAGTTCCTGCTCACAAGTGCTGAAAGACTGGGCATAGGGAAAGAAAGCAGAAATGAGGGCATGTACACAAGGAGATAGGACAGATCCATGATCTGGATCCTCCTTTCCTTTTCTCATTCTGAGTGAGTGCACATCTTAAGCACTCCCATCCCCAACTTCTATCATGGACCACAATGGTGTGGTTGCTGGAGAAGGGGATGCTGAGGGACTGGGAGAGGGATGCTAAGGGGCAGGTGGTCATGGAGCACAGGGAGTGAGGGTGCTGAGGGACTAGAAAAGGGTACTGAGGAGAGGACCAGGAGCTAGGGGGCACAGGTTGCTGAGGGCAGGGGGTGCAAGTGGGGCTGGGGAGGGGGCATTTTTTCCTGTTTTTTCTCCCTTCTCTTTTAATGTATTGTTTTGGTTTTATGCCTTTTATGTATTTTTTATGTTGTAAGCCACCCCAGGCTGCTTGAAGCAGGAGGTGCAGGGTAGAAATTTTTTAAAATAACTAACTAACTAACTAACTAACTAACTAAATAAATAAATAAATAAATAAATTACCAGCATGAGGGAGGGGAGGGGCAGTCCATAGGACTGGTGGGGGACTAGCCTTTGGTGTGCATGGGGTTCCCAGGCACTCACCCTGGCTCCTTGGGCCGGGCTGTCCTGACCTGGCCTGGCTGCTTCATGGTGGAGGCAGAAATGGCCCCTGAAGGCAGAAAGGGATCACTGCAATATCTCAGAGCTTACCCACTGCCTGGCTTCCACTACTAGGTGCAGGTGAGTCAATTGAAGTTGGCACAAGAATAAGGTGGTGGTGGTTAGCTGACCTTGTGACCTGGTGGAAGTCGAGACACCCATCACTGATGCGGTCCAGCCTCCTTTGGTCATTCAGGCTCACAGCTTTTGGGTACTCTTGGATCCACTGCTGTGCCTGGATTGTCCATTTGGGGCAGTGGCCAGGAGTCCTTTTCACCAATTCTATCTGATAAGAAGGCTGGGACCTTTTTAAAATTAGATTTAGACCTGGTAATGAGCTGTATATGGGGCTGCCCTTGATAATTGCTTAGAAGCTGCAGCTGGTGGAGAATAATGCAGTCTGCTTCTCTTGGGGGTATGTCAGCAGGAGCACATCATCAGTGTCTTGGGGTCTGCACTGGCTGCCAATAACTTTCTGGGCACAATTCAAGGTGCTGTTTTTGACCTATAAAGCCCTAAAGTTCCTGAGCCCCAAATATCTGAAAGACTGCCTATTCCCTCATGTCCCATTGTGGCCTTTGAGTTCAACTGTGAGTGTCCTCTTGCAGGTACTATCTGCCTCCCAGATTTCTACAGCAAGGGTACAACATAGAGAAGCATTCTTGGTGGCTGCCCCACAATTATGGAACTCCCTCCCCATAGAAGTTCATCTAATCCCCAGCCTGCTCATCTTCCGCAGACAATGTAAGACCTTTTGCTTTGGCCAGTGTTTTGCAGGGGGGGAGGGTGTTGTTGGGGTTTTGTGGGTTAAGGAATTATACCTGTTTTTACTTGGTTTTATTTGGGTATTTTAATATTTGGGGGGGGGGCGTTGTCTATCTATCTTTGTATGTTTATTTATTGTAAGCTGCTCTGAGCCTTAAGGGAATGGGCAGGATAAATAAGTAAATTGATAAATAAATAAATAAATAATAACCCGGAAGAGGCAGACATGTATCCACCACCTTTCCAGTTCACGTCTCCACCAACATACAGAGCAGGAAGGCAGCAGAGTGCTGCTACGTTTGGCAAACTATGTTCCCACACGTGGTTTAGAGTGAATTAATAAAATGAAACCATTCCCTTGTAGAAAATGAGTCTAAGGGTTTACATTAAACTCTCTGAACATGTGATAGGCACAGCCAGTTACAGAAATATAACTAGTATATATTGTTGCTGCACACTGGAAAAAAACAAGGACACATGAATGGGATTTCAAGGTTGCACTATTTATCAGAATCATATTCTACTAAAGAAATTGGGTCCAGTGGATTATAACAATGATCAACCATAACAAGAGGGGGACCTGATGTACCCTCAGGTCCCATCCCTTGCTAACTACCTAACTTTAACTTCCCCTTCCCAAACCATGGAGCTCAGTTAAGATTGGGGTGATTTGGTGTCCCATTCTGGGACTATGAGGCAGCAACGGAATGAGCTCCCCCACCATTCCCTGTGACTGCTTGGCTCTTTCATGGTCTCCGAGGGGCCAACCTCACCTGGCCATTTACCACCACTTGGCTGTGACCTGCCCTTGGTGAGCTCATTGTTCCCCAACTCATAAGGCGATTATGTGTGTCTGCATATCCCCACCCCCACACTACATGGAGCACCACTCCAGATGACGGGCACCCATGGTGGCTAATGACAACCAAAAGGCAATGGACTGACACTAGAAAAAGATTAGTAGTTCTTTACAATAGAGAACAAAGTCTCTTATCTTAGAAGTGAAAATGGGATAATATGATTATGCGACTCAATGTACAATAAAGGTATCAATTTACAGTAAAGGTAGTCTTCTTCATTATTTTGAGTGTATCTTTTTGGTAAGTTAAGAGGTTTATATGCTTTTTAGCTTCTTTGTATGTTGTTTCAGTCATAGATTTCCGTTTGTCTGTATTATTTTAGTTTTGCATCTCGATGGTGTGCAGTTTGTAACCTCAGATTATGGGTCCTGTTTGTTTACTTTTTAGAAAATATCCGGAGACATTATGTTTGGCTAAAGGATAACATCCTGATAACAGAAGTAAGACCCCTGAAGAAGCTACATTTTGTAGCAAAACGTCAGGCAAGCCTATTACAATATATGATTTTTCTCTGAACTGTTCATGAGCAAGCCAAGTACTTTTATTGATATTTCTCTGGGCTTTGTATGATCCTTGACATCTGTTTACTACTTGTAGAAATTTCCCTTACTGTATATTGATACCTTTATTGTACATTTAGTCGCATATTCATATTATCCCATTTTCACTTCTAAGATAAGAGACTATGTTCTGTATTATAAAGAACTGCTTGTATTTATCTTTTTCTAGTGTCAGTCTATTGCCTTTTGCCTTGTGATATTTACTGCACTATATAGCCTATTTCTGCCTGTTGGCTAATGACAGCCACCATGGTGCATGGCCCCCACTGCCACCCTAGACTGCGGTAGGTAAAGCAACCATACAAATGTTATGGCATGCTTTACACTTAGGGTGATTTCAGATAATTATTTATTTATTTATTTATTTATATTTTGTAGATTTATACCCCGCCCCTCCCGCAAAAGCAGCCTGGGGCGGCTTACAACAATAAAAACACAATAAAAACAATTTAAAACATCCAATATAACAATATTAAAACAGGGCTAAATATGACAAATAAAGTAATAAATAGTAGATCAGGTCGGGGAGCTAAAAACTCCTCACCCTACCCTCCCACCCTCCCCAAAGGCCTGGGTGAACAGCCAGGTTTTGCAACTTCGCCTGAATGTCAACAGGCTAGGGGCCAGGCTAGCTTCCTCCGGAAGGGAGTTCCAAAGACGTGGCACAGTCACCGAGAATGCCCTCTCCATTGTGGCCCCCCGTTAACACGGGGGACCACCAAGAAGGCACCCCCGGCGGACCGAAGGAGCCTCTCTGGGGTGCGGAGGGTGAGCCAGTCCCTGAGGTATGAGAGGCCCAGACCGTGTAGGGCTTTATAGAGCAACACCAAAACCTTGAACCTGGCTCGGCACGCTATCGTCCCGATTCACCATAGTGAATGTTACGCAGTCCCGATTCACCACAGTGGATTCCCAGCAGTGGCGAGCCATCCAACCACCCCACATGGTTCAGGGAGGCCCTGAACAGATGTGATGGGACCGGGACCACAGCAGGGAATCGGGCAGACAGACCACGTCCCGAGGCAGTGCAACAGATGTGACGCTGATTCCCGGCCGTGGTTAAAACACCCAGAAGGCATAGGGGAGGGGCAGGACACAGAAATGGCCGTCTGAGGGCAAAGGAAGCCAAAAGCACCAAAAGGGAACACCCACACAAGGGAAATGGGAAGGGAGAGGGAAGAGGGAGAAGAGCTGCTGGGGCAGCACATACAACAGGCACAGAGAAAATGAGGTCACAGCAGAACACACAGCACAAACACACAACTGGGTGCAAACACACCTGCATAGGAAAGGAAGGGAAGGGGGCACACAGTGGGATGGCCAACATACATGGCACAGCGGGCATATGGGGGAAGGGATAGGGGGGCCGGGGACAGGGAGGAGGGGGGAACCGACCCAAGGGCCAGGGCAGGACACGGGGAACAGCAAACAGAACCCCACAACAGTACAGCCCACACAGGCAGCAACACAGGCAGTCCCAGAATGGGGGGACCCCCAGGGGCACAGCACAGTCACAGGGGGAGGCCACACAGACCGGGGAGCAGACCAGGAATGGTCCAGGAGGCTGTTAGGGATCACACGCACTGGCGAAGGTGCGATGGATGGGAAGGAGGCAAGACGGAGACGAGGAGCACGGCAGCCGGTCCAGCAACACACACACACACACACGGGACTGGGAGGACACCCGAAGGCCCAGTCTGGGGGCTCTGGAACCCTGTGGTCACACAGGCTCCCAGGAAGGGGGGGTCCCAGGCACGGGAGGGATCAAGACCAGAGCATGAAGGACAGCAGCACCCGGGGCACTGGGAGCCAGCACACAGTTCAGGACACAGTCACAGGAGAAGGCAGCCACGGAGGGGAACACCTGTTTCAGAGGCAGGTGGGGGGGCCCACGGAGGGGGCCCAGAGCCACAGGCAGGGCAGCAGAACCCCAGGAACCAGTCAGCACAGCNGGGGGCTCTGGAACCCTGTGGTCACACAGGCTCCCAGGAAGGGGGGGTCCCAGGCACGGGAGGGATCAAGACCAGAGCATGAAGGACAGCAGCACCCGGGGCACTGGGAGCCAGCACACAGTTCAGGACACAGTCACAGGAGAAGGCAGCCACGGAGGGGAACACCTGTTGCAGAGGCAGACGGGGGGGGCCCAGGGCCACAGGCAGGGCAGCAGAACCCCAGGAACCAGTCAGCACAGCAGCGAGCCAGGAACATCAGGGAGGGAAGGGGCAGCAACTCACAGCGCCAGGGCAGAGGTGGGAGCACTCACCAGGACCAGTATCCAGGGCCCAGAAGGCACAGGGGGCCCTCCCCACCCCACTCAACCTGCAGGAGCCAGGCCTTCCAGCATGTGGGGCAGTCATGGCCACCCGGGGCCCTGAGCCCAGGTGACAGGGTGCAACCAGGGGGTGGAGTGACACAGGTCCCATCCTATAACAGGTGTGGCTCCCACCCTCCCGGTACGCCATTCACCATGGAGCGAGGATGGTTGGGTGCCTGTGGGATGCACCTAGCCATTTCTGTGGAGTGGTTCCACTTGCACAATGACCTCCTACATATGCAGACAGCAGAGGTGCTCCTGGCCACCTGGCTGCAGATGTGCATGGCCACGAGTGCTGCCCAAGCCTGGAGAGCCCGCCACGGGTGCAGGCACTCCCTGGCCTACCTCTGGGCCCAGCAGGAGACAAGGGTGGTCCACCAGGCCCTCCTCCATGCCCGGCGGTGGGATTCTGCGCTCCACGAGGCGGCCGACCGGCTCCAGTGATGGAGGGAGACCATGGGGCATGCAGTCCTGCTCGCTAAGCCCATTGACTGGTGGTTGTGGGTCATGGAGAGGGCACAGGGGTGGTGGGCCAGGGCACAGGACCAATGGGATGAGGCCACCTGGAGAGCGCACTTTCGGATGGACAGGCGCATCCTCCTGTGACTCTCAGAGCTGCTAACACCCTGGCTGGAGAGATGGGACACCCCCATGCAGGTCCCCATTCCCATGGTCCAGCAGGTGACCATCGGGGTCTGGGCCCTTGCGACATCCAACTCCTGCTGCTCCGTCACGCAGCACTTGGGGTGAGCACCATCACTGGGATCCTGCAAGAGGTCTGCGAGGTGGTGGAGGGCATGCTCCTGGACTGAGCGATCCAGCTGGTGGACCAGGAGAACGTGATGACCGGCTTTGAAGCAGGTGGATTCCCTAACTGCATGGACGTCGTGGATCGCACCCACATAGAGGTCCTCCGCCCATCTGCTGGAGAGGCCTCGGAATATGTCAACCGACATGGGTACCACTCCCTGCAGCTGCAGGCAGTCATGGCTCACTGGGGGCAGTTCATAGACATTTACACGGGCCACTCTGGGCACAGCCATGATGCCCGGATCATGACCATCTCTCCCTTCTATGCCTAGATGAACCGCGCGGACTTTGCGGACATGGGGATGTCCTGGATCAAGGGGGTGATGATGCCCCCCTGCATTCTGGGGGACCCGACCTATCTACTTACCTGCTGGCTGATGAAGTCATACCCGGTCGCAAGGAACCCAGTGGGGGCACTCTACAATACCCACCTGTACACGAGCAGGACCATGGTCAAGAGGGCCTTCGGGTTCCTGAAGCAGCACTGGAGGAGCCTTGCAGGCCGGCTGGACTATACGGTGGAGACCTTGGCCCTGGTGATCGAAGTCTGCTGTGTGTTTCAGGGATGGGTGAGCAGAATGGAGTTCGGAAATTCGGTTCAGTTCAGTTCAGCAGATCAGCCGGGAGGCCAAGGCATGAGGGTGCACACCCCCATCTCCACCACCCCGGGGACCCTAGCAGCACCCTGGGCATGCCCTTCAACACCCACCCGCCCCCAGCCCCGGGACCATAAACAAAACCACGGAGGTGACTGTGGTGCCCGTACATTTATTGGTACCACCACCTACAGGTGCCCCCACCACCACCACCCACCTCTCTGTGCTGTGTCCCCCCCTCAGGCCACCCTCCCCCTTCCCCCCATCCCCCACATCTCTGGGGCCTCCCCCTCAGCCGCCCTGTGGGTGCCGTGGAACTCTGGGAACTCCCCCCCACTGTCTGTGTCCCCAACAGTGTCCTGGGAGTCCTCGGTGTCCTGAGGGGCAGGCAGTGGTGGAAGGGCGGGCGGCCCCAGGGCCAGAGGGCCCCCCCTGGGTGGTTGCTCCCTCTGGAGGCCTACAGGGACCAGGAGGTGGATGCACGGATCCAGAGGGCGTGCTGGCCACTGTGGCAGTAGCGGAGGTGCGGGGGTGCCGAGGGGCCCGGCATCGGGACTGGGGCAGGTAGGTTGCCTGGTGGGGTGGATGCCATCATGTACACACTCATAGTCCCCACGTGCAGTAGCAGCGATGTGCTGATGTCGTCGAAGCGGTCCATTTTGGTTGAATGCTCCCTCACCATTCTGTCGATGGCCTGTTCCAGCTGCCTGAATGCCTCCACCTGCCTGCTGTGCTCCCAGCACTGCTGCCTGTGTTCCATGCATACCTCCACTTGCAGCCTCCGGTCCCTTGACTCTGCTTATTGGATGGCCCTTTCTGTGGCCGCCTTCTTCCTATCGATGGCCACGATCATCCGCTCACCCTGTTTGGTGATTGAGCAGACAATGTCCTCTGCCTGCTCCTCCCTGCGGCGCCATACCCATGCCCGGTGAGGGTGTTCCCTCATCCGTTGTGCTGGGGGCACGGGGATGGCTTTCTGGGACCCATCGGGTCACCCTGCTGGGGTACACATTAGGGGTTGGTTAGGCGTCCCTGCTGCCTGCCCCCTTGCCTGTGGCATGGCTGGGGTGTTGTGCCTCCTCCTCGGGTTGGTGGCCGGTGCCCTCCCCTGGTGTACCACTGTGCCAAGGCCCCCCCTCCCCAGCACCGCATGCCCCTGCCCCCCCGGCCGGCCTCCCCCGGTGCCCTTTCCCACCACCACCTCTTGCCGGTGTGCCTCACCTGGGACCTCTGATTGCTCCCGGGGCTGCTCTTCACCTTCCTCCTCGCCTGCCTGTTGCGGGTGCCAGGGCGTGCCATGCCCTGTGGGGATATGGGAGGGGTTGGGTGGGGTGGTCTTACCGTGTCCCCCGTCGGCCCCTCAGGTGCCCTCCCTGTGGTCTGAGGTGCCCGGGTTTTCTGGGTGCAGCCCCATGCCCAGTGTGCCCCCCTCTCCCCCTCGGCCCATGCCCCTGGTCCGTGTCCCAACCCACCCGCTTGCTTACCCTTGCTTACCCCTCTGTCTCAGAGCCCTCCGAGGCCAGTCCCTTTGTATTTCTGGGGTCTCCCTGTGTCCACTGTCTGAGGGTGACCAATGTGCCTGCCTCAGATTCTCCCGGTCCTGACAGGGGCTGGGGGCTCTCAGGGCTGGTGCACAAGGGGGGCCTGCTGGTCCCCCAGGTCCCGGGGTGTTCCTCTTGGGGGGTGGGGCCCCTGGAGTTTTTGCCTTCTAGGAGGCGGTGAGGGGAGGGGGTACCTCGGCCTGTTCCCTACCCTGGACCACGGCGCTCCCCACGAGGCGCGGGGTGACTATTGAGCCCTTCTTGTGAAGGATGCTGTCCAGGGCATCATAGTAGGGGGTGGTCCGGGCTCCATGGCTGGACCGCCGGTTGTTATCTTTTATGGCCTTGTACCCCCTCTTGAGCTCCTTGACCTTGGAGCGGTACTGGGCCATGAACCTGTGGTGCCCTGCCGCCTCCATGTCCTGCACAATCTCCCGGTAGACGTGCTCATTCTGCTGGTTGATTGCTAGCTCCAGCTGGTGCTCCAGGGTCCCCCAGATCCGGATAAAGTCCTGTGTTTCCCTGTGCCCCCCTTGGTGGTACGGCCATTTCCCCCGGGAGCCCTCCTGCTCCCGGTCCTCCTCCTCCTCCTCCTCCTCCTCCTCTTCCGCATGCCCTCCGGCCCTCTCCTCTGTGGGCTCAGGCTCACGGGCCCGTTTCCATGTCTGTGGGTCGACGGGGGGGCAGTTGGTTTCCAAGTTGCCTCTTCCCCGCAGGCCTCCCCCTTTCCCCCCGCCGGCCCGCCCACCCCCCTTGGTGCCCCTGTGCCTCCGTCTTGCCCCCCCTTTGCTTCCCTTACCCATTTCTGGGGTGTCTCTTCCCTGGGGCTGGCTGTCATCTCTGGGGTGGCCTGACCCAGCTGTACTGCTGCTGCTGCTGTCCCTCCACTGCCTCCATTTGCAGCACAACCATCGCCTTCTCTGCCTGCGCCTCCTCCTCCTCCTCCCTACCTCACTCACCCTCTGCTCACCTCTCCCTTCTGCCTCGCTCCATCCCGCCACATTCCCCTGCTGCTGGGTGCTCTTTAAATCTCCCTCCCCAGCCTGTGTTGTTTCTGGTTGCCTGGCAGTGACGCTACATGCTTTGTTCCCAGCTGCAAATCGTTTCGCTTGATTCTGGCCAGTGGTTGCCGTTCAGACGTTACTTTTTGTTGTTTCCTGGTAGGAATTGCATTGACCACGCTTTTGGAGATGGTCCGGGCCAGAGCTCCGGAAGGGTGGTTGATTTTGTCCAGTGCTGGGGATTGACTGTGGTGAACATCTGGCGGCCGCCAAACAGACATTCAGGGCACTTTGGTCCAGCCACGGGATTGACCGTGGTTCACTGTGGTTGACTGTGATCTCGTAATGTCTGAAAACACCCTTAGTCAGGCAGCCGTTCCATGAGCAGTTGTGGCACTTAGCGTGGGCTGTGAGTTGGGGATTTCCCCAACTCACAGCCTGGGCTAAGTACCAACACCACGTGGGGAATGGCTCGGGCTAACATCTGGCCGTGGTTTCTGCCATTACGATAACTCCCATTTCCATGTGGGTCAAAGCATGGAAATGTGGGCTATTGTGATGTCTGAGAACACCCTATGTCAGTTCTCATTCTGCATGGAACAGTTGCCAAATGGATCTGGCATTGTCTTTTCCTCAGGATAGATAGATAGATAGATAGATAGATAGATAGATAGATAGATAGATAGATGCAAATTTACATATTTTTTTGTTTGAAGAGTGATTTTGTGACCCAGACTTCAAAGATTTCACCAATTAACTCTTTTAAAAGTGAAAAATACAGACTCCAGAAACCATGTGGCAAGGGGAAACCTTTGCAAAATATTTTTGTGAAATCTTGCCCAAAATTTATAACTAATTGGGCCCATTTCTAGTGAACTGGAAACAAAGAGCTCGTACATGTCATTAGACAGTGCTTGTAAAGCAAGAGTTATGTGCGTTTTTCTAATAAATTGTTTTGTTTTGCAGAGATTTTACCCTTGGTGCTAAAAAGGCCACTTCTAAAACTGATTTTCTTTCTTTCTTTCTTTCTTTCTTTTAGAATCCAATGTTTACATATTTTTAGTGACAGATTATGGATGTATGGTATTAGAATTGCAATAGTAAACCCAAAGCTGTACTATTCCTGACAAGTTAATAGATTCAGTATGGGAAAGAAGCATAAACATATCATGTTAGTAATTTGATATACAACTTACTATTATATTTTCATTTTTGCTGAAAGGACGTTTATCACAAAAGAGCAGAATTCTGTAGAAGGCATAAAATAAGGAATTTATTACTGATATTTATTTCAATGCCTGCCTATTGCTGCCTATAAAGACCACCTGAGCCACAGCCCACCCATAAGGAATTTATTACCGATAAATACTAAACAGTCACAAGCACTCCCTAACGGTAGGTGTTTCACAACAGTACAGGAACAGTTGCTCTTGGCAGTGAGAAATTAAGATTGGGTAATTGAACCTGACCATCTTACATGGAAAGGAAGACTTTAGCAACTGCTTTGATCCAAAGAATCATTTCATTAATTTAGCTTTTTTTCCCCCCTTCATATAATTCTAGCCAAAAGAAGAAATGTTTGTTAGTGGAACTTGTGTTCATTTTTATGCACTTATCCTACTCTCTTCCCCTCTTTTTTTTTTTAAATGACAAATGAATAAAATGATTCTTTCAATATAAGCGGTTGCTAAAGTCTTCCTTTAGATAGCCAGTGCAGATGTCAGAGAGAGCACTGGTGTAATGTGCTTCCAGCACCTCATCCCCAAAATGAACCAAGCTGATGGGTTCTGCACAAGCTGCAGTTTCCAAACAGTCATCAAGGGCAGCCCCACATAGAGCACATTGCAGTTATCCAGGCTCAAGGTGATGAAAGCATCGATGATGGTGGCCTCATCCAAAACATAAAGAAAATGCCACAGGCCACCACCCCTACCTGGCAATCCAGGCACAGCAGGAGGTCCAGAAGCATTCCAAGGTTGTGAACCTGATTGATGAGAGGGGGCTGGACTCAAGGTTTTAGTGTTGATCTATAAGGCCCTTTACAGTCTGGGTCCCTCATACCTCAGGGATCGCCTCGCCCTCCGCGCCCCAGGGCGGCTCCTGCAGTCAGCCGGGGGTGCCTTCTTGGCCACAATGGAGAGGGCATTATCGGTGGCCAGGCCGCGCCTTTGGAACTCCCTGCCAGAGGAAGCCCGCCTGGCCCCAAGCCTGTTAACATTCCAGCGGTATTGTAAGACCTGGCTGTTCGCCCAGGCCTTTGGGGAGGGGGGGAGGGGAGGTTAGGGTTTTGTTTTCTTCCCCCTACCTTGTTTTATGGTCTTAATGTCGAAGCTGTTTCTCTGGCCCTGTTTTAAAAAGTATTTAACTTTGATTGTTTTAAATTGTTTTTATATTGTTTGATGTTTTATTGTTGGAAGTCACCCCGAGCTGTGTACAGGAGGGGCGGGGTATGAATGTCTTAAATAAATAAAATTAAATAAATAAATAAATAAATAAATAACAGGAGACCTGACCCCCTCCAGGATAATAATGCCTGGGTCAGCCAACCATCATCATTTCAATCTTGTCTGGATTCAGATTCAACTGACTCACCTTAATCCAGTCCCCAACAGAAGCTTGTGTAAGGATATTACAAAATATCCTCACACTGAGGATATTTCTCCAGAGATATGTGACCAGAGGGGTGGGAATAGGACAGCTGTGGTAGTTGGAGATTCAATTGTTATGAATGTAGACAGCTGGGTTGCTGGTGGCTGTGAGGATTGCATGGTAACTTGCCTACCTGATGTGAAGGTTGCAGACCTCACGCAACACATAGACAGAATCCTAGGGAGTGCTGGGGAGGATCCTGTTGTCGTGGTCCATGTGGGCACCAATGACATAGGTAGATGTAAGAGGGAGGTTCTGGAAGCCAAATTTAGGCAGCTAGGTAGTAGATTGAAGTCCAGAACCTCCAGGGTAGCATTTTTAGAAGTGCTCCCCATTCCACGCGCAGAACCGCAGAGGCAGGCTGAGCTCCAGAGACTCAATGCGTGGATGGGACATTGGTGCAAGGAGGAAGGCTTTAGTTTTATCAGGAACTGGGGAGCCTTCTGTGGAAAGGCGAGCCTATACAAACGGGATGGGCTCCACCTTAACTAGAATGGAACCTGGCTGCTGGCGCTAAAAATTAAAAATTTGATAGAGCAGTCTTTAAACCAAAACCTGGGGGAAAGCTGACAGGCACTGCGGAGTGCAAGGTTTGGGCTGTGGCATCTCCAAAGGATGTTACTTTAGAGGAAGTAGAGTATCTTAAGACTAAGGATAAGATAAATGGCAAGGGATTTCAGGTGGAACGTGAGTGAGAACAGACAGATAATGATTCCAGACTGCCTGTTTCAGTTACCTATACTGTTCCCATTAAGCAGAAGAATAAAAAGAATACATTTAAGTGTCTATATGCTAATGCTAAAATTCTAAAAAGTAAGATGGGAGTATTAGAGTTTATAGCGCTAAATGAAGATCTAGACATTGTAGGCATCATAGAGACCTGGTGGAATGAGGATAACCAATGGGACACTGTAATACCAGGGTACAGGATATATCGAAAGGACAGAGGTGATCGTGTTGGTGGTGGGGTGGCTCTGTATGTTAAGGACAGTATTGAGGCAAGTAGAATAAAAATTTTACAGGATGCAAACTGTTCCCTCGAATCCCTATGGATTGAAATTCCAGGTATCATGCAGAAGAGTATAGCAGTGGGGCTATACTATCGACCCCCTGACCAGAATAGAGAGGCTAATTATGTAATGCTAACAGAGATTAAACAGGATACTAAAACTGGGAACAAAATAATAATGGGTGACTTCAACTACTCCAATATTGACTGGGTTAATGCCTCCTCGGGGTGGGATGTGGAGGCAAAATTTCTGGATGCCATAAATTACTGCTTTTTAGAGCAATTGGTTTTGGAACCAATGAGAGAAGGAGCAACTTTAGATCTAGTCCTAAGTGGCACACAGGAACTAGTGCAAGTAACTGTGGCTGAGCCACTACGCAATAGCAATCATAATATAATCAAATTTGACATAGTTGCTGGAGGGAGAAAGTTAATTAAAAGTAGAGCACTGGCTTTTAACCTTAAAAAGGGAGACTATGGGTGATTTCAGACGTTACGGGCGGGCGGTTCACCACAGTGGATTCCTGGTGAGGGTGAACCAAACAACCACCCCCCAGGGCCAATAAAAGCCCCGAACAGACGTGACGGGTCCGGGACCATGGCAGGGAATCGGGTCGCCAGATCATGGCCCAAGGCAGCGCAACAGATGTGACGTCGATCCCCAGCCGTGGTCAAAACACCCAGAACCCACCGGGCAGGGGCGGGACACAGACATGGCCGCCTGAGGGCAAACGAAGCCAAAAGGCACAAAAGACAACGCTCAAACAAGGGAAACGGGAAGGGAGCAGGGAGAGGGAGAAGAGCCTGACAGGTACCGGCCACAACGGACACACACACACACACACACAAAATGGGGACATGAGGGCACCCACAGCACTTGTACATGCCCGACCAAACCCACGCACACACCCACAAACGCAGCCACGGAGGATAGAAATGGAAGTGAAGGGGGGGACCCAGGCGACCCAACACCACACAAGGCATTCCGGGCACCGGGGGGGGGAGGGGGGTTGGGCAACAGGACCGGGGAGAGGGGAGGAACGGGCACAGGGGCACAGCAGGACACTGCTACCAGGTACATGGAACCCCACAGCAGAAAAGTCCCCATGGGCACCCCCACAGCACAACACACAGTTCCGGAATGGGGGGGCCCCTGTAGTTCAGGAGAAAGGCACATCGGGAGGGTGCAAGGCACAGAGAGCCAGCCGGGAAGGGTCGAGGAGGCACATGCAGTCAAGGCAACCCACGGAGGGGCATATGAACTGCAGCCAGGAGAGGCAGTCCAGCACAGTATTATTATTATTATTATTATTAACAAACATTTATATAGCGCCAGCAGTGTACCTGGCACTTTACAAAGTAATAAAATAGACACAGTTCCTGCCCCTAGGGCTTACAATCTGAGAGACAGGAGCTGGGGGAGAGACATAGGAAGGGGAACAGAGGGAGAGACAAGGGGTCTAACATTCATGAAGATGC
>QEPC01002151.1:947380-979698 GCA_003113815.1 Sphenodon punctatus | reverse complement strand
CCCTGCCCCTAGGGCTTACAATCTGAGAGACAGGAGCTGGGGGAGAGACTTAGGAAGGGGAACAGAGGGAGAGACAAGGGGTCTAACATTCATGAAGATGCGAGGTCTCAAGTGCACGTACTTGGTTTGGTTACGATGAGAATGACAGCAGACAGGTCCAGGTCCATTGCTCTTCTAAATGGAGCTGTCTATGCAAGTTCTAACAGTAGTAAGATTTGCCTTGAGATTGGCTTCCAGCTTTTTCCATGTGGAATAATTGCTCATATGGTTGCTGGAGATCTCATGTGAATGCAAGGACCTGTTGCCAGAGGGATGTTTCCAGTCTCTAAATCCTCATGGACTCGAGTATGTGGACTTGACATCTCTATCAAACAACCTACAGCAAAATAAAATACACACAATCACCAACCAGTGAGTAAACAAGCCAGTCTCTTGCAACCTTGGAAGTAACACCGTCATCAACAGTCCTGTAATAATTTGCAGAAGAGAACTGTTTCCTTTTACCATCATGAAATTCAGTCAGTGGAAAATCTCCATGCATCAGATCACAAGCTCACAGTTGCTTAGCGCCCCCTTCTGATGGCTTGACATCTCAGTAGATCAGTAATTACTTCAAGCCATTCTGCAGGATCACAATAGAGCCCTGGTAGTGGCTCCGAAAGGTGGGGCAGGGCTTTCTGGCAAGAGTCATCATCAGGCAGAAGTCTGACTTCCATGATGCTGCTGGATTCGGAACATGATGGCGGAGGAGCATGCAAACACTGTGGACTCTCAGATGATGCGCTGGCAGAGGCAGCCTCTTCCCTTCTTTTGCTGTTACCAGACACAGAACTCTTTTGGAAGAAGTGGTCAATGGGTGACATCAGATTCTTGGTTTTTTTCTACCAATGAACCCCTCTCCCTTCTTTTCTGGCCTCAGGGCTTGTGTTTTTTGGCAGGAGGCTGTGGTGGTCCTTTGGGGTAGTAGGGATGTCCAAACAGAACAGGGTTCGGATGTTCAGACGTTAAGCCCAAAAACTTAGTTCAGATTTGTGCGTTTGGTCCCACTGAGTTCGGACCCCCCTTGAACGTTTGGAAAGTTTGGTCCCTCCGGGAGTCTTGGGGCACTCCAGGGGTGCCCGTGGGGGCATGGCAGGCTGTCGGAGACACAGCAGCAGCAGAGACCAGGAACGCTTGATGCTTGGCATCCCGGCTTGCCCAGGCAGGCAGACTCAGCGCTTAGCCCTCGGGGGTGCCCGTGGTGGCATGGCTAGACACAGCTGCAGCAGCAACAGAGGCCGGGAAGACTTGGGGCTTGGTGGCTGGCCTGGCACCCCTACTTGGCCGGGGATTTCAGGCTGTCAGGCATCGGTGGAGCAGCGGCAGACATTGGATTTCCTGGTAGCAGAACCCATGGCACAGCAGAGGCAGCAGCAGCAGACAGACAGCATGGCATAAGCAGCAGAAGGCAGGCTGAGGCAGAGTTTGAGGTTGGCAACCAGGGCGGGCAGACAGGCAGCGTGGCATGAGAGGCAGTAAGGAAGACAGGCTGGGACCTCAGCAGGGCATTCAGATAGACTGGCAAAGACTGTGAAGTGACAGAGAGCCAGTCAGATAGGTGGGCCAAGATCATCTAGCGAGAGGCCGGCTGCCAGGCTTTCAGCTTCCCAATGCCACCCTGCATCATGAGGTCAGTCAGATAGGCCGGTGGAGGCCATCTAGTCAGAGAGAGACAGAGGCAGGGCAGGTGCCGGGCATTGGGAAGGAGAGACAGCACCTCAGAAACAGCCCAGATTGAGGAGGAGCCCCATCCCAAGACTGACCCTGGCATGGGATGGCGTGTGCCACTGCACCATCAATCCATGTCCAGGGGCAGCTCAGGGAATCCAAACAGCGGAAGGTTCACCTTGATAAAAAGCAAATGCTCCACCAACTTGGCCCCCAGTCTCAGGCGGTGTGGCAAGCAAATGTCTCCCACCATGGAGAACACCCACTCGATGGAGACACTCATTGGTGGGCATGACAACAGACCCTTGGCTACTTTGGACAGGGCCAGCCAGACATTGGTTTTGCCGGCCCAGTAGGCCAAGGGATCGCTGCTGGGTTCTATGCATGGCTCCTCCTCCAGGTAGCTCTCCACTGCTGCTGAGGCGCTGTTTTACTCCCTCACATAACTTTTCTTTGGCACCATTTCCACCACTGCCCTCAGCCATGCTGCCTGCCCTGCTGTGCACAAGCCCATGCTCGCCAGAGTGTCCTGCACATAGGAGCTGCTGCTGCTGGCAATAGCGGTGCTGCTGCTGCTCAGCCTGCTGCTGATGCTGCTACTGCTAGTGGTGGGGGCAGGGATAGACCCCGCCAGCTGAAAGGGGTGGCTGCTCCCACTCCCACCATCCCCAGGGGTGTCCTGCTGCTGCTGCTGCAAACTCTCCAGAGCCCACTCTGCCTTCTGGACCCTCACAACCAGCTCACCTTTCCAGTGCCCATAGAGTGCTGTCAGGCATGCCACACTACCCTTGACCTTGGGGTCCAGAATTTTTATTTATTTATTTTATTTATACAAAAATTTTATTCTGCCCCTCTGGCCCACAGGGCAACCTGGGGCAGTGAACAGCAAATATAAAAACAATAAAACAATAAAAAAATAAAAACAGTTAAAATTCACAAAAATGCAGCATGGTTGCCAAAACGTATTCCACCCGCTTCAGGAGCTCATTGAACCGCGCCTTCAGCCCTGCCTTCAGCTGCTGCACCAGGTCAACCACCTCGTCCACCAGCTTCCTGCCCTGAGGGTCACAATTCCATCCCTTGAGAATCTCCTCCAGCTTCCTCCGGAGACTCTGGACCAGAGGGGTCACCTGGCTGATGGTGGCCATGGAGGAGCTGATGGTCTCCATCATGGTCAGGAACGGTCTCACCATGAAGACCATGTCATCCAGGATCTCCCATTCTGCCCCATTGTACCCTGGAGGTGCCCCGCTGTCCATCACCAGTTGAACCTGATGGAAGGCGGCTTTCTGCTTAAGAAACCGCTCAAGCATCAGGAAGGTCGATTTCCACTGCGTGGAAACATCCTGCACCAGCTTCACGCTCCGGTTAAAGAAACTGGTCAGCTTTCTCCCCTGCTCGATCAGGGAACTAAGGGTGCCTGCCCCAATCACCTTCTCCCCCAAGCCCAGAGCGTCCCTGACCACCAGGTGAAGGGTGTGTGCAGCAAAAGGAATGCTGGTGAAGCCCCCCTCATGGACTGCCCTCAGTATGTTTGCCACGTTTTCCGTCACCACACACCCCTTGGTGAAAGGTGCACCTGGCATGACTCACTCCCTCACCATGGTGGTCAGGGCTGATTCCATGTTCCAAGAAGTGTGAGTCAATGACTTTCGATTGAAACAGGGTCCACCTATACCCTGCTTCAGGACCCCTCCTGCCACTGCCAAACGCTGCCTCCGGGTCCTGCCAGCAGTGCACTGTCACTGCCAGGTAGGCATGCTGTGCATTCCTGCTTGACCACAGGTCTGTGGTGAAGTGGACGGTGGCACCCCCAGACCATGCCAGCTGCTCCCTCACCCACTCCTTTAAAGCCTGGTACAGGACTGGCACCACCTGCCAACACAGGGTGGTGCACAAGTGCAGTTTAAACTGGGGGGGCCAGAAACCCAATCAGGCACCTAAACCCCATTTCCCCGACCACCAAGAAGGGCTGCCCATCCAGCGCTATCATTTCCACCAACATGCACATGGCTTTCAGTTGAAAGCCACGCCGCCCTCCACGTCCAGCAGCTGATGATGGACTTGGCAGCTGCCTCCACCCCAGCTCCTCTTTGGTGCACTGAGACTTCTGCTCCTGATGCTCCCCCCTAGCAGCAATACCCCTCCTGCTGCTAGAGGCAGAAGTTCAAGCAGGATGCCTGCCCGCTCATGGAGGCGGCAGACTGGCCACTGCAGTTGGGAACTCGCTGGCGTCCACTGCCCCTGCCTGCCCACTTAGCAGCACAGTGCTGTGGCATCCCTTGAGGTTCCTCGCCATGGCAGTTGTGCCAAGGTTGGTGAGCACTTTCCCATGCTTCACCACCTTCTGGTACAAAGTGCACTGCACTTCCCTGGGATCGTTTGCCTGCACCAACTTAAACTGCACCCAGACAGAGGATTTTTTGCCCTCTCCTGCCTTCTATCCCACACCGGGTGACACAGCACTGACAGCGCTGCTGGGAGGGGCAGAACATGGTGGTGACACAGCTCTCGGAGGGACAACCATCGCCTCAGCACCAGACATCTCCTCCACAGGACTAGTATCTGCCTCGCTGTCCCCAATCCGAGTGATGTCCCCCCATGAAGGTGAGTACCGGGACCCTGAAACTGATCAACTGCCCACCATGCTGCTGCCACTCTCCCTGTGCTACCTATAGCTGCTGCTGCTGCTGCTGCTGCTGCTCCTCTCCCTGCTGCCATTGCCCGGGGATCAGGCCCTGCCTCTAGCAGCCGGGGTGGAATCGACCAGCCCTGGACTGCTGGGGATCACTTCAATAATGGGGGATATTGGTGGCCCTTGAGGAACATCCGACCCCGATGTACCTGCTCATGCCGCCGCCGCCACAGAGACAGTCACAGCCTCCTGGACTGCAGGCCTTCCAGTGCCCTGTGTGGCAGTGGAGGATGCTGGCAGGAGGTGCCACTGAACCACACCCCAGCTAGTGCCACTGCTTGGAGCCTCTGAAGCCTGACTGCCAAAATCAGGCCTGTTCAGTCTGGGCATGGTGATGGGCTCAGGCTGCTGCTGATGCCTGCTGCCACTCCTCTAGCATGGCCCGTGCTACCTCTGCCACATGCCCCGTTGCCTGCCTTACACGCAGCAGACCAGCCTCTCCTGCTCCCTTCTACATTTTTCTTTTCTAAATTATGCGGAGGAAGATTTTATATTTCTACTTATTTATTTATTCAGAATTTGAATATTATATATATCTACTACACTAACTCTAACTGCTATTAATTATTCTAAAGCCTATGGAACTAAATGGAATATTATCTAATATCTACAAAGGCCTAGTCCTACAAACACACTATAAAATATTAAAACTGAATCACTACACACTATCTCTATCTATCTCTATAACTAAGCTAACTCCTACATCTATCTATCTATCTATCTATCTATCTATCTATCTACAGGGATGGGGGGGGACACAGACAGCTCACAACAAACAACACAGGGAGGGATATAAAACTGAAATGAAAGCTAAATCAGTCTAACGCTACTCTATCTAACGCTACTCTATGTTTTTAGATAAAAACAGGGGAAGGGAATCAGGGATGGAATACAGGGAGGAGGGAAGGATTCAATGGAGGAGAGGGAGAAAGAACACAGGGAGGGGTAAAAAATAAAAATAACACCAAATCTATCTAATCTAATCTAAATAAATGAAACTATGGAGGCGAAAATGGATGAAATAGGAGGAGAATAGCAATGGATTGGGAGGTAGACAAACTGCTGGAGAGGGAGACTTCTAAAAATGCCTGCTGATAGGATTAGTGGCTAACTCAGAAGAAGTTGGAAAGGGGGGAGGGCAATGACTTTTGTTACTTGCTGTGTCCGCCTTACCACAAGCCCCATTGGCTCCATGCAGCCTAGCCCATGGCCAATTGCAGACTGCGAAGCCAGTGGTGTGAGGAAAAGAGGGATGGTGATTGGGCAGGCTGACTACTAGTCCAAGCCTCTGCACCCCTGGTGCCAGGAAGTCTGCTCCTCAGCTGCCCCCTCCCCTCCCTTGGCCTTTCAGCCCTGTTTTTCCCACCCGAACGCCGCTGAACTCATTGGAATGAGGCCGAACTGTTTGGGGCTTTGGGCGTTCTGTTCGGGCATTCAGTTCGGCTGTCTGAACAGACCGAGTTCAGGCCGAACATGAAACAGCTGATCCCTAGTGATTGTAGTAGCTAACATGGATTTTCCAGGTATAAGTCATGCCAGACTAAGCTTTTTTCCCTCTTTGCTAGAGTAACTAGTTTAGACAGAGAATAAAGGAAAGCCTGTGGATGACACTACAAAGATACGCAGTGGACAACCTCCGGAGAATCTTTCCACTTGTAGCTACAACTGGATCCATTTTAATCAAACCTGGCAGCTGCCTGGGTTCATGATCTGCCCACGCAACGCCCCTGACACACACCATATTATTGTGAGTGGATTGCCTGCAAAACTATGGTACTGTTGGGGAAAACCCCAGCCAAGAGCAAGGCTGCAGTGGCTGTCTGTCGAGCAGGCAGGAGACAGCCCCAGCCTCCGGCTGCTGCCCTGGTGTTGGGCTTCCCACTCTGCTGCCAGTGCTCCGGGGTGTTCCGGAGCACCTTTGGCAGGGCAACACTGGAGCAGGGACAGCCTGCCCTGCCTCTGTTCTGCCTCCACAAATGGATGAGGCAGGGCAGGTGTCCTTGTGAAGACACCCTATGATGTTAAAAAACTATTGTGGACTTACCAGGGATGGGCGAACAGAATGCGGTTCGGATGTTCGGTCGTTCAGTTCGAAACTGGAGTTTGGGTTTGATGGTTCGGTTCAGCCGAGTTCGGGTTGACCAAACTTGGCCGAATAGTCAAAAATAGCACTATCGAAACTGAAACCGAAATGAAACCGAAACCTAATTTTTGGCCCTGAAAAGATGTTTTTCCTGCCCCCAAACTCATCTGAACATGACCAAACTGTTCGGTCATTCAAGAGTTCGGTTTGGATGTTAGGTTCAGATGTCCGAATAGACCGAGTTCGGTCCGAACTCCGAACATCTGAACCACGTTTGCCCGTCCCTAGGACTTACTATCTAGCTCAACCAAGTCATGGCTGTGCTTCCTCCTATATATTTGTCCTACATTTGATCATTCTATATACTGCTGACTTGCTACATGCGTGAAAAAGGGCCTTGTGTGACCCAAAAACTTGCCTAATCTTGCCAACAGAAGTTTGTCCAATAAAAGATCATATTTGAACTATTTCATTTCCATCTCTGCTAAAATACAAAAATATTTAATACCCTGAAACGTTCATTCAGATATACAGCAAATCAAAGAGGCTACTTATTTATAGTATATGTTCTGCCTACCTCATCTTGCTGAAATGGATATTATTTGGATACTTAGTACCCAGTTCAGGTATCCACATATCTAGAGTGAGAAAAGTCATAGGAGTAGCAGAATAGTCAGAGGACTTTCACATAGTTATTGTTGCTAGGGAAACCTCTCCCTTGATATATGTAGTGAGCACATCTATCTCACTTTGTCTTTGCCTGACAGACAGAGAAGCTGCAGCATACCAGTTTATTGAAGACAAATAAAAGAGCTGAAAAAATAGTTTGAAAAGATCATTAAAAGGTTTAGCCAATCCTTCATTTGTAATTATTTTTCTATGGGAACCTTACTTCTCAAATGGAGTCTCATTTGGGCTATTTTGGTATGAGTACAAATGCAGCTCTCACTGGCATGTGAAATTAATTGGTTACCCTTTCTTCCCATAGAGTGACAGCAGAAGTACTCGTTACTAGTCAGTCACTTTTCTGGTTAAAAATATAGATGTGATTGAGTTTATGAGGGAAACTGGTCACTGAAAAATTCTCAACTCATGAAGAATAAGGATCTTGGTATTTGTAAGACACTGGGTGTTTACAAATGTGACTTAACTGAAATTAAGCTGCATATGTGTGGTATGGTGACTGAACAATACGTATAGATGATGAGGAATATATACAGTTCAGTTTCAATTGTCATCATTTTAAAAAATTAATGAATGAGAAAAGAAAAATGCATAGATTGGTCTGATATTTAATAAAGTTGCCTTAACATACAATTTACTGTCATGTTAACATTTGAGTATAATTTGTAATGCCGCCTTAACAAGCTTCTTAAACCGAAGGGTTTTTGTCTAGGTAATTTGCCCTTCTGTTGAAATGGAATAGCTTTGTTACTGCATAAGCTGGCCCCAGACACAAGAACACTACAGACACTCACCCATCTCCTCCCCCCGCACATCCCCCCACATGGAGCAATAAATAAATAAATAAATAAATATTTTATTGTTTAGCCTCACCTATTACAATAGGTGCATTTAAAACAAATGAAGCAAAACTAATACAAACATCAACAGCAAAATCACAAAAAGTACATAAACCGCTAGAACAATTTCCCTAAGAGAGATAAAGGCTTAGATTCCAGAAGCTTTCTCTTGGGCAGTCTATGAAGCCAACCCATAGGGTCCCACAGGGATCACATCATATACTAGGAAGGCATTAGCTATCAGTTGAGCGGCATTGGCCACTAGGAGCATAGCCATTCGCCACCCAGTCATTAGGTTTGGCTCGATCTCCAAGTCCCACCCTTTGCTAAAAGGGATTCCCGTAATGATATTACACATCGGGCGAAAACTGCAACTGCCCTCGTTGTGGGAGAGTCCGAGGGGCCAAGCAGATGTCTAAGTAGCCTGGGCCTGGAATATCACTGCAGGTCAAGTGTGACGGGCTACAGGTATTTAACTCTTAGCCCCGACAATGCAGAGCAATCGAACAAAATATGAGCTACCGTATCTTCCTTGCCACTTTTACACATCTGGCACTTCTGGAGCTCATGAGGAGTACCCTTATACCTTCCCTCTACGGAAGCAGAAGGAAAGGTATGCATGCGCATTCTGGTGAATGCGGTTCTTATTGCAGGGTCTGAGCATTTAAAGAGGTAGAAAGAATCTGGGCGTGACTCATCATAGGTCACCATACCCGGGGCAACCTTCTGTGAGACTAACAGAGCCCCTTTGGATTGGAGGCATTGACCTTTGATCCTCTGCCGAACCAGATTTTTAAAGGCTTTTGAGCCAACTCTCCCCCACACCTCTGGGGAAAGCCCCAATAGATGAATCAGGCAAACTGCCTGGCTAAGCCAGGGGTTAAGCAGCCCTGTATCTCGGGCCATAACCAACAGAGGGTTTTCCACCTTAGAAAGCCCAACCACCTTCATCCAGTAATTTATAATCAACTGGAGAGCTTGCGTCTTCACAGGCGGAGAGGCCGTCTCAGATCTAGAAAGTATCTGAGGGGTACCTAACAAAGAAGCCAAAAACCGGTTCTGGAGACATTCACGTTTGTCCATTAAGGCCGGAGACCATACCGGGGCTGCATACAAGACCTGGATCAGAACTTTAGCCTTAAAAAGAGTGAGGGCTGGTGCTATCATTTTCCCACCTTGTACATGATAACATTTAAGAATCGCCACCGAGGAACATCAAGCCTGGGATTTCACATGGTCAAAATGGGAGTTCCACTTGGCGTTGGTGTCAAAGATGACCCCTAAGTATTTGAACTGTGTCATCTGTGAAATGCTTTCATTTTTTAAATGCCAAGAATATAAGGGTTTAGATCTTCTCTGGCCAACCACAAGAATCTTCGATTTCTGATAATTGATGTTCAAATTTTCTGCCAGACAATAGTCCCCAAAAGCCCCCAACTGCCTCCTAAGGCCAATCCGAGTCTGAGACACAAGAACAGTGTCTTCTGCATAAAGCATAATAGGCAAACACCGCTGTCCCAAAAGGGGCGCGTGAGTATCTCCGCCCTTCATGTATTGAATTACATCATTCAAATATAGGTTTAAAAGTGCTGGGGCCAAAAGGCAACCCTGCCTAACCTCCCTCTTCACTAAAATTGGTGCAGATAACTCACCCGAAGGGCTAAGTTTAACCTGGAGTGTGTTCCCTGAATGTAACTGGACAAACAGATATAGCAAATGGGATTCAATGGAGAGCTGGCCAAGCTTGAACCATAAATGTTCTCTCGTGATGGAATCAAAGGCCTTCTCCAAATCCATGAACCCCAGAAAAAGCTTTTCTTTGTTTGCTGTATATTTGGTGAGTAAAGCTGACAAAATCAGCACATGGTCAGTAGTGGCTCTGCCTACCATAAAGCCCGCCTGCTCAGGCGCAATGAGTTCAGCTTCTTTGATCCATGTTTCCAGTTTTAACAAAAGGAAGCACGTGTATAATTTCCCAATTGTGCTGAGCAGGCTAATCGGGCGATAGGTAGATAGGTAGATGGAAGTTTTTTAAAAATGGGGATTAGCGTACTTTTCAACCATGAAGTCGGAAGCACTCCTGTCTCATTTATAACTGAAAAAAGGGGGGCCAAAATAGCAGCCCACCAATCCAGATGTAACCTGAGAACATCAGGGGTTACCTGGTCAGGACCTGGGGCCTTCCCTCCCTTAAGACCCATGATGAGCGTTTTTACCTGATCAGGGGAGTCTGGAGGCCATAACTCGAATCGGTGCTGAAGATGCCTAATTAGACACACATCTGTACATACCGTGTCCATGTATAAATTACCATAAAATTGCTCCCAATTTTGAGCATCTATCGGCGGGGCATAGGCCTCACCCCTTGGTCTACTAAGGGAACGCCATAAACCAGAACTTCTGTGGTTTTTGGCAACAGCAGCCTTATGCAGTTCCTGCCACTGTGTCCTACAGGATTCCTTCTTACCGATCAGAAGATTCTGGTAGTATTTCCTCTGAGCCTGTAGCCACCTACGGTTGTTCTCTGTGGGGGCAGACTTGAGATGCCGAGCTAAGGCTCTAAGTGTTCTCCTTTCGGCCCTGCATTCCCCGTCAAACCAAGAGGGGAAGATCTTATTCTTCCTGTGAACGAGGTCCACAGGGTCCCTTCGAGTAATCATCATTTCTAACCTATGCATAAGCTTGTCATACCATAACAAGTCCCCTTTCTCATAAAGAGGCAATGATGAATAGATCTCCTTAACCTCTGGACAGTTGATAAAATCATTGCATGCCCTGGCGAGTTCTGCCAAGTGTTTGATGCGGGTTATAACCCTCCCCCTCTGGTCCTTCTCAGTATTGCCTAGTATATACCCTGCCTTCTGTTTCTTAATTACTAACACCAATGGGAAATGGCACGTTTCTGGCCTAGGGATGACCTCCAGTCTTATAACAGACTCGAGGCTACTATGGGTGGTCAGAAAGTAATCCATAACGCTAGATCCACTCCTACAGTGGAAGGTAAAATCTCCTTCCTCGTCACCCCTTACACACCCATTGAGTACTATAAGGTCAAGGCTTTGGAGGAAGAATTCCATATCTTCCTTCCATCCGCCCACCTAGACATCTTTAGAGTGACGAAGAGGGAGCAGGCAATTACAGTCATGCCCCTCCATACTTAGTTCATCCTGAGATAAGGCTGGGCTTCCTAACCTGGTATTAAATTCCCCCCATGTACAAAGCTGCACGAGGAAATTTGCTCTGAGCGGTAGTTATTAAATCAGTCATTACCAACCATATCTCATCAGAGTAATAATGGGAATAAACAGGTGGTACATAAACATTTCCGAGAAGAAGTTCTAACCCGTCAGATAGTCGGCAATAATACAAAACAAAATTCGATTTATAACTGCCCACTGATTCAACTTTAATATTTAGGTTTTCAGAAATCAATGGGGCCAGGCCTCCACTGGGCCTGCCCTCCAAGTCAGAGGCTGTAGCCTCTAATCCGAGCCATTTAAAACCCTTGAGGGCAGTATCTTCTAAGATACCTACCAACCAGGTTTCTTGAACCAATATTACATCAAATTGGTTCAAGTACAACAAAAATTCAAAATTCATGCAGTGTGACTTCCACCCAGCCAAATTCCACGACAGCAATAAGAGTCCTGGTGGAAGGGCACCGCCTAGTCAATCTTCAGAACCCACTGACTGATGTTCACTGGGAAGAGATTTGTTAGGGCTGGAAATTGCCAGCGGAGTTCCTGGAGAAATTTCTGAAAGGTTGGAATGATCCAGCCTCCCCGGCCCCACTCCAGGCACAGATGGAATTCCCGACCCCTTTCCGATAACAACCCCAACTCCCTCCAACCGAGGGGGGAGGTCGACCGAGTCCACAGGTATAAGCTCGGGTGGGGGGCCTAACCAGAGCCCAAGGACTAAGCCTGTTGTTAATTAGGGCTTCCGGACGGGGTTCCACATAGTTTGTAAGGGGAGCATTTACAGTTCTCAAATCATCAGGTATAACATTTACAGTTCTCATATCATCAGGTTTGAGTTTATAAGGGGAGCATTGTAAGGAAGCATTTGTAAGGGGAGTTTGTAAGGGGAGCATTTACAGTTCTCAAATCATCAGGTATAACATTTACAGTTCTCAAATCATCAGGTATTACAGTTCTCAAATCATCAGGTATAAGGGCAGATTCTCTCCTTAATGACCTAAATTCCTGCTTTTTCCTGAAAGAGCCTGCTAGCGATTCAGCAGTATTCCTCCCCACCCCCGCTTCCAACCCACAGTCCCTAAACTTTAATGAAAGGAGCTGTTTCTGTACAATTTCCAGCCATTCCACCAATGACACTGGTGTACATACTGTATCCTTCTAGGGGGCTATTGTTAACTCTGGCAGAGACCTCTCCTGCCAGGACAACTTTCACACTGTCATTTGTAGCCTCACTTCTCTGTAAAGACTGCAGAAGAGGCTGAGCACAGGGAAGATCCCTTAAAACCCCACTTACGCACTGATTTAAACTAGGTGCTCTGTCCCTTGTGGCTGGCTGGAAGACACGAGAGAAAAATACACCATTCATCTCTAAAAAGGGTTTTTTTGAAAGTATTGCGGCAATTAGGCCAGGGGGAGCAAAGGCTACTATTAATGCCTGCCTATCCTTCACAGAAGGCAGCTGGTCGACAGAGATGATGTCATGCCAAGTCACTCTTAAACGGAGTAAAATTCAGAGGTGCTCTGCCACATCTAGAGTTGTGGCCCAAGTTGGTCTGATCCTACCAGATAGCAGATAGATAGTAAAAATAAGAACATTGGAAAAAGCCCTAAAGGTACTATCACTTTCACTGGCAATAAATAATGGAACAGAGGGCTTTTGAGAAACTGGTACCCCACAATGTAACCCTGGAGCAGTAAAAGAGCCAGAATGTCTCATAAAGGGAACCTTTGGTTGGACATGGGGAACTTGTGGGAAGTCTGCTGGGTTGGCTTCCGTTAATTTAGTATTTATTAAATCAGTTGCTAATTGCAGATGAGTGATACAGTCAAGTACAAATTTGAGCGTATCAGCTGACAGTAAAAGATGGTTTGCAAGGAAAGACACCATCCTCTCACCAACCGGGGGATCCTGACCATCCGATAACTGATCAGAGGAGGGTGGCAAACCCAGCTCCGGCACACACGATGAAGGTTGATGCGCAGAGTGCTGCAGGATCTCATATCTAGTCATATTATGTGGTTGACTCAGCACTTGCAGATGGTCCATAGTCAAGGTATGTGTATGGGAGCTAGGTTCCCCAGATACACTGGCCTGGGATTTCTTAAAATAACCCTCTATTTTTTGCTGTTTAGACGTTTTAGAGTAAGGGGAGAAGGGTCCTCTAACTCCCCCCGTCCCCGCTTAGCAGCCATAAAAGGTAACAATAATTAAACAAACTGAAAAACAAGCTAAGAAATAAGGAACAAAAGCCAAACGCCTTGACCCCCCAACTAAAGCCACACACAGATGGTATTATTACAGTGGCACCCCACCCATTCCAGATATACTCCCGGGCAAGGCAATCACTCCAGCTCCCTATCACAATACCCCCAAAACAAACAAATTACAATTCTCCCTTACACAGCCAGGAGCAAACAACGGAGCAGCAAGAGGTTAAGCGGAGAACAAAAGGAGGAAAACAAACGGGCCCCTGGTGCCCAGTCGAGCCGAAGGGTGAGCAAAAGGGCGTGCATCCTTTTGCGCGCAACCCTTCGGCGCGTGCCTCCGGTGCCACGAGAGGCTAACGAGTCCTCTTTTCACTTGTTTCAGAGGCCAGTAGCTCCGCCCCCCACCCGGGACTCCACACAGCTGTCAGGTAGGTCATTTGGCTTGCCCCACTGTTCCCTGGAATCAGCTTCCCGCCGCCAGAGGCTAACGAGTCCTCTTTTCACTTGTTTCAGAGGCCGGTAGCTCCTCCCCCGTCCGGGACTCCGTTCAGCTGTCAGGTAGGTCACTTGGCTTGCCCCGCTGTTCCCTGGAATCAGCGTCCCCCACATGGAGCAACCTGCTTTTTCACAGGTTTCTCTGTGCAGGGGTGATGGGTGGAGGTGCGTGTTACACATGAGCACGTAGGCGGCTGCTTTCATATGAGACGCACCCACCCATGCCACTGCATGGGTGCGTCTCATGTAAAAGAGGTCACACACTAATTCACACACATGCTCTCACCTCTCTCACACACACTCATTCTAACTGATCACACACACACTCATTCAGACACAGTACATGCATGCTATCATCTCAAATTGATCAGTCACGCACACTA
Source organism: Sphenodon punctatus (assembly GCA_003113815.1). Lineage (NCBI taxonomy): Eukaryota > Metazoa > Chordata > Lepidosauria > Sphenodontia > Sphenodontidae > Sphenodon > Sphenodon punctatus. The sequence continues at coordinate 965,404 of QEPC01002151.1, read as the reverse complement.
GACCAGGGGCGTAACTAGTGTGCAATGGGCCCCTGTCCAAGAAGTCAAGATGTGTCCCTCTCCTTGTGTCCCACCAGCGGGCATGGGGGCACTGCTATCAAACACACAAGACACCCAAAATACAGCCAGCCAATTAAGAGCATTATGCCATGAAAACAGACATATATATAACCAGTTCAGTTGTGTCCCCATAATCAACTCATGCTGCCCCCACCCCATAACCAGTTCATTTGTGCCCCCACCCCCATATAATCAATTCATGCTGCCCCCCCCATAACTATATCCTTTGCACCCCGGGGCAGCATGAATTAATTATATGGGGGGTGCAATTGAACTGGTAATGGGGTGGGGGTTTAAAGACAGTATTCCTGTTAGCAATAACTTCATTAAGAAGAGTTAGTGAAATAGCATCCATAGTAATCTCAGAATCATATTTGCAGATTTTTAAAGATAGAATAGATATTGCTTTACATCCTAAATTCCTACCTAAGATAGAATAAGTAAGACAGTTGTGAGAATGTGGCCCTTTTTACATGGGCTTCTCCCACCCATGAACATGCAGAGCCCCATGTGAACGACGCAGCGTGTGCACCTGCAATAACTGGGAATGTGTGTGCTCGCCCACCCAACGCACATCCTCACTCACCCCCCACTTGTCCCCATGCAAGGAGCAACTGGGGGAAATGGCGGTTGCTCCATGGGTGCGGCTGAGTGGGGGATGAGTGCATGCCCTGCCCATGCAGCGGCGTGCCCATGGACCCCCCACCCAGCAGAACTGTGTAAAAACAGTGAGGAGCCACTTGAAGAATGCAAGGTTGCTGCCTTGTAAACAAGGTTCTTCGAGATGGCTCTAACCATTCTCACAACACCCACCCCTCCAGCCCCGCATGGAAAAAAAATTTCTATTCCTAGAAAGGGTTGGAAGGAACTGTCATTCTGAGGGGGAGAGTGCTTTTTATACTAGAGCGGCTTGAGGCCATCATGTGGTCTATTATTTGAATATGGTGAGCATGTACAACCCAGTTATGAGAATGTTGGCAGCCACCTCGAAGAAACTTCTTCACAAGGAAACAGCCTTCTGATCACTCAAATAGGAAGAAGTTGTTTGTAAACAAACAGCTTTATCTCCCAATCTGATTAGTGTCCCGGTGTCCTGTTGCTGCTGGAGGAGCAGCAGCAGCACTACTAGCAGGCAGAGACAGGTGAGATCAGCTCCCCCCAACCCCGTGATCCACCCCTGGACTCCCCTTCATTGTTTGTAATCACAGAACACATGTGTTGCTGAAGGAAAACTAGAATAGTCGCCAACCGGAAGTTTTTACTCTACTGATTCCCATTGAACAGCATAGGCGCTGTTCAATGAGAGTTTGCTACCACCTTAACTATAAAGCCAAAATTGTGGCTCTATAATAGATATAGATATTATTTGTATATATAGAGAGAGATTTAGATACTAGGCTGTTTTATTATACATATTAGCATTATAGGATAGGAACATTTTGCATTATACATAGGTTAGGTTTAGCTTAGATTCTGTATATATTAAATAAATAAAACTACATGTTGTGTACAGTATATATTATGTTGTGCAGTTCTTTCTGTATCACAATGAGAAGAGGAAGGAGTTCAACTTTGAGAATAATTCTTCATTGGCACACAAAATCGATACTGATACCAAAAATAAAATCTTTGTTTGAAATTGCTACCAATATCGATACCGATAATGACAACAATAACAAAAGATGGCATTTTGTTATTAACAAAAATGACACATTTTAATAACAAAAACAATAACAAAAATGAAAAATGGCATGGGGCCCTGGTGCATACCCCTGCATTAGAGATAGGTTAATAGTTGACTGGGGAGTCATCATCCAAAGATGGTTACTTAGGCAGGGGATGGACCACCATAGTTTTTAAGGGTGCCCATCATGGCCAATACCCTATCCTCCCCAAAAGAGACATTGACCACCCTAGCCAACAAAGGTCCCAACATCTCCCAGTTGGCTCACTAGTCAGGATGCGCAAGGATCTAATTCCCAACTGGTTGCCCTCATCACCATAAGCACACACACCCCCATCAGTGGATGATACCAAGTGAAATCTATCCAAATAAACAAAACAAGACTGATCTTCCATAACCCCAAACTCTGACTGCAGTTAAAATGGCAGTACCCAAGTTGTGGTGAATATGAGCAATTTTGTCTGCAAAGTAATTTATGAAAATGTCACAGCGGGCTATGAATGAATCCATTTCCTGGTGGAGACAGAAGGGGTTAACCAGGCCCTCCATGACTTGGAACAACTCTTCTGGATGAAACTTTACAGATGCTATGATAGCAGAGAAGAACGCTTTCTTTGCCACCATGACAGCCACTCCATAGTCCTTCAAAAGCTTTAAACTATCTACACAGCAATTGGTCAGCTTCAGCACAAGTTGAACGCCACCTGCACTCTAACCACCTACCCTCCTGCTTCAGCTGCCTCAGGTCCTCCATTAACCAGGGAGACCTATGCTGATGAAGCAGTGGAAGCAGACACCTGGGTGCAACTGTGTCAATGGCCATGGTCAAGATGTAATTTCATAAGATGACCAGGTTGTTCACAGAGCAGCCATCAAGGTTAGTGGGTATATCCCCTAGAAAGTTCTGGAAACCAGTTTGATCTATCAATCTCCGGGGGTGAACCATCCTAACCAGTACACAACCCAGATGAGGTCACAGGGGGGCCTGGGATCTGAGCCTTCAGGAGATAATGATCCATCCATGACAATGCTGTTATAACAACACTCAGATAATCAGAACCCCTGTTTCCAGGCTCGTGCAAAACATCAAATCCAATGTGTATCCTGCCTCATGCGTCGGGCCCAATATAATTTGGGATAGGCCTATTGTGGCAGAGTGGTGCAACAGTAAGGTAGATATCCCTTTAAGAGATCCACAAGATGGCACCTGCCCTAGGAGGACTATCTAAAATGGGCACTGACAGGAAGAGGAAGTGGATGAGCATGGCCTGAGTGTAAAAGAGAACAGCCCAGGAAGCTGAGGGCAGTCTACTCGTGACTGTCATGGAGTGAACATTTCTGTCAGAGGCTGTGTGGATGGATGCTGATCCATAAGACCCTGAAGAAAGGAGACCCTAGGGCCTGTATGTGAGTTGGAGGCAAAGCCAGTGGATTGCTATCTGACCAGGCCTGGGACTTTGTAAATAAAGTGAGATTTGGATTGTATCCAGTGAATGCCAATCTCTTGGGAGGCTTGATCCTGAATACACTCACCCACTAGTTAGTGGGGTCCTGTGACACCTATGGTTGTCATGGTGTCCATGAACTCCTGCACCACTCCTAAAAGGCTGGCCTTGGTGTGTATGTTGAAATCACCCAAGTCAATCAGTCTGAGCAATGTCAAAACCACCTCTGAGACCAACTCCACTAGAGTAGTCAGGGAATCAATTGTGCAGTGGGGTTGTCACCAAGAGGATCTCCAGTCTAACCCAAGCATATCTACCACAAGGTGGACACACTCCATATCAAACGAATTATGCATCAGATTCCTTTAAAAGGCCAGGACATCTTTTCAAACCACGACCACTTCACCCCGCCCTTCCGTTTCCCATGGCTTGGCTGATGCTACACTGAGTACCCATCTGGCACCATCTAGGATAATACTGACCCAGATGCCTCATCCAGCCAGGTCTCCATAATGCATGTGAGTTTGGCAGCTTCATCCCAAATCAAATCGAGGATGATCCATTTTTATTTGCCACTGACTTTGCATTAAGCAACATCATTGGTCAGATCATGGGCCCTACTGGCCTCAGCTCCCAGATATCCCAAGACAGGGAAGGAGTGGGGGACGGAAACTGACACAAGGTGTCTTTACGGAGATCCCCAATGGTCTATCCTTCCCTTGCCTTACCTCCACATGCCCACCATGGGGCCACCCCACTCTCTCCTCCACCTCAAGAAAGACTTCCCTCCTGGGCTCCTGATTAACACTTCTCCCTCCCCAAATATGACAACACTCAAGGGACCCAAAAGGGCCTGAGGGAGGGGGCAGCCAGAGAGGGACCCCTTGAGCCCAGCATCTCCAGAGGCAGGCAGGCAAGGAAACCCCTCCCCTCTCCCAACCCAGATCCCACCCTGCCCCCATTCTCCATACCATGACCCCAAACTCCCTCACCCTTTCCCCCATTACCATACCCCACCTCTCACAGGGGGAGCAGGGTACTCCCAAACCTCTTTTTCCCCTCTCCCTCCCATGCCAATGCCCCCCTCTTACTGGGGGATGGGGGGGTGGGGGTATGAGATTAGGGTTGCCACCTGTGGTGGTTTTTTACCTGACACTCAAATAAGCCAAAATGGAAGTGTCAGGTAAAAAATGGTCAGAGCACTCCCACCCCTCCTCTTCTTCCCTCTCCTCCAAACCCATACGCCTCCTACCCCCTTCTTCTCCCATGCACATACCACCCTCTTTTGGGGACACCCCCCATCTTCCTGCCCATACCATCACCACCACCAATCCTCCACAATTAAAGCAATCTCTCCAACAAACCCCAGCCATTCCCTCCACCCACTTCAACCAAAGAAAGCTAACAATTTTAAATAATTTTAAGCGCCCTTCTCTGCTCTGCCCCCAAACAGGCCCACAAATAGCCTACTAACAATACCTTTGGCACCAGCCTTCACCAGCCGCCTGCAGGCAGCCACTGCCAGAGCAGGGAGCTCCTTTTTATGGAAGCTGGGGGGGATGGGTAGCCCAGATGCAGCAATGGTGGCAGAAGTCAGCAGGCAACAGTCCCAGTACCAGCAAGGCCCCCAACAACAGCTTCCCAATTCCCCTGTGGCCAGCAGGAAAGCTCCTCAGCCACCATCATGCCAGGTTGGTGCCCCAACCTGATCCAGGCTGTGTTGCTTGGGATTTTCTGCCTTGGGGCAGCTCTGAGAGTGATCCTGATGGCCGCATATCTGTTTTAACCCTGTGTATGTGTGTCTTAACTAGGGGTGTGTACCAGGGCCCCATATCATTTTTCATTATAGTTTTTGTTATTAAAATGTGTCATTTTCATTTTTGTTAATAATGAAATGTTTTTCGTTATCGTCGTTATCAGTATTGGTACAGATTTGAAATGAAAATTTTGGTTTTGGTATCATTATTGGTATACAAACAATATCTAGTTTTATATATATACACATACAAAGAGAGAGAGAGAGAGAGAGAATCTAAGCTAAACCTAACCTATGTATAATACAAACTATTCTTATCCTATAATCCTAATATATATATAATAAAACAGCTTAGTATCTAAAATCTGATCTATATATATACACAACTAATATCTATATCTATATAATATATGGACAGGAGGAGACAGACAGGGGAAGAGAAAAGGAAAATTCAGAGGTATATCCACTATATTTAATCTATATCTATCATCTGATATAAACTATACTACCTATATCTGTCTCTATATATGTGTATACAGGGGGAGACAGGCAGAGAAAAGAAAAAGGTACATGTAAGGGTAAGGAATAAGGATTGGAAAGGTAAGGTGGTTGGGATATATATGGAAGGATTTTTAGTGCAAGCATCAGCAGATTCTGCAAATGCACACTGACAGAGCAACAGCTAACACAGAACCAGAGTCAAGCTGCCCAGCCCTACAGTATAAAGAGTTGCAGTGCCCTCCCCCAGAGCTCCCCTGATTGGTTCTGGGAGGCAAGAGGCATTGAGCAATCACAGAGTGCCATTCAACTGCCTGGGCCCTGCTTTCACTGCTCATTGGCCAACAATTACATCCATCAGGTCCTTTCCCTTCCATGACAGGCCCAGTTCAAGAGTTCAATATTGTTTCTGACTCCGAGATGTCTGCTCCCTCCTCCCCTCACCACATTTCCCTCCAAAAAAACACCTGCCAGGCTGCTAGGCAATAACAAAATTAATAACGACTTTCATTATCGTTATTGATTATATTATTATTTTTGTCATTTTTGTTATTGCAATAACGATAATGAAAATGACAAGTTTTGTTTTCATTATTCATGGGAATGGGCGAACAGAATGCGGTTCAGATGTTCAGATGTTCGTACGTTCGTTTTGAAACCCAAGTTCGGGTTCGATGGTTCGGTTCAGTTGAATTCGGTTTGGCCGAACTTGGCCGAATATTCAAAAATAGCGCTATCGATACTGAAACAGAAATGAAACTGAACTTTTGGCCCTGAAAAGATGTTTTCCCACCCCTGAACTTATCCGAACACAACAAAACTGTTGGGTCGTTCAAGAGCTCAGTTCAGACATTCGGTTCGGACGTCCGAACAGACCGAGTTCGGTCCGAACTTCGAACATCCGAACCGCATTCACCCATCTCTAATTATTGATATAATGAGACATGCACACCCCGAGTCTTAACTTCTTTGAACTTGGACGATTGGCTTTGATGACTCGCTGAATCTCAGGTGATGCTATATTGTATAAAAAAACCAGACATTGATAACTGTATCTTTCTGCCAAACTCTGGGGAAGGGATTTGTTGTTATTTCCCCAGTAAATTGAAAGCCATGCAAGATCACATCTGCACTGGCCCAGTTCTAAAAAGTCTCCATAGTACTCACGTCTATAAGTCTACCTGCCAGAACTTTGACTGCATTAAGGCCATCTCTCAGTGTCAGGTGTCTGTGTTTGGTGTTAGGTCAGGAAAGAGGCTGCTGATCTCTGGCACAGTTGGTATACAAGTGACCTGAGTGAGGACCTCCAAAGTACAGTTTAGTGTGGGGAACCTGCACAGTTTTTCTACCCCACCCCCTTCAATCTGACCCTGCTTCAGCATCTTGACCCAGTTCTAGTTTAGGTTTGGAATCTGTATACTTTGGGTGATTTCAGATGTTACGTGGTCCTGATTCACCACAGTGGATTCCCAGTGGTGGCGAACCACCCAACCACCCCCCATGGTCCAGGGATCCCCGAACAGACATGACGGGACCGGGACCATGGCAGGGAATTGGACCGACAGACCACAGCCCAGGGCAGTGCAACAGACATGACACTGGTTCCTGGCCGTGGTCAAAACACCCAGAAGGCACCGGGGAGGGGTGGGAGGCAGACATGGCCGGCTGAGGGCAAAGGAAGCCAAAAGCACCTACAAGGAATGCCCACACAAGGGAAACAGGAAGGGATGGGGAGGAGGGAGAAGAGCCGCAGAGGCAGCACATGCACAGAAACAAAGAGATCATAGTGGAACACACAGCACAAACACATACCCGGGCCCATACACACCCATACGGGAAAGGAAGGGAAGGGGGGACACAGTGGGACAGACACCACACATGGCACAAAGGGCACAGGGAGGAGGGAGGGGGACAGGGACAAGGATCAGGGGGGGAACCGCCCCAGGGGCAGGGCCAGACACGGGCTATGGCATCCAGAACCCCCACAACAGCACAGCCTGCACAGGCACCCCCACAGCTACACAGCCAGTCCTGGAATGGGGGGACCCCACATGGGCAGAGCACAGGCACAGGGGGAGGCCACACAGAACAGGGAGCGGCCCGGGAATGGTCCGGGAGGCAGACAGGCATCCCAAGCACCGGCAAGGGTACGATGGATGGGACAGAGGAGAGCTGCAGCCATGCAACCAGTCCAAAAACACACACGCACCCCGGGAGGATGCCGGGAGGTGCAGTCTGGGGGCCCCAGAACCCCACAGTCACAAAGTCACCCAAGGGGGACCACAGGCACAGGAGGGATCGCAGGCAGACTAGGAAGGTCAGCAGCACCCCGGGTGCTGGGTGCCGGCTCAGAGATCAGGACACAGTCACTGGAGAAGGGAGCCAAGGAGGGGAACACCAGTTGCAGAGGCAGATGGGGGGCCAGTGGAAGGGGCCCAGAGCCACAGGCAGGGGCAGTGGAACCCCTGGAAGCAGGCAGCACAGCAGCAAGGCCAGGACATCATGGAGGGAGTGGTCAGCGACCAACAGCATCACGGCGGAGGCGGGAGCTCACAGCGGGGCCAGCAACCAGGGCCTGGAAGGCACAGGGGGCCTCACAGTCAGCTTCAGGGGGCCACGAAGGGGCCCAGGGCCGGGTGTCTCACCAGGTGCACAAAGTGGGGCCTCTGAAGCATGCCCCGATGGTATCCCAGTGCTGCTATGTGGTGGGCGACCAGGTAGCACGCCTCGAAGGGATACTGCACAGTGAGCCCCACCTAGACATCGGAACGGGACCACACACCAGCCAGCACCACCAGCTCCACCCCGGTGGGCTCCGACAAGCCATAGTCAGCAGCTGGGGGCCACAGAAGGTGACCAAGCTCCAACATCCAGTGATAGACCGCCCCACGGGACCTCTGGTACCCACGGGTCCCGTGAACACAGCCAAAGAAGGACATGGCCAGGGCAGGGCCCTCCTTCATCAGACAGGCCATATAGGCAACCAGGCTGCACACAGAGAGGGCAGACATGGTCTCCGCCAATGACCACCCCACATGCGCACACCTCATCTGCGGGATGCGCCCATCAGGAAAGAGACGCAGGCCCAGTGTCTCCGCGTGCATCCGGAAATCGCGGGCGCTCACCTCATAGCCAAAGTAACGCAGCCCAGAGCTCAGACTCGCACAGGCACCAGTGAGGCTTCCCGGGCAGCTCAGGAGCAATTACATGACCGAGGAATGCCACAGGTCACATAGGGTCATGGTCTCGTGGAAGGTACAGCTATGGGGAGCGCTGGGGGTGGAGGGGCCCGCAAGCGCTGGGGAAGCCCTGCTAGCCATGGTCCAGCAAGCACCTGATACTAAATGTAAGGCAAGAGGGGCCCCACAATCCCTGAAGGGACTGGAGGGGAAGCAGGGGAGCTCCATGGCTAAGCGATAAGGTCACAAGCTGCAACATTGCCCAACTCATGAATGAGGCGTGGGGTGCGGACCCAGCACAGCTGCTGGCACCGAGCACACATACAGGACATCTACACACAGCTCAGAGTGGTGAGGACAACAGGCAGCCAAAACACAGAGAGGTGGGAGGTGATGACAGTAGGAATGCAGCTGCAGGCCGCACACACCCAGGCGCAGGCTGGACCATGCACCAGGCCCCGTGCAGGGACCGCAGGTGTGTGCAATGGTGCGCCCACTTCTGCACCACCCCTGTTGCGCTGTAGGAGCTGGCCCCGCTAGCTGGGGGGGGCAGATGTGACCTGGGGCCCCCTGGCCAGTAGGCAGGTCACAAACAGGGGATGTGGCAACACGTGCCACAGCCTATAATGGGTGCGGCTCCAACCCACCTGGGGCACCATTCACCATAGAACTGGGCTGGTTGGGCACCTAGCAGTCTGCGCTTAGTGGTACCGCTTGCACATGGACCTCCTGCACATCCAAACCCTCTGGCACCGTACCTGTGCCCATTGCTCCCTCATCCATTGCACCAGGGGCACGGGGCCGGCTTTCTGGGACCCATCGGGTTGCCCTGTTGGGGTACACATTAGGGGTTGGTTAGGCACCCCAGCCACTCTCCCTCTATCGGGGTAGTGGCTGGTGTCCTCCCTCGGCAGTCCCCTGTGCCCAGGCCCCCCTCCACCACACCACATGCCCTGGGCTCCCCAGGTGCCCTCTCCCCCCTCACTTGCCGGTGTGCATCACCTGGACCCTCTGGCTGCTCCCGGGGCTGCTCTCCACCATTCTCCTCGCCCACCTGTAACTAGTGCCAGGGCGTGCCATGCCCTGTGGGGTTATGGGAGGGGTTGTGTGGGGGTGGGCTGACCTTGTCCTCCGGCAGCCCCCCGGGCCCTCTTCCTGTGGTCTAGGGTGCCTGTGGTTGCTGGGGGCAACCCTGTGCCCAGTGTGCCCCCCTCGGCCCATCCCACCCGGTCTGTCCCCCCTCCCACCCACTTGCTTACCCTTGATGTTGGTCTCGGAGCCCTCCAAGGCCAGTCCCTCTGTGTTACTGGGGTCCCCCTGTGTCCACTGGCTGAGGGTAACCAGTGTGCCAGCCTTTGATTCTCCCAGTCCAAACAGGTGCTGGGGGCTCTCAGGGCTGGTGTGCAAGGAGGGCCTGCTGGTCCCCGAGGTCCCGGGGAATTCCTCTTGGGGGGCAGGGCCCCTGGAGCCAGTGCCTTCTAGGGGGGTGTCAAGGGGAGGGGGTACCTCGGCCCATTCCCTGCCCTGGACCACGACGCTCCCCACAAGGCATGGGGCGACAATGGAGTCCTTCATGTGCAGGATGCGGTCCAGGGCGTCATAGTAGGGGGCGGTCCGGGCTCCAGGCTAGGACTGCCTGTTGTTGTCCCTGATGGCCTTGTACCCCCTCTTGAGCTTCTTGACCTTGGATCGGCACTGGGCCATGGTCCTGTGGTGACCCACCACCTCCATGTCCCGCACGATCTCCAGGTGGACGTGCTCATTCCTCTGGATGACCGCTAGCTCCAGCAGATGCTCCAGGGTCCCCCAGATCCTGATGAAGTCCTGGGTTTCCCTGTGCCCCCATTGCCCCCCTTGGTGGTACGGCCATCTCCCATGTGGGCCCTCCCGGTCCTCCTCCTCCTGCTCCTCCTCCTCCTCTGCCAGGCCAGCGCCTGCTGCCTCCGGGGGCTCGGGCTCCCGGGCCCATTTCTGTGTCTGTGGGTCATGGGGGGAAGGTTGGTTGCGGGGTTGCCTCAGCCCCGTGGCCCTTCCCCCTGTCCCCCCCTGCCAGCCCGCCCACCTCCATTGGTGCCCCTGTGCCCTTGCACCCCCCTTCGGTCCCCTTACCCATTTCCGGGGTTCCTCTTCCTATGGGCCGGTTGCCAGTTCTGCAGCGGCCTGTCCCAGTTGCTGCTGCTGCTGCTGTTGTCCCCCCACCGCCTCCATGTGCATCACCGACCACCGCCTCCTCCACCTGCACCTCCTCCTCCTCCTTCTCCTTCTCCTCCTCCTTCTCCCTTGCTCTCTCACCCTCCACTCTCCTCTCCCTTCCGCCTCGCTCCGTTCCGCCCCATCCCCCTGCTGTTGTGTGCCCTTTAAATCTCCCTCCCTGGCCTGTGTTGTTGCTTGTTGCCTGGCAGCGACGCTGCGTGCTTTGTCCCTGGCTGGGAATCATTTTGCTTGATTCTGGCTGGTTGGCTTTCAGACGTTACGTTTTGTTGTTTCCCGGTGGGAATTGCTTTGACCACACTTTCGGAGATGGTTCAGGCCGGAGCTCCAGAAGGGTGGTTAATTTTGTCCCCTGCTGGGGATTGACTGTGGTGAACATCTCGCGGCCGCCGAACAGATGTTCAGGGCCCTTTGGCCCCGCTGTGAGGTTGAGTGTGGTTCACGTGGTTGACTGTGATCTCGTAACATCTGAAATCACCGATTGAAATCATGCATGCAATTTCTACTGGTTAAAGTATTCTTTGCTTCCTTATCTAAAGTTTTTTTTCTTGCTGCTCTGTAATGTGAGAAGAACCATGTGTCTCCCATGAGGGGGCCTCATCGATTCCTAGATACTGGGCGCTTTCTAAGCCAATTTGGAAAGTGACTTTGGAATATTCCTAGGTGGAAGGCACTATATAAATGTAAAATCATTAATTCATCACCAATTTAGTTACAAATTTCCCAGGTAGTGCAGAGATTTCTGTACAAAATGTTCTCTTGCATATTTCTGTGGAGAGGAAAAGCTAAGAGTATTAGATAAATCAACCATTGCTATAAAATATGCATTTGTGAGACTGGATATTATCCTGGTTTATCCCATTTCCTGGTCTTTATGAACTGATCACTGTGTATACTACAGATGTCTTCAATCTATTGTTACATTCTATGATTTTTCCTATAGCTTTCCTACGTTTTGTCACTATAAAACCAGCATATCACTTCTGCTTGTTATTTAAGTGCTATTTGATTTTGAGGTATTTCTTACAATTCTGTGGAGAAATGGAGTGTTTAGTAAGTAACTTGTGAAGAGATGGGAAGGAGTAGATTTGTATAATGGTATATTAAAAAATGACAGGGAAATTCTTTTTTAATACAAAGTCTTGAAACTACACGTTTCTAGTACACAACCATGAATTCTGTAGAAAATGTTTCCTGCTTTACAGAAACATAATTCTGCATAGAATATTTTAAAACTCTTTGGTATAAAGAATTCCCTTCTAGTTCATCAGTCAAAAAACAATAATAATTACAACGGAGTTCCGTGAAGTGGAATTCTGTGGCACATGTACATGTGTGACTTATCAGAAGTTCAACTTATTCAGAAGTTAAGTAAATGAATCAGTGGGTGTTTTCAGATGTGACGACAGCACATGCCATCCTCAAGGAACAACACAGGCTACGCACTGTCACAGCCCATGCAACCGGAGCCAGACCGGTGTGAAACAGACTGTCACATTTGATGGGCCACTTTCTCTTACCCCAGTCCAGGTCCGTGGCATTTCTGGGCAGCCACAGCGAGCTCTTAGGCCGCTGTGGTCACCTGTCAAGGAGGGGGTGGGCTGCTCCAAGCAGCACAGGGGTTGGGTGGCACAGATGCATGTCCACACGTCGCCTCACTCCCCAGTCCAAACCACCATCACTCTTGTTTGGCACCCAGGCCAAATCCTGCCCGGTCTGAGGACCTCACTCCGGACAGAATTAAAGTGTGATGGTGCTCAGCACAGTCATGTCTAAAAACACCCAGTCTAGTTTTATTCAAGCAGTACTTTACCTTCCCAGGTAAAAATATGTGTATATTTGTTTGAGTAAATTAATTAATTCTCAACCACATGTGGTTAAAACATGTGCATAAAGCTTGCAATGTAATGCACAGTGCTCCTGTTCCCTGCCACTCTCTCTGCAGGAGGGCTTGCAGTGAAAGCAGGAGATGTGACACTCCTGCACTACAAGCTTGGACATATCTATTGCAGTATTTTAGCCACATGCTTCCAAGACATTATTCACCCAGAAGGTACTGATCTTTTTTTGGTAGGTGGGTACTCTCAAAAATTTATCTTGATGTATGGAATTTATATATCTAATTCAAGAGGCAATCGTTTGAAAAAAAATATTACTTTAATTTAACCAGTAATTTGAGTTATGTTACTTAAGTGGATCCCACTGTAATAATGCTGTTTGTATGAATGAAACTGGGGCCTCTGCTCTTCTGTTCCTTATTTCTAGGGTGCATTTCTTTCTTTTGTTTTCTCTTGTAAACTTAAACGCTTGATTCTATTTTTGCTTGTTTACATATCTTCCCTATGGATCTATTAAATGTGAAAGGAATAACATGGTACTTTCTAGGAATGAAATTGCCCCTCCTGCACAGAATTTCTTATCAGGAAGGTTATTATTAGTACTGAATCATTTTGGTCTAAAAGCTGCATACCTTGGCTCTGAATTCAGTTTTTCCCTTCAATTAACATGATGATCTGAGTAGAAGCTATTGTGAGGGCCTCTTCTCTGGTCTGCTTAGCATATCATGCAATGTGGATATTTTTGAGGGAAAGAGCACTCTGTTATCTAGGACTGGCATCTCAGTCAGGCGTTGATAGCACAGATTGTGTTCCTTGTAAAATTCTTTGCACCACTTTATTTTGTAGAGCTTGAAAATGATAATGACATGGCAGAAGGAAACACTGGCTAGCTTTCTAACATAGCTTCTCAACATCTAACTTGATATAAGTGATGACTTTCCATAGGAACATTTTTCTAAGGAGAATCTTGAGAACATTGGTTGGCTGAGAGCTAACTTTAACCTTTAATTTCTATTTAGGACAGTGTTAATATATCAGATGGTAGGAGCATTTTGTTGAATCAGGATATCTCACCCTTTCATAACACCCTGGCTTCCAGGCCTTACATCAAAGGCTTTATCCTACTCATTTTATGAAAGAAACTGCCATCTGCTGTTTCTTTAACACCCCAGATCTGGACATAGTAATTGCTTCGCCAGCCGAACCTATCCCACTACAACAAAATACCCTACATGCCTTCTGGCATGGTCTAGCCAGAGCTTTGGAATGTAACTTCCAAAGCATGGGGAGCATCTAGAGTTGAAAAATATACCACATCAGAGCAGGTGGAGTGGTGAATTATTATTAAAATATGTTGGAGTTCAGGTCCAAGAAGAGTATGACTGGATTTTTAAAAGCATTCTTTAGCCAGATGGAGAGAGACTTAATTAGAACAATGGAAAGTGGCCCTACATATACCGGGAAAGGAATGATTACTATTCATATATCAGTATAGGTTCATCATAGGAATAAATGGGCACAGACTAAGAAAGTTTTCTTCATCAATGTGCTTTGAAAACTCTCATATCCCAAACAGCTACTAAATGTGCCTTCACAGTTTGTGACACATTCATATCAAAGTCAGGTTTCAGTATAACTTGGCTGCGAGTTAGACTGAGGGCACGTTTGTCATCTGAAGACATGCACCACACTTCTGACAGACAGAGACTGAGCCTGCAAGAGACAGTTTTAGATGTGCTGGAAGCTGTAACTTGAACTTCTAACTGGCTCAGAAACTTTGAATGTCTTTCCTATGTAGTTGAAGCTTTCCATACCAGATTCTGGGAGCTTATGTACTATAAGCTTTTGTTTTGTAGAAGTGTAACCTCTTAAATAGCTTTTCCTAGTTTCTCTGTATTTTATTAATGGTAAATGTCCATTTTAATTAATTGGTATATTTTATTGTTCAAAATATCATCCAGGAAGTTCAAAGTTTTCTGTTTTGTCCAAGAAGTGAACATGACTGCCTGTGCAGTGCTTCACAGGCATAGAGGAGAGGGATATCTTCCACTGGAACAAGGCTGGTTGTGCTGAAGGTGGAAGGTGCCATTACATGTAAGAAGCAAAGTAACCTTCTGAACAGTAAATTAGACAACAAAAATGAAAGGAATTATTTCAAATCTCCAATGTTATCAGTGTTATCAAAATCTCTTTATTTTATTTTTTCTTAAATGCAATCTTAATTAAGAATGCTAGGGCTGGCCATAACTGTAAGTTTCCTAGCTTTTATTTAGCAATATATTCAATAGGGATGTGCGAACAGATCGCTGTTCGGTCATTCAATCTGGGAGCCGAGTTCGGGTTCAGTCGTTCAGTCCGGGGACCGAGTTTGGGTTCGGTTGTTCAGGTCGGTAGAGTTCAGTTCGGTTCAGTCATTTGGAAATCGATCTAGGTATTTTATCGCATGATCCCGTGATCACATCGGAAACCGGAAATTTGAGTGCGTGTGGAGCTTGTGTGGAGAGAGAGCATGTGTGTTGTGGCGGTCTGTCTGTTTGGTTTCGTTTGGTGTATTTTAGCTGTGTTGGACTGTGTGTTGGTTTGGCTTTTGTTTTGTCTGGTTGGTGAGTGTTGGTGGGTATGTTTTGTTTGGCTGTTTGTATGGGTTGGTTTTTTGTGGGGGATTTTGAAAAAAAAAATGAAGAGGGTCAGGCTTAATAGAGGGACCTGGACCAAGGTTGCGGAGCTGATGGAGGAGGAAGAGGTTGCTGCTGGACCTTCAGTGTTGGAGGTCGGTTCCTCAGAGAAGCAAGATCCAGGCACATGAGGTGCTGCCAGGTTTGTAAACTTTATTTTTACTTTGAGTACAAGAGAAATAGAATACTATCCTTTATAACGAGCTCACTGGCATGTGGGTGGGTGAGTGGGTTGGTGGTGGGCAGTCAGGAACAAATAGTGGGCATCAGTGGGTGGCAGCGGATGTCTGCCACAGAGAGAGAGGGTACTGTGGGGGGCTCTTCCAGCAGTCAGGCATGAGTCGAAGGAAGCGCCCACCCAAACACATGCCAGCCATCTAGCCAGGGTCTTCCGTTGACATCTCTAGCACCCTAAGAAGGGCAGGATTTGCACGTGCTAGCCAGGGTCTCTCCATTGCCATTATTATTATTATTATTATTATTATTATAAACATTTACATAGCACCAGCCATGTGCCTGGCACTGTACAGAACATAGAAATAGACGCGGTCCCTGCCTGTGGCTTACAATCTAAAAGACAGGGAGAGGGGACAGTGGGAGAGACAGGGGAGAAGACAAACAAACATTCAGGCAGATGCGAAGTCTCAGGTGCATTTGCTTGGCTTGGTTACAATCAGGTTGGTTGCAGCAGTCTGCAGAGGAGGGTAGACAGTAAGTATATGGGGAACGACTAGCAGGCATTGGGAAAGGCGGCCCTCCCTAGCACCAAAAGAGGGCAGGATTTGCACGTGCCAGCCAGGGTCTTTGTAGTTGTCATCCATAGCACCCCAAAGAGGGTAGGATTTGCACGTGCCAGCCAGGTTTTTATAGCTGCCATCCCTAGCTCCCCAGAGAGGGCAGGATTTGCACGTGCCAGCCAGGGTCTCTCCATTGCCATCCCTCCCTAGCACCCAAAGAAGGGCAGAATTTGCACGTGCCAGCAAGGGTCTTTCTAGTTTCCATCGCTACTAGCACCCCAAGGAGGGCAGGATTTGCACATGCCAGCCAGGGTCTTATGGATTTGCACGTGCCAGCCAGGGTCACCATCTCCCATTGCCATCCCTAGCACCCCAAGGAGGGAGGACTAGAAGCATCATCATAAATGCATGACATTACTTAGGTGTTGTTTATGTGTTCCTGTTTCAGAGAGGGTGAGGAGGAATTGGATGCTAGCTCTGGTGCCATGCGCAGGTCACTGAGGCGGAGGTCGCCAGTGCCACTGACAGACACCAGGCACACAAGGTCCGATGTCTGGAGGTGGTATGAGAAGCATAATGGATTCACCGTCTGCACAGTAAGTCACGGGGGCTGGAACAGCAGAGAATGCTTTGCCCTATGACCTGTTAGAAAGTCCCCTGCAGAGAGATATTGGCTACCCACCCACTTGTGGAGACAGAATGCAGGCAGGGCTTGACAGACCATTGGTCTGACACAGTATGGCACTTCTTATGTTCCTATCTTTTTATGTTCTTTAGTTATGCGGCAAAAGCTTTAAAAGGGCCAGCCAGGGGACAACATCAGGGCTCATCGCCCATGTGGAGAAAGTCCACGGGAAGACGGTGAGGCGGCAGGACTCTGGCATGGCCATGGAGCATCATTACCAGAAGAAGGAGGGGAAGGCATGCCAGAACCGACGCCATCAAAGCCCTTCCCCCTCCTTCAGCTCCGCTGAGGAGTCCCCCCAGAAAGAGTCTTCACCGGCAAGGGTCTTTCAGGACGATGTCCAGAAGCTGACCCAGGACTTTCTGGACCAGCAGGAAAAATATATGGCTGGGCTACGGATGCAAGCCCTGACTATGGAGGAACGACTGGTGGAGCGGTTTCAGGTGCTGCAGGTATGGGAATGCAGGGTGGAGGCCTATTCCCAGTATCTCCAGACTGAGATTGATGATGTGGAACTTCACCGCCAGTTGGTCTGCAAGTGGCAGGCATCCATGGCAGGGGCCGTACAATTTGCCATCGAGCACGGGTACCAAATGGAGTCGGGCGGGATGCCTGCCCCTAGGTCCCATCTGCCCCTTTCACGTTTCCCCCATGTTCTGGGGAACAGGCCCACAGACCAATAAGTTATACGTTTCCTTTCTTTTCATATATATAAATGTTTGGTTTTGGTTTTATAAATGTGTTGTTGTTGTTTGAAAAGTTTTTATAAAAGTTCTATTTGTTGTTGTTACCCACTTTGTTTGAACTTTCTAATCTTTTATCCCTCTGTGCTGCTTCTGGCAGATGGCAGAATCTCATTTTATATACAGCTTGTTCAATCCCTACCTGACAGCAGCAGCAGATGTAGCATTAGCGTATTAGCCCCAAGATGTGCCAGAAGCAGGGACTCAACTTGAAGACAGCCCCTCAGGAGGGGCAGGGCTTGTATCTGTGTGGGTGTGTCAGAGAGAGAGACAGGCTCCTTGGCAGCGGGCAGCAGGCAGCGGGTGCTGGTGGTCAGAGGGGCTTTTTTTTTCAGCAGCTTCATCGGGCATCCACGAGTGGGTGCGAAGTGCATGCTTGGGCACACTTCATTCAATCATGCGATAGGTGGTAGCAGGTACAGGAATGCACACAGGCAGGCAGGCACATATAATACGTTGTGTATTGTTATTTCCATCTCATTCTGGTAGGTTTGCTGGTGGATGTGGGCACAG
>QEPC01002151.1:897429-946802 GCA_003113815.1 Sphenodon punctatus | reverse complement strand
TCTCTCTCTCTCTCTCTCTCTCTCTCTCTCTCTCTCTCTCTCTTGCTATGAACCAGCAGACAGCAGCAGCGGGATTACCAGGCAAGTGGGGCACATCACCCAGGGTTGACAGGGTGGGCAGACAGGCACCTTGGCATGAGAGGCAGGCAGGCGGGCTGAGGCAGGCTTTAAGCTTGGCAGCAACCTGGGCAAGCAGACAGGCAGCGTGGCATGAGAGGCAGGAAGGCGGAGTGGGGAAGGCTTTGAGCTAGGCAACCTGGGTGGGCAGACAGGCACCTTGGCATGAGAGGCAGGAAGGTGGGCTACAGCAGGCTTTAAGCTTGGCAGTAACCTGGGTGGGCAGACAGGCAGCATGGCATGAGAGGCAGGCAGGCGGGCTGGGACAGGCTTTGAGCTAGGCAAGCTGGGCAGGCAGACAGGCAGCGTGGCATGACAGTCAGTAGGGAAGGCAGGCTGGGACCGTGGCAGGGCACTCAGATAGGCTGGCAAAGAGTGTGAAGCGCACAAGAGAGAGAGCCAATCAGATAGGCGGGCTAGATCATCTAGCTGGCAGGCTTACAGTTTGTTTCCCAAAATACCACCATGCATCATAGGTCAGTCAGATAAGCCAGCCGAGGCCGTCTAGTACGAGGGGGGGGCAGGCAGGGCAGGTGCCAAGCATTGGGAGGGAGGGACAGCACCTCAGCAGCACAGCAGTAGTATCCCTAGCCCAGATTGAGGAGGAGAAGCCCCATCCCAAGACTGCCCCTAGCATGGGATGGCGTGTGCCACTGCACCATCAATCCTTGTCCAGGGGCAGCTCGGGGAATGCCAGCAGCGGAAGGTTCACCATGCTGAACAACAAATGCTCCACCAACTTGGCTCCCAAGCTCAGGTGGTGCAGGGAGCAAATGTCCCCCGCCATGGAGAACACCCGCTCACTGGGGACCCTGGTTGGTGGGCAGGACAGGATACCCTTGGCCACTTTTGACAGGGCCAGCCACATGTTGGCCTTGCCACTCCAGTAGACCATGAGATCGCTGATGGGATTGATGCATGGCTCCTCCTCCAGGTAGCTCTCCACAGCTGCTGAGGCGCCATCGTACTCCCTCTGGTAGCTTTGCTGGGGCACCACCTCCACCACTGCCCTCAGCCATGCTGCTTGCCCTATTCTGGAGGACCCCATGCTCCCCAGAGTGGCCTGCACATAGACCAAGCTGCTTCTGCTGCTGCTGGAAATAGGGGGGGTGCTGCTGCTGTTGCTACTGCTGCTGCCACTACCACTAGGGCTGGGGTCAGGGATAGACCCAGCTGGCTGAAAGGGGTAGCTTCTCCCACTCCAACCATCCCCAGGAGTTGCCTGCTGCATAGTCCGCTCTGCCCGCCCGACCCTGTCCACCAGCACACCCTTCCAGTGGCCATAGAGCGCTGTCTGGTGTGCCAAGCTGCCCTTGACCCTGAGGTCCAGCATGGTTGCCAGGACACATTCCTCCCGGAGCAGGAGCTCATAAAAATACGCCCCCAACCCTGCCTTCAGCTTCCATGCCAGGTCAAGTGCCTCAGTGGCCAGGTTCCTGCCCTGAGGGCCACAATACCACCCCCCGGGAATCTCGTACAGTCTCCTGTGGAGACTCTGGACCAGAGGAGTCACCTGGCTGAGGGTGGCGGTGGAGCTGCTCATGGTCTCCATCACGGCCAAGAACAGTCTCAACACAAAGACCGTGTGAGCCAGGATCTCCCATTCCACCCCATCATACCCTGGAGGTGTCCCACTGTCCATCACCAGTTGAACTTGATGCAGGGCGACTTTCTGCTCAAGAAGCCGCTCTAGCATCAGGAAGGTGGAATTCCACTGTGTGGAGAAATCATGGACAAACTGGTGCTCTGTGGAGCCTTGCTCAGCCTGTTTCTCCTGGACGAGCTCTCTGCCCTTCACACTCTGGTTAAAGAACCCCACCAGCTTCCTCCCCCGTTTGATCAGGGACCTAAGGGTGCCTGCCCCAATCCCCTTCTCCCCCAAGCCCAGAGCATCCCTGACCACCAGGTGAAGGGTGTGTGCGGAGTAAGGGATGCTGGTGAAGCTCCTGTCATGGACTGCCTTCAGTATATTGATTGTGTTGTCCATCACCACACACTCCTTGGTGAAGGGCACGCCTGGCATGACCCACTCCCTCACCACAGTGGTCAGGGCTGCCTTAATGTTCCTAGCGGTGTGGGACTTGTCCATTACTTGTGCCTGAAGCAGGGTCCACCTATACCCTGCTTCAAGACCCTTCCTGCCATTCCCCAAAGCTGCCTCCGGTTCCTGCCACCAGTGTGCTGTCACTGCCAGGTATGCATGCTGCACATTTCTACTTGACCACAGGTCTGTGGTGAAGTGTATGGTGGCACTCCCAGCCCATGCCAGCTGCTCCCTCACGTGCTCCTTCAAAGACCTGTAGAGCTGTGGCACCACATTCTGACTCAGGGTGGTGCGTGATGGCAGCTTAAACTGGGGGGCCAGGAACCCAATTAGCCACTTGAAGCCCATGTCCTCTACAATGGAGAAGGGCTGCCCATCCAGCGCAATCATTTCACCCAACAGTCACCTGGCTTTTTCTTGAAAGCCAAGGTGACCTCCAACTGCCGATGGCCTTGGCAGCTGTCCCCACCCCAGCTCCTCCATGGTGGACTGACGCTGCTGGCGAGGCTCCTGCTGTTGTTCCTCCCCCCCAGCAGGAATACTGCTCCTGCTGCTAGAGGCAGCAGTTGGGGCAGGACACTTGCCCGCTGAAGGAGGCGGGCGACTGGCCGCTGCAGTCGGGAACCCACTGGCATCCACTTCCCCTGCCTTCCTGCTTAGCAGCAGAGTGCTGTGGCATGATTTCAGGTGCCTCGCCATGGCAGTTGTCCCAAGGTTGGTGAGCACCTGCCCACGCTTCACCAGCTTATTGTACACAGTGCACTGCACCTCCCTGGGATCATTCACCTGCACCAGCTTGAAATGTGCCCAGACAGAGGATTTCCCCCCCACCCTCGCCTTCTGACCTTCCCCGGGTAACACACTGCTGGTGCCAGTGCTGCTGGGAGGGGCAGAACATGGTAGCGACACAGCTCTAGGAGGAGGGCAGCCATCGCCTCAGCTCCAGACATGTCCTCTGCAGGACTAGTGTCTTCTTCTGCCTCACTGTCCTCATTCACTGTGATGTCCCATGAAAGGGAGTACTGGGACCCTGAGGCTTGACTGCTCACGATGCTACTGCCACTCTCCTCCCTGTGCCCCCTAGAGCTGCTACTGCTGCTGCTGTTGCTACTCCTCTCCCTGCTGCCATTGCCTGGGGATCAGGCGCTGCCTCTAGCAGCCAGGGTAGGATCCACCAACCCTGGACTGCTGAGGATTGCCTCGACAATGGAGGACATTGGTGGTCCTGGAGGAACATCGGAAGCAGCACCTGCTCCAGCAGCAGCAGAGACAGCCACAGCCTCATGTACTGCAGGCCTTCCAGTGCCTTGCGTGGCACTGAAGGATGCTGGTGGAGGCACCGCCAAACCACCCCCAGACTAGTGCCACTGCTGGGAGCCTCTGAACCCTGTCTCCCAAAATCATGCCTGCGAAGCTTGGGGTGTGGTGATGGGCTCTGGCTGCTGTTGCTGCATGCTGCCACTCCTCTGGCATGGTCCCTACCACCACCTCTTCCACGTGCCCCATTACCTGCCTTATGGGCAGCAGGACGGCCTCTCCTACTTCCCTTCTTCATGTCTTCCAACCAAAATGCACACAAATATATATATATATATATATATAATTTTAAAATCTAATATTATCTACACTAACTCTAACAATATATTAACTATTATAAAATATATGTATGTAAATATTATATCTAAAGGCCTAGTCCTACAAACACACTCTAAAATATCAAAACTGAATAACTACATACTAAAACTATATCTCTATAACTAAGCTGACTCCTACTACAACTATCTATCTATCTATCTATCTATCTATCTATCTATCCAATATTACACAGGAATGGGGCGGGGGGACAACACAAAGAACGCAGGAAGGGGTACAAAACTGAAATGAAACCTAAATCAATCTAATAATCCTACTCTAAATAAATCCAAAAACAGGGGAAGGGAATCAGGAATGGAATATATAGAGGGAGAGGGAAAGGATTAAATGGAGGGGGGAGGAAGAACACAGGGAGGGGTAAAAAAAAAAAATAACACCTAAATCTATCTAATATAATCTAAATAAATGATAATATGGAGGTAATTGGGTTGGATGGGTGAAATAGGAAGAGGATGGCAATGGATTGGGGAGCTGGGAGGTACACAAACTTCTGGGAGAGGGAGCCTTCAGAAAACACCTGCTGTCAAGAACAGTGACTAGCTCAGAAGGTGTTGGAAGGGGGGAGGGCAATGAGTTTTGTTACTTGCTGTGCCCGCCTCACCACATGCCCCATTGACTCTGTGCAGCCTAGCCCCCACCCCATCCCCCGGTCCCCCATGTCCAAATGCAGTCTGCGAAGCCAGTGGTCTGAGGAGAAAAGGGATGGTGATTGGGCAGGCTGGCTGCTACTTCAAGCCTCTCCACCCCTGGTGCCTGGAAGTCTGTTCCTCAGCTGACACCGCCCCCCTCCCCCCCCCCGTGTCAGTCAGGGGTCGCGTTTCTCCCTACCAAACTCATCTGAACTCAATCTGAACCGACCGAACTGTTTGGTAGTTTCAGAGTTCAGTATCGGGTTCTGTTTGGTCGGTTTGGGTTCAGTCATCCGAACGGCCTGAGTTCGGTCCAAACTCCGAACTTCTGAACTGCGTTCGCACATCCCTAATATTCAAGCTTGTGTAAAGTTGTTTTGGTATTTACATATAACAAGCAGAAAAAATATAAACTGTTGGTGAAAATTTTACAGAGCTTTCTCATCTGAAGAGTCTCACCCTGTAGAGTATCAGCTTGTGGATCATATTCATAGGATCAGGACCAGTGCTAGGTTGTGACAAGATCAGGTGACAAGTCAAGGGGTGAACGGAGCAAAGAATCAGGTGATGGGCCAAGAAGTCAGAAGCAGGAATCAATCCAAGATATGCAACTGAACGAAGGGGTAGTCCACGGCCCAGAGTCCAATGACAAGCTAGGAGGTCAGTGCTAGAAAGTCAGTCTGAAGAGCCCAAGGCAAGAGCTGAGAAATAGTGGTGGGTTATGCCTGAAGGGAGGCTTAGAGGCAAGCAGGATTTGAAGCAGGCTGAAGAGCAGACATACAGGCAAGGAGCAAGCAAGGCAGACACAAACACAGACACCAAATGCCTAGTGAGTTTTTCTACCCAGGTTTCTGTTCCTGGTTGGTGGTGTTTAATACTGGTGGGTCACCAGTAAGGGAAGATGGGGCAGGGCATGACTGCCATGGGAAGGCCTCTAATTTACATTCAGGGCAGAAGACAATGAGCTGCAGTGGCGCTGAGGAGCCAGGTGTTGCCTGGAAACTCTGGATATGCTGGTTCAGCACTCACTGTTACTTGTACATTGAAGCAAAGCTAATTCTATAAATTAATGTAGCAAGATTTGACGAGAATCATTCATGAAATAAATGTACCTATCCAAATTTGTCAAAAAAAAGAAACTCATTTTCAAAGACTGAAATATAACATAAGAACTTAAGACCCAGGGTCCATCAAGCCGAGCATCCTGTCTCTAACCAACTACAGCCAACTAGTGGCCAACTACAGTAGCTGAAGAAAAGTACAAGTACAGGTCATGGAGGTGTGACCCATCCTCTGCTAACCACTCCCAATACTGGTAGCCAGGGGTTTATGTCCTAACTAGTAAGCATTTATGGCTCTATTCTTCAAGAATTTATGTACCCGCTATAAGTGGGTCAGTGGGCCTCATACGCCCATGTGAGCAGGTGGTCTCAGGGGGTGGTGGCTGGATACCTGAGCCGTGTCCCCAACCCCTCCTTCATTCACTTGATTCTCCAGGTTAGACCCCCACAAAGACACCACTTGCTGACTGGCAGGAGCATTTCCCTCCCAAGTCAGGGGTTTAAGCCCACACAAATAAGCATTTATGGCTCTATCCTCTAAGAATATATCTAGTTTCCATTTGAAGTTAGTTACGGTTCTGGATTTCAGTGCCTTTTCTGGCAACAAGTTCCACAACTGTATTGTCTGCTGAGTGAAAAAGTACTTCCTTTTGTTTGTTTTAAATCTGTTGCCATTTAACTTCAGAGAGTGTCTCCTTCTTCTCATATTGTGAGAAAGGGCAAACAACAGTTTCCACTTTTTCCACACCACTCATGATTTTATAAACTTCTATCATATCACCCCTTATTTGCCTCTTCTTCAAGCTAAACAGATCTAACCTGTTGAGCCACTCCTCATATGGAAGTTGATCCATCCTTTTTATCATCCTTGTTACCCTTCACTGAACTTTTTCCAATTCTATTATATCTTTCCTGAGATGGGGCAACCAGAACTGGACACACTATTCAGAAGGTTTAAAGAGACACATCTGCTCAAAATGAATTACAAATATTAAAGAACAAGGTAAATCATGTTAATGCAAATTATTCTCAAAATAGATAAAACATAGTTTGAATATGTAATTTGCAACCCCAAGGTGGAATATAAATAGTGTGTGGTAATTTAAATTTGCACATAGCAAAGCTATGGTAGCTAATGATTAATACATCTGAAATAATAAAGCCAAACATAAATTATGTTTATAAGCAATGAATACGACTTGCATCATCATGCAGAAAAGAAGCCATACATCTGGAGCTAAAACACACTCCTCTTGAGAAGCAAACCTTATTCTCTGTTGCTGTCTGACTAGATTTATTGGATAAAACACTGTTATTTAATGAACCCTAACAAAACAGGTAATTAACAAAAAGCCTATAAGCAGGATTTGAGCAAAGTGGTCTTTTATGAAAATGTACTTCCCCCACTTGAATCCTCATTATCTGCTTTTTCGAAGAAGAAGAAGAAGAAGAAGAAGAAGAAGAGGAGGAGGAGGAGGAGGGACCCTGTAATTGAATTTTCTCATTTTGAGTGGTTATCCCAGATCACCCAACTCCTAGGCCTGATCATAAACTCAGTTTGTTAGGGCTATTACTGCAACCATAATTCCATAGTTTAACACTGCTGTAAAGACTATTTTAGTGATATTATATTACTATAAACTTCTTGCTTAAATTGAAAATACAGGACTACATGTATTTTTCAAATATGATGATACTGAAGAAAACTTTGTCCACAATCATGGTTCTATCCCAGATAATATCTGGTCTGACACATGAGGCTGGAAACATGGTGAATCTCACGTTGTCATTGTGCACTTGCCAAGAAACAGGAGTTCTGTTTATTGGGGGTGTCGTAATGGCACCATTGTCATGGTTGGACCATTACCTTCTGAGGGCCTGTATCCCTGCCCTCTTTTGCCCCCATCAGGTTTGTAGACCAGTTAGGATGGTCCACCATTGGAGACTAATGGATCCAATAGTATTCCAGAACTCTCTGTGGGATTTACCTGCTGACCTTGATGGCCCATCTGTCATTGGCCTGGTTGATTTGTGGTATGCTATGTTGACCCAGGTCATTGACACCATGCACCTAGGTGTCCACTTCTTCCACTGTGTCAGTGCAGGTCTCCTTGGTATACAGAGGAGCTGAGGCTGCTAAAGCAAGAGGGTAGGTGATTAGACTACAGATGGTGCTTGACTCATGCCACAGCTGACTGGCAGCAGCATAGATCATTTTTGAAGGACCATCCTGTGCTGTGACAATGGCAAAGAAAGTTTTCTTCTCTGCTACCATAGTGTCTGGCAAGGTGCCATCCAGTGGAGCTCTTCTGGGGGTGAATAGCTTATTAAATCCTAGCTGTTTCCACCTAGAGCTAGAGTCATTAGCTACCCTCCATGATGAGTTTGGGTGATTTCAGACGTTACAAGATCACGCTGAACCACACTGAACCACGCTCAACCCCCCCGCGGGGCCAAAGGCCCCGGAACGTCTGAACGGCGTGCGCCAGATGTTCATCACGCTCAATACCCACATGGGGTCAGTTTGAACCACGCTTCCCGGGCTAGCCGGGGGAAGGTCTCGGGAAGCGTGGTCAAACCAACCCCCACAGGGAACCAAGCAAAAGTAACGTCTGGACGCCAATCCCCCAGCGGAACCAAAAAAATGGAGCCCCGGCCGGGGACGAGGCACGCAGCGTCGCTGCCAGGCAACCAGCACCAACACAAACACCGGAGGGAGATTTAAAGCGAGAGCAGCAGCAAGCAAGCGTGGCGGGATGGAGCGAGGAGGGAAGCGGAAGAGAGCGGAGGCACGAACAGCGACAGCGGCGGGACAGGAGGCGGAGGACGTGCAGCCAGGCCCAGCGATGCAGGCGGAGGGGGCACAGGTGCAGGAAGGGGGCACACGGGAGCACCCGACCAGGGAGGCGCCCCGGGAACACCAACCACAGCTGCAGCCGGGTCGCGCCGCCCCGGGGACAGCGGCCGGAACAGGCCCACAGGAGGCACCCAGGAAACGGGTAAGGGCACCCACTGGGAGGGGAACAGGGGGCACAGGGGAACCCCCTGTGGAGGGGGCCGGGGGGACCCCGGGCGGAAGGCAGGGGGGCAGGGGGACCCCGGGCGGAGGGCAGGGGGGCAGGGGGCCCCCGAGAGGGCCCACACCCTCACCCAGCAACCAACCACCCCCCTTCCCCCCCCCAGACACGAAAGTCGGCCCGGGCGGACGAGCCCCAGGAGGAGCCCGGCCCCCGGCCCCCGGAGGCGCACCCCCAGGAGGAGGTGGAGGAGGAGCAGAGGCAGGTGCAGCATGAGCTGCACCGGGAGGAGGAACAGCAGGGGCCCAGCCGGAGGAAGGCCTATCACAGAGGGGGACAGTGGGGCCTCCAGGAGACCCGGGACTTCATACGGATCTGGGGGACCCTCGAGTACCAGGTGGAGCTCGCAATAAACCAGCGCAACGAGCATGTCTACCGGGACATCGTGCGCGACATGGAGGCGGCGGGGCACGAGCGCACTGTCAACCAGTGTCGCTCGAAGGCCAAGGAGCTCAAGAGGGGGTACAAGGCCCTCAAGGACAATAACAGCCGCTCCGGCCACGGGGCCCGCACCGCCCCCTACTACGATGCCCTGGACCGCATCCTTCACATGAAGGGCTCCATCGTTGCCCCACGCCTGGTGGGCAGCGCTGTGGTCCAGGGCAGGGAGCGGGCCGAGGTACCCCCTCCCCTCGCCGCCCGCCCGGTAGACACGAGCTCAGGGGACCCCCACCCCCAGGAGGACCACCCGGGACCCGCAGAAGCCCCAAGGCCCCCCCCCAGCAGCAGCCCGGAGACATCCCAACGCCGGGCCGGCCAGGCGGAGTCGGAGGTCGGCACCTTCACCACCCTCAGCCAGTGGTCCCAGGGGGAGCACTCCCAGGGTGAGGCGCCGGGCTCCGAAGGCTCGGAGACGGACATAGAGGGTAAGCGGGCCCCCAGGGCAGGGGGGGGCACGACCAGGGGGCCGGTGGCAGGGGCGGGGGTGGGGGCCCTGCTGCAGGGGCCACAACCAGCCCCCTTCACCCGCTCCCCCCTCTCCCGCCCGCAGGACATGGGGAGCCCCAGGACCGGGCCAGCGAGACGGTGCAGGCCCCCGCGGAGGGCACAGGAGAGCAGGTGCCGGACCCAGGTAAGGCGGGAGGGCTGGGATGGCGGGAGGGCCCCCCGGGCGCCAGCCCAGGGGGGCCTCCGGCCTCAGTGGGGGAGGGGGGGCAGGGGGCCCCGGGACCCGACCCCGCTAGGGGACAGGGCCCTGCACTGACCCACCCGCCCATTTCCACAGGGCAGCCCCCGCGCGCGGCGCCTCCGCCGGCCGCGGCCCCAGCCCAGCGGATGCGGGAGTACCGGGCGCGGGTCCGCAGGCGCAGGGAGGAGCAAGCGGAGGACATCGTCCGCAGGGCGGAGGAACAGGGGGAGCGCATGATCGCCTCCGTGGACCGCATGGAGGCGGCCATAGAGCGGTCCATGGAGAAGGCCCTGGAGACAGACCGCCGGCTGGAGGCGGAGGTGCGCCTGGAGCGGAGGCGGGAGCGCCGGGAGCACCAGCGGCAGCAGGGGCTGCTCAGGGGCCTCCGGCAGGACATACAGGGCATGGTGCGGGAGCACAGTGCAAAGATGGACAGGTCCCACGACATTGGGACCTCCCTGCTCCTGCATGCGGGCACCATGTGTGCCTACGTGATGGCCGGCGCACCTCCGGGCGCCCTGCCCGCCCAGGTCCCCATGCCGGGCCCCTCGGCGCCCCCGGGCCCAGCCCTGCCGCCCCTGGCGCCCCCCCGGCCCCAGGGCCCTCGCATGCGCCTCCCAGTGCCCCCGGGCCTCCGGAGGGTCCAGCCCCCCCGGGGCGCGACCGGGGCACCGGGCACAGCTGCCCATCCGCCGCCCGGCCCCCTGCCGGGGCCGGGACCGGCCCAGGACACGGCAGGGGACACGGACAGTGGGGGGGAGGGGAGCTCCCAGAGCTCGGTGGGCCCAAGCGGCCGCACGAGGGGTCGGCCCAGGAAACGCGGGGGGATGGTGGGAAGGGGGGGGAGGGGGAGGGCCACATGAGGGCGGGTGGTGGACGGGGTCACGGGCACGGGGGTGGGGAGGGGGCACAGGGTGATTGTGTGAACTGTGTGGGCAATAAAGTGTTGTAAATAGACAGTTGTCCCCGGCCCGTTTGTGGGGGGGACAGGGCTGTGGGACCGCGTGTACAGGGGCATGGGCACGGAAGGGGGGGTGGGGCCCCCAGGGGCGGGAAGGCCCTCACAGCGGGCCCCCCCGGGCGATGTGGGTTGCAAGGGCGTTCCGGATCCTTTTGGCATACCGGTACTCCCGGGGGTTCCCTGCGTTCACGTACAGGGGAACAGGACCGGGGGGCCGGTGGGGCTCGGGGTACTCCAGGGCCGCCCCCTCGGTCTCGCACACATTGTGCAGAACGCAGCAGGCACCGATCACCAGGGCGGAGGTGGGGACGGTGAAGTCCAGGCGGCCAGCTATACTCCTCCAGCGCTGCTTCAGGGCCCCGAAGGCACGCTCCACCACGGTCCGGCTGGCACACAGGCGGGTATTGTATACCTGCTCCGCAGGGGTGCTCGGGACAGGGTAGACCTTCATCAGCCAGCGGGTCAGGGGGTAGGCGGGGTCCCCCAGGATGCAGGGGGGCATGGGAACCCCCTCGATCCACCTCATGCCCATGTCCGCGAAGTCCCCCCGGTACATGCGGGCATAGAAGGGGGAGATGGTCATGATCCTGGCGTCGTGACTCCGGCCGGAGTTGCCCGTGTAGATGTCTATGAAGCGGGCCCGGTGGTCCACCACCCCCTGCAGGTGCAGGGAGTAGTATCCGTGCCGGTTCACATACTCCAGGGCCTCCCCCGCGGCCGGGCGCAGGATCTCGATGTGTGTGCCGTCCACGGCTCCGATGCAGTTCGGGAAGCCCCCGGCCGCGAAGCCAGCCATCACAGCGCCCTGGTCCAGGAGCTGGATGGTCCTGTCGAGGAGCACGCCCTCCACAGCCTCGCACACATCCCGCACGATGCAGGCGACCGTGCTGAGCCCCACCCCGAAGTGCTGGGACACGGAGCGGCAGGAGTCGGGCGTTGCGAGGGCCCAGACCCCTATGGCCACCCGCTGGACCATGGGGATGGGCTCCCGCATGGAGGTGTGCTGCCGCTCCAGCCAGGGCGTGAGGAGCTCCGCTAGGCGCAGCAGGGTGGCCTTGCCCATCCGGAAGTGGGACCCCCACTCGGCCTCCCCCCAGTGGGCCTGGGCCCGCTCCCACCAGGCCTGGGGCCGCTCCGTGACCCATAGGCTCCGCGCTATGGGCATAGCCAGCAGCGCTGCCCGGCGGAGGGTCTGCGTTGCCCAGCGGAACCGCCTCGCGGCCCCTCGGAGCGCAGCGGGCCGGGTGAGGCTCCGGCAGGCGGCCAGCCACGCCCCCCAGGCCCGGCGCCGAGCCCTGAGCCGGGCACGGACTCTCCTGCGGGCCTGCTGGCCCCGGAGGCGCACGCCAGCCCGCAGGGCCAGGACATAGCGCAGGCGGACGGCCAGGTGCACCCTCTCGGTCAGGAGGCACAGCTGCTCAGTGTGGTCACGGTGCCACTCAGCCGCGAGCGCGAGGAACATCCAGTTCCCACCTGCCCTATCGCGCTCCATGGTGCTGGGGCCCCGGTGGGGGCTGGGAGCGCTTATGGCGGCCCGGTGCTGGTGGCTCCGCCCGGGGGTCGGCCTCGCGGGCCTGCGCGCGCCCTGTGCCGGTGCGTTCCGGCTGCTCCCGCCCCCAGCACCCCGGGCCCCCTCCCCTCGCTGTTTGTAGCGGGATGGCCTTGAAGGTGCGATTAGGCAGACAGAGAGCTCGCTGTTGTTCTCTGCAGCTGTGCCGGGCCCGCACCCCACGCCTCGCTCTGTTGTGCTACAATGTTGCGGTGCGGGCCCGTGTTCCCTGTCCCGGGGGCCGGGCCGAGCCTCTCCCGGCCCTGGGCAGTCTGTGTGCCCTCCGGGCTCCGTGTCCCATTCCCTGTTGTGCTGGACCATGGCTGGCTGCCCATCCATGGGGCTCCCGCTGTCCGGCCCCCAAGGGGCCCCCCATATCTGGGCCTTCCGCGAGACCATGTCTCTGTGCGACCTGTGGCACACCCCTGCCGTGCAGCTGCTCCTGGCCGGGCCGGGGAGCCGTGCAGGTGCCTACGAGAGCCTGAGCTCCGGGCTCCGTTACTTTGGCCATGTGGTGAGCGCCCGTGATTGCCGGCTGCATGCGGAGGCCCTGGGGCTGGCTCGTTTCCCCGAGGGGCGCATCCCGGAGGTGCTGTGCGCCCATGTGCCCTGGAGCGCCTCGGAGACCGTGTCAGCGCTGGTGGTGTGTGGTCTGGGCGCCTACTCGGAGTGCCTGGCCGAGGGTGGCCCTGCCTTGGCCGTGAGCTACTTCTCCTGTGTTCACGGGGCCCGTGGGTACCAGCGCACCCGTGGGGCGGCGTTCCAGCGGCTTCTGGAGCTGGGGCATCTTCCGTGGCCCCCTTCTGCTGCCTGCTGTGTGCCGGAGCCCTCCGCGGTGGAGATGTCATCCCTGTTGGCGGTGTGGGCGCGTGTGGATGTGCAGCTGGCCCTCACCATGCCCGATCCCTTCGAGGCCTACTACCTGATCGCCCACTACATGTCCTTGCAGGGGTACCGCCGGGGCATGCTGCACTGGCCCCACCTGGTCCACCGGGCGGGCCACCCGGGCCCTGGGGCCAGCGGGGCCCCCGGCAGCGGCCCGTGAGCCCCGCGTCGCTGGCCTGCCCCCCCCGGCGTGGTGCCCCCGTGTGGGCTCCCGCCCCGGCCCGGGGGGGGGCCCTGGTCCCCGCTGGCCGCTCCCGACCTGCGGACCCCACCTCGGTGAGCTCCCGCCCGCCTCGCTGCTTGCTGCTGCCCCTGGCCGTGGTCCTGGGCCCCCTCCATCCCCGTGACTCCGTGGGTGCTGCCTGAGCGTCGCTGGTGCTGCGGAGGAGCACCGCTGGACCCGGCTGCCCTGCCTGTGCCAGCCTTTGACTGTGGGGCCCCCTTCCTCCTCCTCCTGGCGCCCCTCCGCCGGCCTCGCTGTGCTTTGGGGGCCCCCAACGTGCCTTGCTCCGGGGGTCCGCCCCCCCCCCCCGAGACTGCCTCTGTTCCTGTGGGGGCACCTCCTTGGACTGGACTGGACTGGGGTGGTGTGGGGGTGGGGGTTGCTGCTGTCTGTGCCTTGCCCCGTGGTGGTGCCCCCCCCCCCCTGCCGGTGTTCCGGGTGGGGTTTTCCGGGCGCCCCTTCCCGGCCTTTCCCTGGTGTGTGTGTGTGTGTGTGTGTGTGTGTGTGTGTGCGGGCGCCCGGGCGTGTGCCCGTGCATTGTGCCCCACTGCGGGACCGCTGTGTGAGCCGGCTGTCAGCCTGTTCTCGCTCTTCCCCCCTCCCTTCCCGTTTCCCTTGTGTGGGCGTTCCCTTGTGTGCCTTGTGGCTTCGTTTGCCCTCAGTCGGCCATGTCTGTGTCCCGCCCCTGCCCGGTGCCTTGTGGGGGTTTAGCGCCCGCCGGGGGTTCGGCTGCACGTCTGTTGTGCTGCCACGGGCCGTGATGGTGCGGCCCGGTTCCGGGCCGTGGTCCCGTTCCCGGCACGTCTGTTTGGGTCGTTTTCCAACCCCCGGGCGTGGTTGCGCTGTTCGCCCCCCCTGGTGGTTCGCTGTGGTGAACCGGCCGCCCGTAACGTCTGAAAGTACCCTTTGTCAACTACTTTACAGATAAAGTCGCTTGTATTTGCATGCCTTGGGAACTGCCAGTGTGGGTGCAGAGTCAGAGTTGGGGAGACTCATTCTTGTCCAGTTAGCTTATATCAGCTTCAGTTATACCACATTTACACCTTACAGCAGCATGGTGGTGGCACTCCCGTGAGGAGAAGATGCACCAGAGGAAGGAGGCAGAGGTCATCATAACTTCCAGTGTGAATGAGGTTTTGCTGCAACAATACGCATGAATAACAGGGCTGGATTTTGAGCTCTGTCATTCACGAGTATTGTAGCAGCAGAATCCACCGGAAGTTGTGACAGTCTCCACCTCCTTCCCCCGCCATGTCTTCTCCTTGCAGGAGTGCCACCACTGCAATGCCTTAAGGTGTGAATGCAGTATTAGTTTCAGCCACAGATGCAGAAGCTGTGGTTGGAATTGTGTGAGTGACCAGTTGTGAACTAGATCCATGCCCATGTGGCTAACGAAAGCTAGCTGGGAGACAACTGACACTGTTGCTGGCTCAGATTGTCAATGCCTCCCTTTCAGAGGACAGGATGCCTTATGGTCTCAAAACACAGTCACCTGACCCTGATGAAAAAACAATCTCTTGACATTGACTCCCCTGCCAGTTAGTGCCCCATCTCTAAACTTCCCTTTTTAGGGAAGTTTCTTAAAATTGCAGGTTCTTTCGGATCAGTTCAGTGATGACTCAGACGAATGGGTGCGAAACAAAGCTGTTTTATTAAATATAAAGATAAAGCATAAAGATAAAAACAATAACCCCAATGAATACAGAAAGTAAAAGAGACTTCTCACACATCCCTTTTTGCATGCCGGGGAACTCCAACAACGGCTGCGAGATGATCCCCAGGTGGGCCCCAGGTTCTGCTGCTCCCCTCAGCACGTCTGCAAAGTGGCCAGCAGTGAAGTTCCAACGTGGGTTTCTGCTGCCTTTGTTTTTATTAACTTCACAAACACACTATGTAACACACCGCGCATGTGCTAAACTTAACTATTGCAGCGGTGTTTTTCCTTAGCCTGAGTCATTCTCAGCTTCCAATTAAGAAACCTTCTCTTGCTATCAGTCCCAACCGCTGATAAGAGCTTCCCAAACATTACAGTGCTAACTGGCCTTGGCATTCTGCAAAACAGCTACCATGGGATACAGAAAAAGTTGCCAAAAAGGCATGCATAGGACACATGTCAGACAAGATGGATTCTACAGTATATGCAGGCCGAATAAGAAATATAAGTGCCCACTACCTGGCTCCGCCGGTGTACAATGGTCTTCCGCAATCTTTCACTACAGGAAGGTTATTGAACAGGTGATTGCCTCGCAGCTTCAGTTACATCTTGATGCTATCGGATTCCTGGACCCATATAAGTCAGGATTTTGTCCTGGACATGGCAATGAGATTGCGCTTATGGCTTTGGTTGATGATCTCTACTTGGAAATCAACAACGTTAATTGTATCCTGTTGATTTTGTAAAATCTTTTGGCGGCCTTTGATACAGTTGATCATGTGGTGTTGTTGACATGGCTGTGTGACTTGTATGGGGTTTATGGGACTTCTCTTGAGTGGTTCCGTTCATTCCTGGCTCAGAAAATCCAGAGAATGGTGATATACTGTGGCTCATGTTCTCCTCGGAATCTCCCTTGTGGGGTCCCGCAGAGTTCCATCTAGTCCCTACTCCTGTTTAATGTGTATCTGAGGCCCCTGGGCAATATTCTTCAGCGATTCAGAGTGAAGTACCACCAGCTCACCTGGCTGCTCCGTTCACTGGGTCTTTCGCCACTCCAGTTCTCTGCAAGGGAATTGGAGATGTAAGGAGGGGACAAAAAATATCAATTCACTGTGCATGTACAAAATGGCT
The DNA here is from genome assembly GCA_003113815.1 of Sphenodon punctatus. Lineage (NCBI taxonomy): Eukaryota > Metazoa > Chordata > Lepidosauria > Sphenodontia > Sphenodontidae > Sphenodon > Sphenodon punctatus. The sequence continues at coordinate 930,689 of QEPC01002151.1, read as the reverse complement.
GCTGGGACCATTCTGTGTATGCACAGCCCTTTTCAAAAATGGTGCTGGCAGCATCCATGCCATTTTGAAAAAGGACAGTCATTCTGCACAACATGAATAGCACTGAGCAAGTGCAAAATGGCTTCCCGTGGGATGTCCCCCTCTCCAGTGCCTCTCAGTTGGAGCAGTCTTTGAAATTGACTGGGAGCCACCAAGCCAGGCCCCAGTCAATTTAAAAGTTCAGGTGCTACTTCCCCCACCCTGCTCCAGTACTGTCCGCCCACCCATGCAAAATGATAGCTAGCTGCCCTGCAGCAGTCACTTTGCATGGGTTTGAAGTGCTGGAGAGAAGGGAGAACAGCCTTTCTCCAAGTGATAGGAAGCCCCCTGGACCAGTTCTGTGGGAATGGCTCCCAGGTACTTGGGGGGTGCTCTCGTCACTTGGGGAAAGACTGCTTCCCCCTCTCCAGTACCTCCCATATGTGCAACATGACTGCTGCGGGGTGGTTTTGCATAGGGTGTAGCCTTCCCACAAGTGACAGGGAGTTCCCTGACCCACTGCTCCATGGTGGCTCCTGGGCACTTGGGAAGTCTAAGGGCACACTGCCTTCCCCCTTCAGCACTGGAAGGGGAAAGCAGTATGCACCTGGTCTTCCCAAGTGCTCATGATGTTTGGAACAATGTTACTACTACTAATCATTTCTAAAGTGCTACTAGGTGTACACAGTGCTTTACAGTCACATATTTTCAGAGGCAGGTCAATGCCCAGTGGGCTTACAGTGTAAGATAGACAAGGGTGAGGGAAACACAGGGGAAGACAGAGACACACATATTCCCATTTTACAGATGGGGAACTGAGGCTCCAAAGCTCTCCTCCCGCTCTCTCCAGTGTCTCCCCACCCTGCAAAGTGACTGCTGAGGGGCAGCTAGCTGTCCCTTTGCATGGGCGGGCATCTACAGCAGAATGGATGGCACTGATGCTGCTAGAAACATTTTGGAAAGGGGCTGTGCATGTGCAGAATGACCCTGGTGGCCATTTTGCGCATGTGCAGTGATTTATTTTCAATTTTTTTATTTATTTTGGTGAGATATCTCATGATAATTCATCCCAGAGCTGAGAACTTGGCGAGTTCACGGGCCCATCAGGAAATTGGCCGTATTGGCCAGCATGGGTGGCCCTTGGCCCAAAATGGGTGTCTGGAATCCTCGGGAGGACACATCCCCGGCCAGTAAACTACCTGTCCTGGGGCAGTAGCGGGCCCACACCTGGCAGCATGGGACAACACATGCAGGTGAATCCTGAGTCCAGGCAGGCCATAGAGAACCATAGTGGGCCCACATCACATTTGTTTTTTACCCTTTGTTTGGTTAATGCTTTTAAGATGAAAATATCAACAATGTGTATATGATAGAAGATGCTGTTAGCCACTGTGGCTGTCTGGGGAGTCTAGCATCCAGTGCAAACACAAGTCACAAATAAAAGGTGGGCAAATTCGTTACGGGAGTCAGTAATACCTCTGCCCATCAGCATCCTCTTTTCTGTCATATTTGGCTTAAGGCTGAATAAGATCATCTTCAACCAGCCCCAAACCAGATCAGATGATTAGGTACATCAAGTTGTCTACCATGCTAGGTCTGCTCATGCTATCTCAGAAAGAGGACAGAAAGTTATATATTTGGATTTGTAACCTGCCAATAGACATGGTTAATGAGGAGAGACTGAAAAAATAATATTTAGTTTAAAGAGAAAAATAAAATGGATATGATACTGGTGTACAAATCGCATAGGGAAGACAAGTTGGGTAATCCAGTTTTCTCCAACAGGAAATCCAATGAAATCAACATATTCAAATCTCATACACACACAGATTAGAGAGAGAGAGAGACTGGCATCCAGTCAATTATTTGAAGCCCTCTCCACTCTCCACTCACCTCACATGCGTGGGTGCCCCATTGTGACCCCATGTACCGACCACAGATCACACACACACCAGACCTTGCTCCTTTAAAAGCATTCTTAGTGTTACAAGGGAAGACATTTGAGGATAACAAACCTTACAGCAAATGACCATGTTTGGTTTCAATGATCTTGAAATCTATAAATATGAATGGACAGTGGTCAGAACACCATTCTTTATTTCTTTAAGTTTTGTATAGTAAAATTGCTAATACTGATTTTTGTATTGTTTTACACCAAAGTGTCATTCACATGGTATTCATGTAAAGTACTACACAAGGTACAGGAAAATGGTGAATCAAGTCCTTTTAGAATACCAACATCAGTTCAGTTCAGCATAGCCTGCAATAGATTTTTAAGACACCTTGGATGACATAGACTGTAGAATTTTACCTACTGATTTCTGCTTTTAGCACAATAATTTCTAGCGAAAGTAAAGAATAACTGAGAAAGACATTCACTCTTGAAAATCATGTAGTAAATTGTTCCAATTGTCAATTTTATGTCACCTTCAACTGTCTTCTCTTAGCACTTAATCAGACCAGTACAGGGACGTAGCTAGGGTGGAATGGGCCCCTGGCCAAGAAGTCAAGATGGGCCCCCCTCTTTGTGTCTTGCCAGCGGGCCTAGTGGTGCCACCCAGCTCGGCGGGTGCTGCTATCAAACACACAAGACATCCAAAATGCAGTCAGCCTATTAAGTGCATTATGCCATACAAAGAGACATATTAGGGCCACATCTTATGAATTAGATCCTTGCCCATCCTGGCTGATTAAATCTTGCTGGGAGACAATGGGACCATTGCTGGCTGAGGTAGTCAATGCCTTCCTTTGGGAGGGCAGAGTGCCAGGCTGTCTCAAAGAGGCAGTGGTTTGGCCTCTGTTCAAGAAACCATCAGTTGATGTTGACTCCCTTGCCAGCTATTGGCCTGTCTCTAACCTTCCCTTTTTAGGGAAGGTTATTGAACAGGTAGTGGCTCAGCAGCTGCAGGGACATCTTGACTGAGCCAGTTATCTGGACCCCCCGAGTCAGGATTTCGTCCGGGTTATGGCACCGAGACTGCGCTTGTGGCTTTGGTGGATGATCTGCACCGGGAAATGGACCGGGGTCATTCGACCCTGTTAGTTCAATTAGTTCTTTCAGATGCATTTGATACAGTTGATCATGAGATGTTGGTGACGTGCCTGTGGGACTGTGCAGGGGTGGGCGAGGCTGTTCTTGAATGGTTCTGCTCTTTCCTGACCAGTAGAACACAGCGATTGGTTCTTGGGGAGTTTTTTTTCATCATACCAAGGCCTCTTGTGTGGAGTCCCGCAGGGTTCGGTTTTGTCCCCTCTCCTGTTCAACGTATACATACAGCCACTCGGTGATGTGATCAGGAGGTTCGGCATGCGGTGTCATCAATATGCTGAGGACACTCAGCTGTATCTTGCTTTTTCAACAGACCCAGGCCCTGCAATCTCGGTGCTTACTCGGTGTTTGATGGCTGCGGGGGACTGGATGAGGACTAACCAACTGAAGCTGAATCCTGACAAGACAGAGGTGATTCTGGTGGGTAAGGCACTGGAGATGGTGGCCCCCATTATTGGTGGGGTCTGCCCTCCATTGGTATCCCAGGTACGGAGTCTGGGGGTGCTCCTCAACATGCAGCTCCACCTGGACATCCAGGTGGAGGCTGTGGCGAGGAGTGCCTTTCACCAATTACATCTGGTGTGATAGCTTCGGCTGTTTGTTTCAGGCTGACCTGGCCACCATCATCCATGCTTTCATCACCTCTAGATTGGACTATTGTAACACGCTCTACGTGGGGCTACCCATGGTGACAGCTCGGAAACAAGCTGGTGCAGAATGCGGTGGCCCTTCTTCTGGTAGGACTGAGCTGCCGGGAGCACATTACACCAGTGCTCCACTCTCTGCACTGGCTGCCGGTGGTTTTCTGGGCCTGATTCAAGGGGTTAGTTTTGGCCTAGAAAGCCTTAAATGGACGAGACCCTACCTATATGCGGGATTGCCTCACTCCCCGGGTGTTGGACTGACCCCTGCGGTCATCGGAGGGCGCCCTGCTCGAGGTCCCCCAAGTCTTCCAAGGGGCCACGCAGGGGAGGGTGTTCTCGGTGGCCGCTCCACAGCTGTGGAACTCCCTTCCGGTGGAGGCCCGGTTGGCCCTGGATCTCCCCTCTTTTCTGAGAAGTTGTAAGACCAGGCTGTTCCGCCAGGCATTTGGCAGGGGAGATAGGTGAGGAGGTGGGTTGTTGGGTAGGGGTTATTTTTCTTTTTATCCTCCCTTTAGTTGTTTTAAATTGTTGTTTTAATGTTTTAATGTTTTGCAAATTGTAAGCCGCCCTGAGCTGCCTGTGGCAGGAGGGGCGGGGTAACAATTTTTAAAAAAATAAATAAAATAAATAAATATATATAACCAGTTCAGTTGTGAATCTACAAATAGATTTAAGATTATTGAAATTAATTAGATCCCTGTACTCTGATACGGGATTACAGGTTAGACTTGATAAAGAGGGTCACCTATCTGAAAGGGTCCGTTCAACAAGAGGTGTCAGACAAGGGTGTCTTTTGGCCCTTTGCTTTTTAACATATATGTTAATGACTTAATTATCAACTTGCGAGACACCGGGATTTATATGGCCCCCAAGTTAGGACAAAGAAGAATTTCAATAATTATGTATGCAGATGATACCGTGCTATTGTCTACATCTGGTCTGGGTCTAAGGCGTCTCCTTGAGGATTTTTCCCAGCAGTGTAAAATTCAATCACTTAAAATCAATTATAATAAAACAAAGGTGTTGATTTTTAAGAGAAAATTTAAGAAGGCGTTGTGGTATATGGACGCTGTGGTAATTGAGCAAGTAAAACACTTTAGGTATCTAGGGGTGGTTTTTTCATATAATGGCTCATGGGTACCACATATTAATTCCCTAAAAAAGAGCGTATCTGGTATAGTGGAGGCAATTTGTAAGGTTTTTTGTCACCAAAGGAGGACAAAGGTTTGCCCCTGCTATAAAAGTGTTTGAGACCAAAGTTATAGCTAAGATAAGGTATGGGGTTTTGTTATGGGTCTACTCTCCATCGGTGATGAAGATTTTAGAACCTATTTATAACAATTATTGGAGAAGAATGATGCAGGTATCAAAATCTACTCCAGCGGTCCTGTTAAGGCTTGAGTTTGGGATGAGATCCCTGAAGGTCTATTTTACATAGACAATACTGATATCTGTCTTAAAAATTAGTAGTGCCTTTGTTGAGGATTTCGCTAACGTCTGTTTATTGGAAAAAATGGCTAGCAGCCACCTGATCAACCCATGGTGGGAGAAGGTCGACTTAAAATTTAAAGAATTAGGGCTGTTTTATTGTTTTTTGAAAATTATCCTTGTAAAGTGGCAAAGACCATGTTGAAATCTAGAATCTTGGATATCGATAAACAAATGACAAGATCTATGGTGTATAAGTTAAAGATTGCAGCTTGGTATAAATTCTCAATGCCAGAATATGACGGAGCAGAATACATTAAAAGTGATCTGCCCTTTCAGCACAAGCGAGCGCTTTTTTGTTTGCGTCTTCAGATCATGCCCTCGGCAGTACTGGAGGGGAGATTTAACGGGACTCCCTACTTGGATAGGGTGTGCCCATGCTGCTCTCTGGAAGTAGAAGATTTACCACACTATTTGTTTTTCTGCCCTCAATATTCTCATCTACGCAATCTTCTGACAGAATACATGATAGTACCAAGAAATTCAACAGTGGAGTATAAAATTGCACCCCTCTTTTCAGATAGGTGTCATCAAAATATTTCTAGGATTGCATTAATTGTGTTCTTAATGGAAAAATCAAGGAAAGAGAAAGTGGAAATGGCTGGGTGAATTTAAGATTTAAGATTAAGATTATCCTTGGGTAGGATGATTACCTTATAGCTAGTCCTCTGTAATTAATTGAGTCAGTTATCCTATGCTCTGGGTTTTTTGCTGTTTAGATATTGAAGACTTTACAGCTAAGGTGTTTATTATATTTTAACGAACATTTTATTTCATTTTTGCTATTTTGCTTTTTAATTTTCTGGAGAATTGGATATTTCTATATGTGTATAATTTGTCATGGCCTAGAGTCAGTACAATAAAGATTTGATAGGTTGATAGGTAAATAAATAAATATATATAACCAGTTCATTTGTGCCCCCACAATCAATTCACGCTGCCCCACCCCCATAACCAGTTCATTTGCCCCCTCGGCCCCCATATAATCAATTCATGCTCCCCCCACCCATAATTGATGAATTGATTATATGGGGGGCACAAATTAACTAGTTATGGGATGGGGGTTTAAAGACAGTATTCCTGTTAGCAATAACTTCATTAAGAAGAGTTAGTGAAATAGCAGCCATAATAATGTCAGAACCATATTTGCAGATTTTCCAAGATAGAATAGATATTGCTTTACATCCTAAATTCCTACCTAAGATAGCATAAGTAAGACAGATGTGAGAATGTGGCCCTTTTTACACGGGCCTCTCCCACCCATGAACATGCAGTTTTCTGCATGTTCATGGGTGGGGGAGTCCCGTGTGAACAATGCAGTGCCTGCAGTAAGTAGGGGTGCACACACCCGCCTAACACGCATACCCACTAACCACCACCACCCTCCACTTGTCCCCAAACACAGAGCAACCGGGGGAAACGGTGTTGCTCCATGAGTGCAGATGAGTGGGGGGTGAGTGGGGATGCATGTGTGGCCATGTGCATGCCCTGCCCATGCACCAGCACACCCACGGACCCCACACCTGGTGGAGCCATGTAAAAAGGGCCTGTGAGGAGCCACTCAAAGAACAGAAGGTTGCTGGCTTGTAAACAAGGTTCTTTGAGCTGTCACCTAACATTCTCACAACACCGACCCACCCTTCCAGCCTCACATGGAATTTTCTTATATTCCTAGAAAGAGTTGGAAGGAACTGCCATTCTGAGGGGGAGAACACTTTTTATACTAGAGAAGCTCAAGACCATCACATGATCTATTATTTGAATAGGGTGAGCATGCACAACCCAGTTGTGAAAATGTTAGGATCCATCTTGAAGAACCTTCTTTACAAGGCAACAGCCTTCTGATCACTCACATGGGAGGAGTTTGTTTACAAACAGCTTTATCTCCCAGTCCGATCAGTGTCCCACTGCTAATGCATTACTACCATGCAGAGGCAGGTGGGGGATGGGGACCTCCCACGATGTGTGGGTGCCCTGCACCCAGGCCTCCTCCAGCGCAACCCAGGCGCGGGACTCCCCCGCAGGGCCAGGCAGCAGCCCCTGTGACCTACAGGTTCCTGACTTTATGCCGGATTCGCTCAATGGATGCTACGCCCCTGGACCAGTATAACCCATACCACAAGCCTATCTGTGCCAGTGGCCAATTCAACTACCGGAAATGACAGAGGACTGAAAGCCTGAACATCTCTTCCAGGTGTCACTGTATACATGTACCATCATGGCCTAGGCTGGTTCTTTGTTGAGCCAGCTGGCAGTTTCTTGTGAAGCAATGCAATGGAAAATGGTTTTGTAACTCATACACCAACCTGCCAATGACAGTGGATAGGCCAAATGGTTGTAATTCTACAAGAAAATTCCTCTTTTCTGGCATAACTGTTAAGTCACTACAACAGGCCCTATCTGTCTCCTGCATATTTATAATGCAGAAAGTTTTCCTATGCTTCTGCTACTGTTTATCTCTTCTACCTAAGTTTATACACATGTTTACAGACACAAGGATGACAGAACTCTACCCAAATTTAGTTTTATGATAACTCTGGTGTTTTCAGATGAGATACTACCCCACCCAGGAGCCACAGATCTGAATACCCGTCTGAATGTGGAACCGGGAAATCTGGAGTGCTCCATGCGGGGCCAGCCATGCTTCCAAGTCTGCAGTAGCCATGCTAGGAGCCACCCGTTTGAACCTCTCCCAACACACTTCACCTGCATGGGTGCTCTGTGGCAGAACCAAACTGTAGCCAGAGGACACCCCTCTCCCATCAGTTTGCTCGTTTGAAAACACTCATTGTGAAACCCAGCCCTAACAGTATTTTTCATCTGAGGATCGCAAAGTGCCTTACAAAGTAAGTGGATTAACCTTCTTGAAAGAACTCAAGTAAATACAAAGCTACCATGCCCTCTGATTTAACAGTGGGAAGGAAGGCCATGGAAGAAGTTAGGAGCACATTAAAACATGGTATTAAAAGTAGACATTAAACACTTTTATTACCACCTCTCCTGGGAACTTAAACATTGAACCAGAAGTCATAAACATGTTAATCTTTATTAAAAGGTAATATACAGTGAGAGCAGAGTTTTAAAGTCGCCTAACTTCTTTAACTGAATACCTTAAAATTCTATGGGCAATAACTGGAAAACAAGCCTTGCCTGGAGTGGGTGGGTAGCCTGCCCAGCTCTACAATGATGCTGTCAAGCTGTGAGGAAGTTAGCTCAACAGCCCCACGCACACCAGTGTCTCTAATCCCTCTATACTGTGTGGTGTCCCTTCCTTCTCGACTTACTTAGGGCATCCACATACAAAGTCCCAACTTAGGTAAGTATCATCAGGCTCCCCTCTGGGAGCTTGCAGAATTTCTGGCCTCCTCCACCCCTACAGCTGGCCTTTCTCAACCAAGGTATTTGAGCTTCCCACCACTGGGGTTCAGTACTCACTTTAAAAGAGTTCAACAATAAGCTCCTCCTGATCCCAAATCAAGGATAGATTTGACCTCGGTTTTCCAGCATAGCTTGATGGCTTTGCTGAATAGGGATGGGTGAACGTGGTTCAGAAGTTCAGAGTTCAGCCCAAACTCGGCCTGTTCAGAGAACCGAACCCGAACCCAAATCCGAACATGAACTGACCGAACCGAACTCAATTCCGAACGTTGAAATGACTGAACAGTTCGGTCAGTTTGGATCGCATTCGGGTGAGTTCGGGTGGCAAAAAAGTGTCACTGGAAGGCAAAACGTGACAGGGAGGGGGAGTCAGCTGAGGAGCAGCCTTCCAGGCTCCAGGGGTGGAGAGGCTTGGAGTAGCAGCCAGTCTGCCCAATCACGATCCCTTTTTGCCTTAGACCACTGGCTTCGTAGTCTGCGATTCGCCACGGGCTAGGCTGCACGGAGCCAATGGGGCTTGTGGTGAGGCGGGCGCAGCAAGAAACAAAACTGATTGCCTCCCCCCTTCCCAACACCTTCTGAGCTAGTCACTGTTCCTGAACAGCANTTCCTTCCTATTTCTAATCCATTGCCATCCTCCTCCTGTTTCACCCATCCAACCCATTTACCTCCATATTATCATTTATTTAGATTATATTAGATAGATTTAGGTGTTATTTTTTGTTTTTACCCCTCCCTGTGTTCCCTGTGTTCAATCTTCCTTCCTCCCTCTCCCCTCCATTGAATCCTTTTCCCTCTCCCTTGTATTCCATCCCTGATTCCCTTCCCCTGTTTTAAGTTTGGGATTTATTTAGAGTAGGAATATTATTAGATTTGTTTTCATTTCAGTTTTGTACCCTTCCCTGTGTTCTTTGTGTTTCCCCCTGTGTAATATTGTATATATAGATAGATAGTTATTAGATAGACAGTTACTTGATAGATATACATAGTAGTTAGCTTAGTTATAGAGATAGATAGAGATACAGTGTGTTTGTAGGACAAGGCCTTTCTAGTTAATTATTAGGATAGTCCATTTAGTTCAATATGTTTTAGAATGCTTAATAGCAGTTAGATTTAGTGTAGAGATAGATATAAAAAAAGAAACCACTACTCCAGCCCCAGGATCCGCTGTCGGGTTTCTGGGGCCAATATGTATCTATAAGCTGCCACTCTAGCCCCAGGATCCACCATCATGGGTCGGGCCATCATTCCTAACACAGAGGCGATGTCATTCCACCACATCAAGAAACAGCCACTCCAGCCCCAGGACCCGCCGTCAGGGTTCTGGGGCCAAGTTACTGGCAGGAAGGGCTGTGGCCAATATCTAGAAGCTGCCACTCTAGCCCCAGGACCCACCATCATGGGTCTGGGGCCATCATTCCTCGCACAAAGAGGCTTTTTCCGAACGCCCGAACTGAACCGAACACAACTGAACCAAACGGCCGAACCTGAACGCAGTGACCGAACCAAACGGGCGAACCGAACTGGACCGAACCGAACGGATGAACCCGAACCGCGATCTGTTCACCCATTCCTATTGCTGAATGTCTGCAGGATTTCTATGTGGTCACTGCTCTCAGGTTCCAAGCTTCTTAATATTTAATATTTAATATTTAATATTTAAAGTATTTTTGACTGTTTTAGATGGATTTTATTGTATTTTAGTGTTTTAATGTTGGAAGCCGACCCGAGCTGCGTTGCAGGAGGGGCGGGGTAGAAATTTATAAAATAAATAAAAATAAAATAAATATAAATTCTCAGGTTCTGAAACAGCTTTCTTACTCCTTCTGCTGTGGCATAGTTCCCCTTGCATCCTTCTTCTTCACATCTCCCTTGCAGACTGCTCACTCAGACCTTAAATACCCATGAGTCTCTTAGGTTGCTTTGCCTGATTAGCTCCTTACTTCAGCTTGTTGGCCAATCAGTACTAAGCCTTTTAGCACTGGCTCCAGGTGCCATCCTCCTTTTTTGTGTGCCCTTGTCTCTTTAGTGTAGATGCTATCACATCTTTTCAAGTAACCCTACTACACCTTGAATTATGGCAAGGGGAAAAAGTGGGACCTAGTTATTACAGAGGCACAAACTGAGGGGATATAGAAGACTAAAATCTATTACTTCATTTTGTACAAATTGGACTATATTCTGCTATTCTCAGAAGACCTCAATTACGTTAGAGTAACTACATTCCTTTCCTAAATTCTTCATAGTGAAATATGTTGCTTTTACTTCATTAGCCATTAGATTGTCTCTCATCTCAGTCCAGACTCTGCTGTCTCTGCCTACAACTCATCCCTTTTTTCCACCCTTGACTTTCTTACTATCCTCTTGTGCCATCCTATCCCCCATCCTTGGCTCACCCTTACCATCTGCCACCTCTGATCCTGCTCTTGAGCTGCTGAGTGCCACTGGCAGAACTCTTGTGAGATCGCTCACTTGCTCCACTTTAAGTTTGCTCTTTCTACATTTAGTGATGCCCTTTCCCTGTCCAAAGACTGCTGTTACTCCACATTAATCAAATCCCATTCCTGCAACCCACGCTGTCTCTTCTCGCCATTTGCTTCCCTTCTGAAGCATCCCTGTCCTCCCCTCAACTCTTCCTCTCTCTCCTTGCACAGGATCTTCTCTCCTTCTTCAACAACAAGATTGATAAACTCCACCTTGTTATTGCTTCTCAATCCTCTCCCTTCCCCACGTCATTCTCTACTGTTCCCCCTCCTGCCTCTCTTCTTTTCTCCTTCTCCCCAGCTTCTCTTGATGAGGTCACATCCCTCCTCTCTTCATTGAACCCCTCCACTTGACCCTTTGACCCCATCCCCTCTCGCCTCCTAACAGCAATCCCCACACACACAGAGCCACCACTACACCTCTGCTGTTCATCATCAATCTCTCCCTCTCAACTGGGTCATTTCCATTGGGTTTAAAACATGCCATCATCTCCCCTATCCTTAAGAATGCCACTCGACCCCTCCAACCCTTCCAGCTGTCACCCCATTTCGCTCCTACCCTTTGCTTCCAAACTCCTGGAAAAGACTGTCTATAAACACTATCCTGATTTCCTCTATTAAAATTCCCCCTTGAGCCCCTCCAGTTGGGCTCCAGTCTGCTCTCTCCACCTGACTGAGACTGCCCTCGCAAAAATCACCAATGACCTTCTCTTAACTAAGTCTAAGGGACTCTACTCCATTCTTGTACTCCTTGATCTCTCTGCCACCCTTGACACTATTGACCATGGCCTTCTCCTGGATTCGCTACACTCCCTTGGTTTCTGGGACTCGCTTCTCAACAGTTCTCTTTGAACCACTCCTTCAACATTTCTCTTCTTGGTACCTCCTCTGCATCATTTCCCCTCTCTGTGGGACTTCTCAAAGACTCTTTCTTGGACCCTCTTCTCCCTTTACATTCTTTCTCTGAGTAAATTCATTGAAACCCACACCTTCCAATATCACCTGTACACCGATGACACAAAACTCTATCTCTCCACTCCCACGCTCTCTCCTTCCATGCAGTCTTATATTGCTGACTGTCTTGCTGACACCTCTGCCTGGATGTCTCACCACCAACTCAAGCTTTAAATGGCCAAGACCGAACTTCAATCCTCATCTTCCCCCCCAAAACATTTCCTCCTACTTCTCTCTCAGTTTCCTATGAGGGAGTCACCATCCAGTCAGTCCCTCAGGTGCATAGCCTGGGATTCATCGTTGACTCCTCCCTCTCCTTTAAGCCTCTGATCCAGGCTGTTGCTAAATACTGTCACTTCACTCTGTATAATATTGCAAAAATCTGGCCCTGCCTTACTATTGCCACCACAAAAACCGTAATCCATGCTCTAGTCATCTTTCACCTTGACTACTGAAACTTCCTCCTTACTGGTCTCCCCTGCTCTGATTTCATCCCCCTCATCTCTGTTCAATGGTCCACAGCAAAAATCATCCACATTGCCCATCGCTTTGACCATGTTCAACCCCTCCTTTCTGTCCTACACTGGCTTCCTCTATGTGAACGCATTCAACACAAGCTCCTGGTCTTCACCTTCAAGGCTCTTCATGGACTTGCTGCCCAGTATCTCTCCACTCTTGTATCCTGCCACACTCCTGACCAGGAGCATTGCTTGTCCTTTGCCTGCCCCACCCTTGCCTGCTTGCAACCCCCTTGCTCCTCTAAACATCTTCACCTTTTCTCCCTTGCTGCCCCTCTCATGCCTGGAACTCCCTTCCTGGATATGTTCACTCTGCTCCCTCCTTTCCAACTTTAAAATCCCTCCTGAAAACCTACCTCTTCTGTCAGACCTTCCCTAGCTTGTCATGAGTAAAACTGCATCCTCTTCCCCCTCACTCAGAATCTAGTTCCCTGTAACTAAGTGAAGCATGTGCACCTGCAACTTCTCAATCTCATGAATGTACTCTTGTCTCTCCCGTTGTTCACCTCTCCCTTGTCTCTTATACTGTAAGCCCCTTGGGGGTAGGAACCTGTCTATAACTATTGATTGTACATTGCCAGGTACATCACTGGAATAATTTTATTTATTTATTTATTTATTTATTTATTTATTATTATTAGTAGTAGTATTATTATTAGTAATAGTAGTATTACTATTATTATACATTTCTTATCCCACCCCCTCCTGCCAAAGACAGCTTAGGGCAGCATACAGTATAAAAGCATAAAATATACATATAACTTAAAACAAACAATAAAACCATTAATTCCCCCCTAACCCTATTCCTTCCCTCCCTCTACCTGTCTCTCTCACCAAACACCTGAAGGAACAGCCAAGTCTTACACTGATGCCTAAATAATAATTTAGTAAGTGGTTTGAAATTGCAGACATTTGTGGATTTCCTGCTCTTTATTTTGGTGTGTGTTTTCTGGGAAAGCCGGGTTGGGGGGCTTTCAGATCAGCTGAACCCCACTCATATCCTGGCTTGCACATTCCCTCCCACAGCTAAAATATGTAGTCTAGGTTTCTTCCTCTCACAGTCGTGGCTGGTAGGTTCTAAGGCTGGTGGGGTGGTGGGCAGGGCCAACAGTGGGCAGGGGCAGAGGTAGGCAGGGCCAATCCAACAGTAGGTGGGGCCAAGCAGAATTCTGAAATTAATATGGAATTTTACAACCTCAGTTCCCCATCTGTAAAAAATGGGAATGTGTGTGTGTGTGTGTGTCTCCCTGTGTTCCCCTAGCCCTTGTCCTTCTTATATTGTAAGCCCACTGGGCAGGGACCTGTTTCCAATAACCACCAGCAGGCAATGTGTTCAATGTCAGGAGTACTATAGCAGAGAAAACAGAAGTACCATAACAGCGAGCCCAGATTACAGAAATTTCAGGTGCCTTACTTAAGGTGCAATTCAAGCAAACATGAGAAAATCTGAAATACATAGGCAGCACGGGACACAAACAGAATGCATGAAAAATGCTGGAAAACCCAACAGGATTATGTGAAATCCTAAATGGGACACCATAAATGCTGCAACTAGTCCCTGTTGCAGGGAGGTAAAAGACTCCCACCTCTGATATAGTACTTTCAGTATCCTTCTTACAAGCTGAACACTCCAATGAACAAGAGAAAAAAATACATGCAAAAATCCTTAAGACCCCAAATTCCAAGTAGAGTGGGGGAGCAAAATTAAAAATGGCTAATGTGGCTATTTTCTCCTTCAAAAGCACTAAAACCACACAAGGCTTCATGCAAAAACAGCAAAACAAGTATTTTTCAAATGACCTTAGTCACCAAGCAACTTTGTCACCAAATAAATTATCTGGAAAAGTTTCTATGTTTTGTCTGTGATTTTTTTCCAAGATGAATCCACCAAAATATCCCAGCTATATTCCAGCTCACAACCTAGATCTTTTCTCGTAAGAAAGCCACACCCTTCTCCCAGGGATGATATGGAGTAGGGTCAGGAGTTCACATTTACACCGTTTTCAGCTGCTAAGACAAAGGGGTATTTCCAACAAATGCTTCCCATTTGTTTTAAATCTTTACAGAAATAAGGGGGGAGGAGGGAGTTTCAGACTATTTTATAAAAAATAATAATTATATAATGACATCAACCAGCAGAAGGAAATCTTTTACACAGGCAACCATGAAGCACAAATATTGGACATTGGCAGACATTCCTAGCAGAGAGGATGGAAATTCACATGTCCCTACAAATAAGCATCAAAGAACTTCAAAGCCAGTCTGAAAGTCTGAAAGTTTGGAACCTCCTGGGGGCCAGGTGATTATGATTATTTAAAAAATATCTAATGACAGTGAAATGTGGAGTGAGAATTCCCTGGTAAACGGAATGAGCCAATCAAGGTGGTTAATTGAGGGCAAAATGAGCCTTTTAAGTGAGGTGCTAACACTCAGACAATAGAATATGGAAAAAGGAGAAAGTCATACATTTTGGCTTCTTCTGGAGTTGAAAGGAACAGGGGAAAGATGTGATTGGATATGATGGAATTTATTACTGCAAATTTTATGTTCGAGAATTTAAACAGAATACAATGTTATATGTGCGTATGCAGTCGTGTATTTTAATTCTGTTTCTTTTGTAGTTTGAATTTCTGTGGCAGCATTTGTACATATGATTTAAACATACACTTTAGTCTATGTTCATGATTCAGTTAGATTGTTGCTATAATATGTACATTTTTTACTCTAATTCTGCAAATTGCAGAATGTTTTCATGGAGTTCACCTCTTAGCGTCAATGAGAATTTACTCAGTACCTCACAAAACACTTTCTGGATCTTCAGGATCAGATTGTATGGCTCCATTCTTGAAAATGCTAACAATTTGCATGATGAACACCTTGAACACAAGCTGAAATTAATGCAACTCTATGTGGGCAGTTGCAACTTATGAGTGTTGTCATGATAATGTCCCCTATATAGGAAACAGTGTAGATTCCCAGCTCTCCCATTATAAAAACAAGGTCCTGATTCTGAGTTGTCTCCATTAATGAGCTTTCAGTGTAGATTTGGAATCATGCAAGTTAATCAATACTTTTGAAGAACACAGATCTTTATTCTTGGAGTGATCTGGAGGTTTTGCAGATGTAGAATGTGTGAAATGAGTATTAAATACTATGAGATTAGGAAAAATGGGTTATGTTTTGTGACCTTGCCAAGTATACTTTTTTAGAGTTTTAGATTGTATTCTATCATGGAAGCATTGGCCCTTTTCAAATGGGCTGCAGTGTGGGGGGGGAGGCGGGGGGAACGCCGTGGTACGTGTGCAGCAATTACACAGACAAACACCCCATCTCCTTCCACCTCCATCTCCACACACGGAGCAACGATCATTGTCATCAGTTGCTTTGTGTGTGGGCGATGGGCAGAGGTGGGTGGAGTGCAGGAGCTACGGTAGTCACACAGGTGCCCCTCACCATGCCCACACAGCAGATCTGCTGGACATGGGGGAGGGGCATCCCATGTGAAAAGGGCCATTTATGCATGCAGAGTGACAATTCTCATCATGAACTGTCCATCAAAAGTCAATGGTACTAGGTGCATAAGTGTTTGCAGCTCATGCATAAGAGTCTTTAGGATTGGTGACATGCTCTACAATGCATGCAATGCATTGTCTTATTTACTACAACTATATTGTTTCTCACCAGTTTACATAAACCTTCAATATGGATCAGATGGATAGGGTGTCTACATTACTTGTGTTGCATAATTTTTAGTGTCTTTACGCTAACAAAATAGTCCTAAACAAAATATTTCTTTTGAAAACAGCTTGGGTCAGGAAATTATTACATTAGACTACAGCTAAGCTAACACGTTCACCTTTGTTAGTTACTTTTATAAGAAGTTGTTGAATTATTCAGGATAAACTTTTATATCCAGTCTAAAAATTCTACTTGAAAATATTCTGAGCAGTATGCGTTCTGGATGCAGACTTGAGCAAATGAGAGGAGAATGTGGTCCAATAGGTTATAATATAGTACGGATATGGCAATTAGAGCCTTGATTATGGTACATTAAGGTACTTCAGCACATGCCTAAACAAGCAAGCAATGTTTTTGTGCTAAAAGTTAAGCACATACCACTAGAGAACTGCAGATACTAGAGAGCAGCATTTGGGGATTTTCAGAATTGCATTTACATTTTTAAAATGTCTGGTGAAGAACTGAGTCATTTCCCCTATAGTTTGTTTACTTGAAATGGTTGTACAGATGCATTTTGAGTTCTCAAGTATTCTTGAAATGATAAAGTGCTCTTATTATCAATGGACCTAGAAGTATGTGTTGCCCTATATTCAGTATTTTTGATTACCAAAAAAAAAAAAAAAGCAAAATATATATTTGCAAATAAGCAAAATGGTGAATCTATTCTTTTAGCCTGGATTTTAGGACAATATATGATACTCATAGACTAGCTACAAAATATACAGAGGTGCATCCAAATGTTCTGTTAATGGGACTCTGAAGCTTTAGTCTGCAATTCAAAGCCATTAGCTTATTAAGATCATCAAACAATTTTTGAAGAAATTTAATCTTACAGTAATTAGAAGCATTCCTTTTCAAATAAAAATGTGCAGTGAGACAAGCACATCTTCATTTTACTTGGCATGAAAGCTTCAAGTTCTTGAATTCATAGATGCTGTGTATCATTGCAGCAAACAAGATTCTGTACTCAGACTGTGTGACTGGGCTGATAATTTTGGTGATTAAATATCTGCCAGGTTCTAAAGCAGATTCTGTTCTCATTTCTATTTTAGAAGTGACTGTTCTACACTTCCTCTATTTCTCCTATAGTTTCTTAACAGTAACTGGATGTTTTAAGGAACAGTGTAGGAGGTTGTGTTTTTTTGTTGTTGTTGTTGTTGTTTTTACTATATGTCAGACTAGGTACTTCTAAGGCAGTGGTGAGGAAATGGTGGCTTGGAAGCCTCATGTGGCTTCCCAGAACCTCTGCTCAGGCTCCCAGACAAAATGGCTGCCTAGAGTTAGTGTCCATGTGGCTCTTTCAGTTCTACTTCTTTTGCATGCACTACCTAGCACTGAGTGCACTGCTCACCTTTCCTGCCTCCTCTGCTTACTGGCAAGGGCTGCCCAATGATAGGAGCTTGCAGCAGTGGCATATGCTAGGTGGTGCCTTGCTGCTGGCAAGAAAGGTGAGTGACCGGCATCAGGTAGCTCATGTCTGTGGGTGGGGGATGCAGGAGAGGAGAGCAGCGTCAGTAGCTGTGTGGCAGGGGGAGAAGTGAGCAATTCATGAAGGGTGGGCAGATGTGGAGCAAGCAGAGACAGTAGAAGGCAGAGGCCCCAGGTCAGTGTCTGTGTTACTTTGTGTATGTGTGAGTGTATGAGGGGTAGACTGATATTTGATTACAGCTCTTAGTCATATGAAGATCTCAATGTGCAGCTCTGGAACCTCACCAAACCCTGTTCTATGGGCTCCCAATCTATCTCTTTATAATCCAAGCACTTTGTCTCCATGAATGAATGAGATACCCAGGCAGCCCAGCAAAATGCATGATTGGTGCAGGATTGGAGGGCACTGAAAGGAGAGGCGCACTCCAACAGCACACAGGTACCAAAGCTGCAGCAAAACACAAAGGAAGGTGTACAGATACAGGGACAACAGGTACAGCCCCACGCCATGCAAGAGAAGGGGGAAGCCAGAAATGCAATGGTCCCGGAGGAGAGGCAGGGACCCCCAGGTAAAGTGGGCAAAATGACAGGGAAGAGGGACAGGGACACTAGGCCGGCGTGGGGAACAAGGGAGTCAAGGCATCCACAGGAGCCGGCCAAAATGCAAGGGCAGGGACCACAGGCCTAGCTGGACAGAGCCTGAACAAACCTAAAGCACAGAAACAAGGAGGGGGAAACACACATCCATGGACCCCAGCCTGCTCCGGCAACCCCCCACCCCCAGCACCACTAAAGTGGGAGAACCCCGGCGAAAAGGAGACCATGGACACTGCTGGGAACATCTAAACTAAAACTTTATTGAAAAAAATATAACATGCTCAATGGAGCAAACAAAGGAAAAACATGGGGGGGGGCAACAGTGGATGCGGCTGGGGGCACTCAATAGGGGTGGTGACCCTGAATCCGGCTCCAGCGGTCTGCCTGGGCTCGGTGCAGCAGCTGCACAACCTCCTCCTGCTCCCGGATCCTCTTGTTGATCATCTTCTGCACTAAAGGAGAGGGAGAGAGGGAGACCACTATAAGTCCAGGTCACAGGCGATATCCCGGGAGCCCACACAAAATGGGGGGGGGAGCACACGCAGAGGGGTTACTCACAGATCTTGTAGACCCGGATCCCTGCTCAAAGGTCTGCTGCTGCCCGCTGCAGCTTTCCAACTATGGCCCCCAGCCACAGCACTGTCACCAGTACAATCATTGCCTCTGAAGGGAAAGAGAAAGCAGGAGGTGAAGACAAGGATAGGGGCCCAAAATGGGGCAATGGGAAGCCCAGAACCCAAAAGCACCCTGGGCCTAACCCATCCCTGTCAACCCATGACATGACAGCCACCCACTGCTTAAGTTGGCCCAAGGAGGTGGCAAGGGAGATGGAGCAGAGCCATCAGGGGGAGTTGTCCTTCCATGGCAGTGGATAACTGTGGGACCGATAGGGGGCTTTAGACCAAACAGCCCACAGGGTCAGAACCAGAGCAAGGCTAGGTCAACATAAAGGGACAGGAGTACAAATAGATTCAGAGGCAATGCCCCAAGGACCATGCAAAACAGGTGGCAGGGGGGGATGCAAGGGAGCAGACATGGCAAGGGAGGCAAGGGGTGACAGAGCCCCATAACACAATCCAAGGGGGTGCAGAAACAGACAGAAAACCAACTGCACAGTCACACCACTGTCAAGTTTCCCATACAAGTCATAGGCCTGCAGTAATGCCCCATGGAGCCCTGCAACATGCATACGGGATAATGGAGCACCATTAATTTGGTGACACAGTGGAGTAGGTTGTATGTATCTGGTCACCCTAGGAGTGAGCATCCCGATACCTGCAAGGGTCCCAGAGCATGTGCCAGACCACAATGGGGGTTCAAAGACAGTCTGAAAAACCATCCAGGGTGAACATGCCATTCCACAATGAAGTCCCCACCCCAGCCCCCATACCCTGGCCATCATGGACACATGAACCCCTGCCCCATATGCAGTTGCTGAGAGGCAGGCCCGTGCAGAGCATTAACACATAGATACAGAACACAGGGTACTGCCACAGGCCGCAAGGGGCAGCGGCAATGGGCATTGTGGATGGATGGGCACGACCCGCCATACAGGGACAGCGCCTGCAAAGGTAGTGCAAGGAAGAGAGCACTGACAGGCAGTCTGGCCCATGGTACGGGGCATGGAATCACCATGCATTTGTGATGGCAACCCTGCAGGAATATACAGATGCCCAATGGAGTTTCACACTTGACGTGCTGATGTACTAATTACCTTCCAAGGGCACGGACCCCCTAGGCAAGCCAGAACCCCAGAACAGGATAAACCACCCTGCTGCTCAACCCCCAGGATCCACCCGCCCCCGCAGCACCCACCCCACAAACAGCACAGACCACTAGGCCAGAGAGGCATTGGGCGAACACACACTGGCCTAAGCATATGCATGTATTTCTACATGCAGTGGTCCTGTCCATGAGTACACACAGCAAGCAGATGGCAGGGGTGATTGGCAAGTACACAGGGGTCGCCGAGCTGGGTGCAGGCATGGAGCGGGCCAGAAAAACGAACAGGCCCCAAAGGGTTCAATGGCTGTCAAGGGCTCAAAGGTTCAAATCGGATCCCATGGAATACCGAGTAGGTGATGGATGTCCAAGCAAGGGCATGCAGTGGGGTAGCAGCTCTCTAAAGCAGCACATGGAAGCAAGACCAGGGTTGGAGCGATATGGAGTGCCATTCCACCATGAAGGTTGCAATCACAGCAGTCTCAGGGCAGAGGAGACCAGCACTCAGGGAACAAGGGCTCCTGGACAAAGCCCTTCCAGCCAAAGAGGCCTTGGCAGTAACCCTGGGCACACATATGGGCATCCACCATGAAGTTCTGCAGAAGGGGGTGGCCACTGGTAGCAGCAGCAACTCCAACATCAGAACGGTTCAGTACATCGGACAGAGCAGCCATCTCCAGCTCATCAGAAGATCCAGTCAGATAGGGCCCCCCAGTCAGGGGTGCAAGAAAACCCAGCTCGGCAAGACAAGCCTGACAGTCCTCATGGTGTCGTGAGATGCCACGGACACACAGCAGGACACTGGTGTAACAGCTAGCAACATACAGACCACCAGCCTGGAGGTTCAATCTGTAATCATGCTGATCAGCCACAGCGTAAACAGTTGCACTCTCCCAGGCATCCCATGGCAGCACCACCTTGGGTAGGGGCCCATGGGCAGAGTAGTGTTGCAGTGTGAAGCCCAGATCCGTCGATCTCTGCTGGCATTCAAGGCTCCTGAAGGGGTGTCCCAGCAGCCACATGTAACGGGATAAAAGATTGAAGCCATCACCCACAGAGAGGGGATCACTCAACAACATCTGGACATCACTGCTCTGCCACATAGTAACAAGCAGCATAGTGGCACACATGGGCCACTCCTCACCAGCCCCAACTTTGCATGGATGCACACCCCCACAACTGCACATATCCTGCACCCACCAGGCACAACCAAGCACTTCAGACTCACACTGTGCAGTACTTGGAGAGGAATGGAGGTGAGGTGGAGCTGACTGGATGTCTGCAAGTGTCCTTGGGCAGCTTAGAGTGCCCTGACACACAGAGTCACCTTCAGCAACCCAGGGAGCTGCTTGCAACATTCCTGGCCGATAAGTGGTCATGAGACCGTGCTGGAACTGGGGGAAGAACAACATTGGAATGTGCCTGTGGGGTGTACCAGCCCACTAAGGCCATAGGGGACCCATGAATCATCATCATCAGAGTGTTGGGCCAGTGCACCTGAGAGTCAGTGGTCCGGTGTGCACTGTATGGGCACCAGAACCTCGATGCGGGGGTGGGGTGGGGGCTCAGGGTCAGTTCACAGGAGGGGCATCCTCATCTGCAGCGATCCCAGTACTCAGACACTGGCCAATCACCTGATGCTGTACAGGCATCAGCACACATGTTCCAGGCATATGTGCTGTCCTCCTGAACATCATCAGGACCTGCTACACCTGCTTCACCTTCCTGACTGCCGCTCATGAGCAGTGGATGCAGCTGCTAGTCCCAGCCACCCAATGGAATACCTACTATTCCCACCGGAAATGTACCTGTGCCCTGCACAAATGGGTAGTGATGTGATGGGTCAGGAGGGTATGTTCCAGGTGCCTAGTGTTCATGAGCAAGGCTCAATCAAGCCACATCCATGTCGTTCAGTCCATGGTGCTCCTGAATGTGTATGGCATCTGCGTGACCCTTCCAACCCGGAAACTGGATGAGACCACGGAGCGGTGATTAGTGGGAGACCATCCTCACCACCTGGACAGATAAGAAGTGTACCACAAACTTCTGGATGACCCGTGGTCTTCTGTCCCAGATAGTCGATGTCCTAGTCCCCCACCTCAAGTGGCAAAGAACCAACATGCAGGACCCAGTTCATCCCAGAAAGTGAATTGCTATAGTCGTCTGGGGCCTGGCCAACCTGGATTCCTGTAGGAGTGTTGCTGAACGGTGTGGGGGCATCTACAGTGAGCAGAGCAATCCACCATGTCTATGATCTCCTGGTGGAGCTCCTGATTGGGCATATCATACAGCTCATGGACCCAAAGGAAGTGATATGTGACTTTGAAGACCTTGGCAACGCACATTGCATAGGGGCGATAGACAGCACCCATATCCCGATATTCTGCCCACCTAACAGCAAAGATGACTACCTTAACCGAGAGGGTCTGTTCTCAGGGAACCACAAGCAGGCAACCTACAGGCAGTCCTGAACCACCATGCCCTCTTCACTGATATGTTCACAGGCATCTTGGGGAGGAGCCATGACACATGGATACTGTGTTCCTCCCCATTCAATGCAAAGATGTTTGATGGGGAGATCACACCCATCCTGTACAGGGTGATTGAAGGTGTCCCCATGCAACCAGTGGTCATCGGTGATCTGGCTTATCCCCTCACATTGTGACTGATTAAATGTTATCCCATCCCCAAGACCACAGCCAGGGCCCTCTTCAGCGAGCAGCTGTCCTCAGTGCAGTCCGTTGTGGAATGGGCCTTTGGAATTCTCAAGATGGAGACTGCTGTTAAATAGTAGCCAGTTTGACCTCCAACACACCCTCATCCTCGTTCTGGTCATTGGCCTGTTTGGCCAGGCTCTCTGGACCTTGACCCTGATCCTCCCATGTGCCCTCTGTGATCTGTCTGTCCAATCACCCCTGTGGGTCACCTGCTGGACCTGGCTGCCCTGGTGTTGTGTGACACTCACTCCTTGCCCTTGCCCATCACAGCAGATTGCGACTGGTTCCCACTGTTCCCTAGGATCCCATGGCAATGAATCAATGGAAGCCAGGTATGTCTTTACAAAATGCATTTTATTATGTTCGGTCGTACACAGGAGAGTAGGTTACTTTTTTAGGGGTCTCTCTCTCAGCCTCTTCCACCACCACCAGGGTCAGACTCCTTGCGGGCCTTTGCTGCTGCATCCCACTGTGGTCTCTGGCTGTTTGACCCGGCCTCTCCGGCCTCTACCGGCCGCTCCACCGCTGGGTCTGTTGATGTTCCTGTGGATGGAATGTTGCCATAGCATTAGCAGCCTGTTCCCTGTGCTCCCATTTGGGTGCTCCTGTATGTCACCTCCATGTTACCGTCACCTGTTGCTGTGCTCCCACCCACCCTTGGCATTGCCTGGGTAGTGCCCTTTCCTGGTGCCCCCTCGTCCCCCATCGCCTAGTAGGCAGCGACTTACAACAGGTCTACCTTACTTACCTGTGGCTGTGGAGAAGTCTGCCTTGGCAGTGGGGTCGCTAGGGGTGCTGGGGTCCATTGAGGTGGCTGGGGGCCCTGGAGGGGGGATGAGGAGACTGCTGGGGAGGAACCAGGGCCAGTGCAGGCTGCCAATGTTTCTGGAGGGGCTCAGAAGGGAGGGGTTCCAGCTGGTCTTAGGTGGGGAAGGACTTCTGGGGAAACCAGGGATGTAAGATGAGCTGGGGAGGGGTACAGGCACCTGTGGGAGGGTGCCACAGTGTTGTGGTGTGGCCAGCCCACCTGCTGCACCGTGGGGGTCTGTGTCATGCTGTGGGAGCCCCCGCACTACACCAAGTGTCTTCCTGGGGAGTTGATGTGTCTCTGCAGTGGCTCTCTCCAGCGTGACATGGGCCCTCTGCCTTTCGGTGTGGTCAAGTTGTTGCTCGCAGAGGTGGGTGATTGCATGGTGCCTGTCCCACAGGTGCTCTGGCAGGACTGGAGAAGCATGTCATCTGTTTTCTTCCAATCCCTCTTCCCCTCCCTTTTCATTACCTTACAGGTCTGCTTATGTTACTCCCTTTGCTCATCGGCCAGCCACTTGGTTTCCACCAGCAGTTCCTTCCCAAGGTCCTCCCTTCTCCTCCGATTGTGAACCCACATCCCCCAGTTCCTTTCAGCACTCCCAGGGGCTGCACCCCATGATGGTCCGGGCTGCTCGTCTGTGGACAGAGTAAGGGACCTAAGGTTACCATTAGGCTGTGGCTCAGTTGCTTCATTCCTATCCGGTCTGTGTGTCTTGTGCTGTGGGACTCTTGTTCCTCCCCCCCACCCCCACTGGCTGCCCCCTGTGACTGCCATGGTACATCCATCCCGATACCTGTGTCTCGCTGTGTTTTCATGTGTTCAGATCTGACTAGGGGTGGGGGAATCGGTTCTGTCTCTGGTCCTGCTATCCCAGTGGGTGTGGTGCTTCTGTCCCCTGCTTGCCCCTGTCTCCCCTTCCCACCTCCATGGTCAGTTTCCCCCATGAACCCTGTGGACTCTCTTCACATCTGCTTTCTGTGCTCCTGCCCCCCCTCCTTTCTTGCCCCTTACCTGCCCTTGGGTGGGGATAGGCCATGTTGGTGAAATGTGCACCTGTCCCCTGTGTTTTGCCACACCTCCCACCACTTTGCCCATCTCACTGTTACCCTACCATCATTGTCACGGATGAAGGGCTCCCGTATGGCCTCCATTTCTTCCTCCTCCTCCTGAGTTACCACTCCTGGAGGTACAAGAGCAGGCTCTTGTACCTCCAGGTCCCCTTGAGCTATGGGGGAATAAAGGTGTGTTGGTTCACCCTTGCATCCCTCCTGGGTCTGGGCCTGTTCTGAGCAGTGCCACCCCCTTCCTTGGGGGCTTTCTCTTACTTGGATCTATATCTTCCCCCTCCTGAGGGGCATCCCTGGCATGCTGCCACTTTGCATGTGCCCCCTGACCCTGTGGGTTCTGTGCCTGTCGGTTTTGGGAGTGCACATAGAGGGCGGTGTTGACTTCCAGGGATGCCTCCTCCATCTGCAGGATGGGGGTGGTGGCCTGCTTCCTGCTAGCCTTGCCAGGGGCATCAGGCTCCCCTTGCTGTGGGGGCTGGGTGGGTGGGGGTTGCCTGACCTACTTTCTGCCCCTGGCGAAGGCTGTGCCATGTATGCAGGAGGCAGCTATCTCCCCGTCCACACAGAGGAAGTAAACTAGCTCCTGGTAGAACTCATTTTTATGCAGGGCTTGGTTGGACTTGAGATTGTTGTCATGGACATCCTTGTATCCTGACCTCAAGTCCTTTGCCTGCTGCCTGAACTGGGCCATGTCCCTATTGTACCTCAGGCACCTCATTTCCTGAGAGATGCCTTCACAGACTTCCTTATTTTTGAAGCATCTCATTAGGGCATGCTGGACCGTAGTATCCCCCACAGGTGTATGAAGGCAAGTGTCTCCTCCCTGGACCAGGGGTGTCCCTTTTCGGTTATGTCTTTGGGGGTCCATTCAGTCTGGGTGCCTGTGGCCCACCCGGTGGCTGTGATGGCAGTGGAGCAGGTGCTCTCCTGTTGGGAGAATGCATTCCCCTCAGGTATTATCCGACTGTACCCCTGGTAGTGCTCAGGACTGGTCGGTGCCCTCCCCCTCCTCCCGGGGATCCCTGCTGTTTTACCTGACTGACGGGGAGGCCCTCCTCAACTGTGTCCCTAGTGGTGAGGTGCTGCTGTGCGTGAGGGCTCTCCTGTTGGGGGCAATGGTGCTGTCCGCAATGTGGATGATTGTACTCCTTTGGGTGCTCTGGGCTGGTGTATGCCCTCTCCCTCCCCTGCCTGGGTGGGGTTCCATTGTCTTACCTCACTTTGGGGGGGAACAATGGTGCTGCTGCTGTGTCGGTACTCCCCTGTTCAGGGACGAGAGACCTGTCAATTAGTATCTGCCCCCCCCCCCCAAGTCCTGAGGGCTGGGTTCCTCTTCCTTGGGCGCCATTACCTGGCTCCTTGCAGCACGTTAGGTGGTGATGGCTCCCTTGGTCTTGTTGGTTGCCTTTTTTCCAGACATGTTGGGAGCTAGCACACCCATCTCCTCAGTCGCATGTCCTTTAAGGGGTCCTGGCCGGGCAGTCCACCTATCGCATTTGGGGGGGGGGGGAGTCTGCTTGCAGGCCCCTGATGTGCCTGTCTAGCCATCTCTTGTTGGTTTTGGCATACCCTCCCGTGGGTGGATGTGCTTTACCTGTTCCCACACCCATCTCCACCCACCTCTATCCACAGAGCATCCCAGATCCTTCCTGGATGCTCCATGAGTGGAGATGGGTGGAGGTGAGTGGGCCGTGGGAGTGCGCACACCCACCCATTCCCATCGATGCTTGTCCACCCATCCAATGGGTGGAGATGGGTTGGGGCATCCCATGTGAAAAGGGCCAAAAACGTAATGGTTATAACTCAGTAATTACAGCACACTGTTGCTAAACTGAAATTTGTTAATTCCCTTTTGAGCAAAGGGATATATTATTTGTTTGTTTATGTATTTATTTAAATTTATTATCACACATGCTTAGAGCAGGTTACAATGCACAAAATCATAAATATACATAAATAAAACAAGTAGAAATTCCTTCTTCCAAACATCCCCCAAACCCATCACTGCCTGCCAAATGCCTAGTCAAATTTAAAATGTCTTTCATTTTTTTTGGAAAATAAAAATGCTCAAGCTCAGATGAACCTCCAGAGGCAGGGAGTTCCATAGCTGAGGGGCAACCCCTGGGAATGCTTTTCTTTGTGCCTTTGCTGTGCAAATTTGATGGGCAGATGATACATGCAAGAGGGCACTCTTGGTTGACCTCAGAGGCTGAATTGGGCATGAAGGAGCAGACAATCTTTCAGATAGTGGGGGTTCAAGCCACTGAAGGCTTTATTGTCCAAAACCAGCACCTTGAATTGTTCCCAGATAGCTACTGAGAGCCAGTGCAGATTTCCAAGCACTGGTGTAATGTGCCCCCGGTGACTCACAACTGACAGAAGGTCAGCTGCCACATTATGCACCAGCTGCAACTTCCAAACCCCACATAGCCACACATGTGGCAGCCCCAGACAGAGCACACTGCATTAATCTAACCTCAAGGTTATGAAGGCATGAATGACAGTGGCCAAGTCCAACTTCAATAAAATGAGTTACAATCTTCTCACCAGATGAAGTTGTAAAAAAGTGCTCCTAGCTACTGCTGCAGCCTGATGTTCCAGGCACAGCTATAGGTCCAGCATGCTAAATCTACAAACCTGACTGACAAAAGGAGGCCAGACCACATCAGTGGCAGATGTCCTTATGCCAACCATCATCACTTCAATCTTATCTGTGTTCAGCTTCAATTTTCTCACTTGTATCCAGTCCCCAATGGCAGCTAGGTATTGAATAAGCACAAAGACTGTATAAGAAGTGTGTTACTGGGTCAGACTTTTATTCAACCAGTCAGTCCATCGAGCTCAGTATCCTGTCTCCAAAAGTGGCTACTCTCAGTCACTTTGGAAAAGTACATAACAGGACATCAGTGACTAATCCACTCCCTGCTGTTCGCTCTCAGGCATAGATTGTTGACCAAAGCCACTAGCACAGTCTAGGATGAAAGTCAAACTGACATGGGACCAGGAAACCAATGCCATCTAGTTTTTTATATATGTATGCATATACACTTTATCAATTAAGTCAGTCAATCAATCAATCAAATACAGAAATTTGGGGACATTTTTAAAAAGGCAGTCATACGACATCCCACCCCACACCCCTCCAAATTCACATCATGGCACACATATAGTATTCAGGGACCTGTGTTCACTGCTTTTTCCTCATTGCCACCAATGGGGAAAACACTGTGAACTCAGGTTCCTGCACACACTCATCTCAAAGCACAAGAAGCTAACAATTCATGTATACTTTAAACTCATGTGATGTTCCTGGCTTGACACTACAACACAATTTACACAAAGCTGGCCTTCCAATGAACTGTCACTCTTGTGATGATGCCCAGTCTTGCTTTCACTGCAGTTACAGAAATCTGTAATTAAGATACAACCACAGATTTAGTCTGCATCTCAATTGACATTTGCCTCCTATCTGCAAAATTTATCTGGCCTTCAAAATGGCTGCTATTTTCATTACACAAGACCATATCCTGTGTCTTAACCATGAATATATTTAAACAAATACATCTATACCAATTACTTAATCCTAAATTGTTTCCTCTGAACAACAGAAATAAAACAACAGCTTTTTTGGCAATTTATGTTTTCCCCATCACTTTTAATTACAACCCATAATTGTATACAATTACTTATTTATTCCCCCCTCTTGGAACTAAGAACTTTACAATTGCTTGAACACACAAATACTGCTGGCTAATAAAGTCTAACTAAGCTGTAAAGTTACAGAAAACTTCTTAAGATCAAATCATGGATTTAGTCAATATCTTTCCTAGCAGCTCTGTCTCCTCGCAGCAGGAATATTGTATCTGATTGGCACACAACGTGACCAGTTTCACTCCCGCAGTAGAACTTGCTAGCGACTGGTCAGGAGCCTCCAGCTTCTACTAAGGAAGGGGTGGGCATGTGTGAATGTATGTACATGTAAGAGTTGTCCTTCATGGAAACTTCTGTGCTACCTACCATTTACTGAGGAAAGTCAGTAAGTGCTTGCCCTTCTCCTAATATCAGGGAACCACAACTGCCTGATTGCAGTTATCTTAACACTCAAATTGTCACCTTGTGATGCATACATCTATTACCACTCAAGGCAAATAACAATAACATTTTAAAGTGTATGATGGGGCAGGTGAGGCTACCTGCCCATCACCTGGGCCGTGCCCACCTTAGGGGCTATAAGAGCCCTGAACTGTGAAAGTTTTGGCAGTCAGTTCCTAGTTCTTGAAGGGAACTGAGCTGGAGAGCTAGCTATGTCCTGGGAGCTCTCCAAGGTACTAACTAGGGAACCAAGCTGGCAATGAGGAACAAGATATGGATAATGATGTACTGTTTTTATGGAATAAAGAAGTCAGGCTGGTTAAGTTAAAGCCTAAGACTCTAGGTGTGTGTGTGTGTGTGTGTGTGTGTGTGTGTGTGTGTGTGTGTGTGTGTGTGTGTGTGTGTGTGTGTGTTTCCCGCCGTTGCCATGACACAAAGAGCTGGGCGGACTGCCTGCAAAGTGTAAGGCTCTTTTACTAAACACCCACACAACCCCAAAGGAAGTGGAGAGCTTATGCCAAGTGGATTAACCTAACATCAGTGGAAATCATCTGGAGTCAAAGAGGAAGAAATGATCTGAGAATCTGGTTGTGTTTTGTCCTTTTCAAAATGTGTGTAGCAGGGAGCAGCCTTCTGGGGTTGCTGCTCCTTTAAGAAGGGGGCTGCATGGATCAGCCAGATGGGCTGAGCATGTCCAGGGGCATGGCAGAGCCAACCGCTAGAAAGAGACCAGCCAGAGCTGGAAACAAGCCTGGAGTAGAACAGAATGAGCAGGACACTGGCCGCTTAAGGGCAGCAAAATGGGTGAGTTGGCCATGCCCACCGTGCCTTATAAGTAGCTGGAAGGCAGAGAGGAGGGCAATCTCTGTCTGGGAGCTGAAGGGGCAACATCTCCCTTGAAGAAGCCAAGAAGCTGTCTGGCCACTCTATACTTACGTACTCTTCATTTTTCAGGAATGCATACTATTCTTCCTATTCCTGAATTACGTCACTTTAGCTATCTGTTCATGTGAGCACTTCAGGAGTAAAATATATATTACATCATTTGCCTTTTTCCAGGGTACACAAGTTTCCATAATACAACTCAACCTCCCTGGAATGGAAAAGGTAAAGCAAAAGCAGGAAGATGATTCAGCCCCAAGAACATCTTCAAATAGCAGGTCCCAGCTCCGCTGCAGGCAGGAGCTAACATTGGCATTTCACCCACTTTGGGTAAAACAGACATGATGGAGGCCTGCTTTGGCCTGGGACCCACCAGCACACATGTTTATGTGCCACCAGATGTTTGCACAGGACTGCGCTGAGGCAGTTAGGCAGCTAGTCCAGGCTGCGTTCTCAGCAAATCTCTGAGGAACGGCTGCCAACACTGGCTAGCACATGTGTTCAGTCTCGCCAGCCCCACCATGGGGCAGGATCTGTCAGGCCAAATGCCATGGCTGGTTGCCATGACTGCCTATCGTGGTGGGGCACTACTGTTTGTCAGAATACGGTGTGTGATGATGGGGGCAGGGGAGTGAGGCACTGGGTCAACTCAGTATAGAGTGTGTGTGTGTGGGGGGGTATTGCACTGTTTGTGCTCAAGCCACCTGTTTGGCTCCCCTCGTATGTTTCACACCCTGCACCCCTGCACCCTTTCAGTTCTTCTCTCTCCAGTTCTGCCCCCCATTAGCCTCCTTCTCAATCCAGTTCCTTTTATCCTTCCAATTTTCTTCTGTTTCTATCCCTGCCACTTCATGCCAAGTCCTGCCCAATTAGATCCTTCACAATACTCAAACGTACATATTTAATGTTATGTAAATGTATGCAAATCTACCATTTGGCCCACGCCATGACTTGATGTCCTTTCTTAGATCCAGCCTGCTGTAAAACAGTGTAACACCAGTTACACCGTAAAACGCTGTAAAACGATGTAATGATGTAACGGTGTAAAACGGTTTTACGCTGTAAAACGGTGTAACACCAGTCTACATCCTTCACAAAGTGCAATGCATATTAGCAAGGGGGAACCTTTTACTTCAGAGGATAAAAGCCAGGTCCTAAAATCACTGATGACAGACAGTTGATAAACACCATGTCTAAAATGCCATGGGGCTGTATCTTGTCTGGGATTTTTCAAACATGGTTACAAAAAGGGAGGAAAAGTCCTTTTTGAGTATGTTCAGATTCTCAAATAACTGAACATACTCAAAGGGCTGAATCGATAACCAATTTGTTTCTTGTGAAAATCTTGTGAGAATCGAGAATTGTTACTGAGATCTCGGGATAATCTTGGTAATGGTTTGAGATCAAAAATTTTCTTGATTTACTATTTACTGTGATTTACCATGTACCATATACCGATTTACCATGTACCGCTTACTGTGTACTGCATTCGTTCCAGGAATGTGTATACGTAAAATTGCCACTACTGTTCTGCATATGTGCAGCCCTTTTCCAAAATGGCGCTGGCAGTGTTGCCACCGTTTTGCAAAAGGGTGGCCATTTTGCACATGCGCATTAGTGGGATGAACATAGTACACGGTAAGTGGTACACAGTAAATCAGTACACGGTAAATCACAGTAAATGGTAATCACGGTAAACCAAGAAAAATTCTTAACAGAGAACTTGTTGAGAACTGGGTTTTCAATTCTTGCTAAAAACAAGTTGAGAACCATGATTCTCAGAGAGAATTGAGAAAAAAATCAAGATCGAGTTTTAGCCCTATGCAAAAGGTAATTGTGGACCTTCACTGAAGTGCATGAGGATTAGTTAATGTCTGAAGATACAAAAACATTAACAATTTTTAAAAAAACAACCTCTAGTCACTACAGCAGATATCAGCTGATTTTCTATAAATCATCATCACTAGCCATCCAAACTTGGAGCCTTTATATCCTTTATATTCCATTAACTATGGACATTGAGTGATAAAAAATAATATTCTATTTAAATTGATCATCCAGATTTCTCTCTGGTAGAAAGAAAGAAAGAAAGAAAGAAAGAAAGAAAGAAAGAAAGAAAGAAAGACGGCATAGTTTTTTCTTTCTGCCTTATGCTTTCAAAATACAATTTGTTTAATAAAAGTTAGAGTATGTGCAAAGTAATTTCAGCTTATTGACTTGCTTATATCAATTAAAGTTAATGCTTAAATCTATTACAATATAGATTATGTGGAAAATTATTCTCTGTGCCTTATTGTGTCTGAATGAAATTAAACAATACACTAATTATCTTGGCAGACTTTTTGATATAATTTCTTTAAGGAGGAATGTCTGAATAGCTCAAGATGGAAGGATCAGATAAATTGTTTGGTCCGAAAATTTGCATGTTTAATCCTTTCTTTTCTGAATGCTTTGCTCCTGTTACAGAACCATCATTCAGTTACTGCAGACAACAGTTGGGAAATGACCAGAAAAGTAGCACTGCAGGACACTGGAGAGCTCCATCCAAAGAAAGAAGGCAGGAATAGAGAATACAGAGACAGAATCCTGTACATAAAATCTGTATTTTTCTGAAAGCTTCAAACCTAAGCACACATCATAGAAACACCAAATGTGGGTTTAGAAGGAGATTCTCCAAAGTGTCTGACCACCTGACTCCTCAGAGTTCAAGTTAAACTGAGTCCTTTTATCAAGGGTACAAGTTAGTCTCTTAAGCTTCTGAATGCATAATTTGCACGTTCTTCGGACAGTAAAAAAACCCCAAAACACCCAACCCCTACAACTTGTAGTGTTCACTTCTGTTACTAAAAAGAAATGTGAGTACCTTATACATTTTCAAAGTGTAGGCAGAAATCTGAGATTCATTTAAACAATTGAAAGGCAGATAGGGATGGGCGAACAGATCGCGGATCGGGTTCGGCCGTTCGGTTCAGCTGCATTCGGTTCAGCCGTTCAGTTCGTTCACCGGGTTCGGGTTCAGCCGTTCGGTTCGGCCATTCGGTTTGGGTTCAGCCGTTCGGAAAAAATTATCGCGAGAGCACATGAAGCCGTAATCACGCCGGAAACCGGAAATTTGAGTGCATGCGGAGCTGTGTGGCAAGTGAGTGTGTGTTTGGCTGGGTGGCTGTTCAGTTTGTGTGTTTTAGCTATGTTTGGGTTGGGTTTGGCTGTGTTGTTGTTGCGGTCGTGGTTGGTGAGTGTTGGTGTGTGTTGTGGATGA
Organism: Sphenodon punctatus; assembly: GCA_003113815.1. Classification (NCBI taxonomy): domain Eukaryota; kingdom Metazoa; phylum Chordata; class Lepidosauria; order Sphenodontia; family Sphenodontidae; genus Sphenodon; species Sphenodon punctatus. The sequence goes on along the minus strand of QEPC01002151.1, from coordinate 897,844 downwards.
CTGGTTTGGCTGTGGGTGGGGTGATTGTTTAAAAAAAAATGAAGAAGGCTGCAGTTCTTATTCAGCGGCTGGGGGCCAACTTGCCCCTTGAGGAGGAGGAAGAGGTAGAGGTCGCTGGCACTGCCCCTACTACACCTCCGGTGGTGGTGTCTGGCTCCTCGCCTGAGGAGCAAGTGGCGGGCTCAGGAGGTGCTGCCAGGTTTGTAAACTTTTTTTTTACTTTGAGGACAAAAAAAGGCTCTATCCATTAGAGCGAGCTCAATAGCATGCAGGTGGGTACGTGGGTGGTGGGCATCAGTCAGGCACAAATAGTGGGCATCAGCGGGTGGCAGCGGATGTATGCCACAGAGAGAGAGGGTACTGTAGTGTGGGGGGCTCTGGCACGAGCAGCACCCCCACCCAAACATGTGCCAGG